>JAJHSJ010000012.1:39659670-39697163 GCA_021015155.1 Magnolia officinalis
TGGTCATCTGAATGGTACTTTAGTGCTCTTTCAGTCTTGGATGGTATCGTCGTATTCCGCGCCCATTTGGGCATCTTTATGTTGGATCGCAAGTCGTCCGTTCCTGAATGTTTCTTTCATCTTCTTGTCCAATATAACCGTCATAACTCTCTCTTCAGAGGTCGAAATTAGAGTATTTCCGGTCATTGGAATGGTAACTTATGAAGCCTCCAAATTGGACCAACATTGCCTAATACGGAAACCGTTCAATCTCACAAAAGCGCGTTGGACCTCTTTGATCGTCATTTTTCAAATGGATTGTTAATATTTCAGAATTGGAGATGCAACTGAGACGCATATACTCCATTGATGTCGGATTGGGTCGATTTTTAGTCATCTGAATGGTACTTTAGAGCTCTTCTTTCTTGACTGGTATCATCGTATTCCGAGACGATTTGGGCATCTTTAAGTTGGATCGCAGTCGTCGGTCCTGAATGCTTCTTTCATCAGAACCTCATAACTCTCTCTTCAAAGGTCGAATTAGACTATTTTTCGGTCATTGGAATGGTTACTTGTCATGCTTCCAAATGGGACCAAAATTGCCTAATTCAGAGAGACCGTTCGATATCACAAAAGCTGATCGAACTCTCGTTTTGATCGTTCATTTTTACGATATGGATTGTTAATCTTTCCAAATTGGTGATCCAACGGAGACGCGTATAACTCCATATTTTAATGTGGATTGGGTCGATTTTTGGTCATCTGAATGGTACTTTAGTGCTCTTTCAATATTGACTGGTATCGTCATATTCCGAGACCATTTGGGCATCTTTAAGTTGGATCACAGTCGTCGGTCCTAAATGGTTCCTTTATCTTCTTGTCCAATAGTAACCCTCATAACTCTCTCTCAGAGGTCGAATTTAGAGTATTCATGTCATTGGATTGTAACTTGTCAAGTTTCAAATGGGACCAAAATTGCCTAATTAGAGACCGTTCGATATCAAAAAAGCACGTTGGAACTCTTCGATCGTGATTTTCAATATCTATTGTTAATCTTTTGAAATTGTACGATCCAACATAGACACTATAACTCCATCATTTAATGTCGGATTAGTATATTTTGGTCATTTGAATGGTACTTTAGTGCTCTTTCATTCTTGAGTGGTATTTTCGTATTCCGCGACCATTTCGTATGTTTAAGTTGGATCGCAGTCGTCGGTCCTGAATGTTTCCTTCATCATCTTGTCGTATAGTAACCCTCATAACTCTCTCTTCAGAGGTCGAATTTAGAGAATTTAGGTCATTGGAATTGTAACTTGTCAAGCTTCAAATGGGACCAAAATTGCCTAATTCAGAGATCGTTCGATATCTATCACAAAAAGCAGTTGGAACTCTTCGGTCGTCATTTTTCAATATGGATTGTTAATCTTTCCAAATTGCGTGATCCAACGGAGATGCCTATAACTCCATCATTTGATGTCGGATTGGGTCGATTTTTGGTCATCTGAATGGTACTTAGCCTCTTTCATTCTTGACTGGTATCGTCGTATTCTAGAACATTTGGGCATCTTTAAGTTGGATCGTAGTGGTCGTTCCTGAATGTTTCTTTCATCTTCTTGTCCAATAGTAACCCTCATAACTATCTCTCAGGGGTTGAATTTAGAGTATTTCAGGTCATTGGAATGGTAACTTATCAAGCTTCCAAATGGGACCAAAATTGCCTAATTCAGAGACCGTTCAAAGTCATAAAAGCGCGTTGGACCTCTTCGATCGTCATTTTTCAAAATGGATTGCTAAACTTTCAGAATTGCGCGATCCAACGGAGACGCCTATAACTCAATCATTTGATGACAGATTGGGTCAATTTTTGGTTTTATGAATGGTACTTTAGTGCTCTTTCTTTCTTGATTGGTATCCTCATATTCCGACACCATTTGGGCATCTTTAATTTGGATCGCAGTCGTCGGTCCTGAATGTTTCCTTTATCTTCTTGTCCAATAGTAACCCTCATAACTCTCTCTTCAGGGGTCAAATTTAGAGTATTGCATGTCATTGGAATGATAACTTCTCAAGCTTTCAAATGGGACCAAAATTGCATAATTCAGAGACCATTCGATATCACAAAAGTACGTTGGAACACTTCGATCGTCATTTTTCAATATGTATTGTTAATCTTTCGAAATTGCGCGATCCAACGTAGACGCCTATAACTCCATCATTTGATGTCGGATTGGGTCAATTTTTGGTGAATTTAACAGTACTTTAGTGCTCTTTCATTCTTGACTAGTATCGTCATATTCTGAGACCATTTGGGCATCTTTAAGTTAGATCGCTGTCGTCGGTCCTGAATGTTTCCTTCATCTTCTTGTCCATAGTAACCCTTATAACTCTCTCTTCAGAGGTCGAATTTAGAACAATTCAGGTCATAGGAATGGTACTTGTCATGGTTCTAAATGGGACAAAAAATTGCCTAATTCAGAGACCGTTCGATATCACAAAAGCCCGATGGAACTCTTCGATCGTCATTTTTACACTATGGATGTTAATATTTCGAAATTGCGTGATCCAACGGAGACGCCTATAACTCCATCTTTTGATGTCGGTTGGGTCAATTTTTGGTCATCAAAATGGTACTTTACTGCTCTTTCATTCTTGACTAGTGTTCGTCATATTCCGAGACCATTTGGGCATCTTTAAGTTGGATGGAGTCGTCGGTCCTGAATGTTTCCTTCATCTTGTCCAATAGTAACCCTCATAACTCTCTCTTCAGAGGTCAAATTCAGAGTATTTCAGGTCATTGGAACTTAAAATTTGTCAAGCTTCAAATGGGACCAAAATTGCATAATTCAGAGACCGTTCGATATCACAAAAGCACGTTGGAACAGTTTGATCGTCATTTTTCAATATGTATTGTTAATCTTTCAAATTGCGGATCCAACGTAGACGCTATAACTCCATCATTTGATGTCGAATTGGGTCAATTTTGGTGAATTTAACGGTACTTTAGTGCTCTTTCATTCTTGACTGGTATCGCCATACTCCGAGACCATTTGGGCATCTTTAAGCTGGATCGCTGTCGTCGGTCCTGAATGTTTCCTTCAACTTCTTGTCCAATAGAAACCCTCATAACTCTCTCTTCAGAGGTCGAATTTAGAGTATTTCAGGTCATTTGAATTGTAACTTGTCAAGCTTTCAAATGGGACCAAAATTGCCTAATTCAGAGACCGTTCGATTTCACAAAAGCACGTTGGAACTCTTTGATCGTCATTTTTCAATATGTATTGTTAATCTTTCGAATTTGCGCGATCCAACGTAGACGCCTATATTTCCATCATTTGATGTCAGATTGGGTCGATTTTTTGTCATTTGAATGGTACTTTAGTGTCTTTAATTCTTGTGTGGTATTTCGTATTCCGAGACCATTTGGCCATGTTTAAGTTGGATTGCAGTTGTCGGCTGAATGTTTCTTCACTCTTCTTGTCCAATAGTAACCCTCATAACTCTCTCTTCAGAGGTCAAATTTAGAGTATTTCAGGTCATTGGAATGGTAACTTATCAAGCTTCCAAATTGGACAAAATGCCTAATTCAAAAACCGTTCGATCTCAAAAAGCGCGTTGGACCTCTTTAATCATCATTTTTCAAAATGGATTGTATTTTGAGTGGTATTTTCGTATTCCGAGACCATTTGAGCATGTTTAAGTTCGATCGCAGCGTCGGTGCAGATTGTTTCCTTCATCTTCTTGTCCATAGTAACCCTCATAACATCTCTTCAGAGGTCGAATTTGGATAATTTCAGGTCATTGGAATTGTAACTTGTCAAGCTTCCAAATGGGACCAAATTGCCTAATTCAGAGACCGTTCGAAATCACAAAAGCACGTTGGAACACTTCGATCGTTATTTTCAATATGGATTGTTAATCTTTCAAAATGCGTGATCCAATGTAGTAGACGCCTATAACTCCATCATTTGATGTCAGATTGGGTCATTTTTGCATCATCTGATGTACATTAGTACTCTTTCATTCTTGATTGGTATTGTCGTATTCCGAGACCATTTGGTCATCTTAAGTTGGATGTTGTCGTCGGTCCTGAATGTTTCCTTCATCTTCTTGTCCAATAGTAACCCTCATAACTCTCTCTTCAGAGGTCGAATTTATTGTATTTCAGGTCATTAGAATGGTAACTTATCAAGCTTCCAAATGGGACCAAAATTGCCTAATTCAGAGACCGTTCGATGTCATAAAAGCGCGTTGGACCTCTTCAATCGTCATTTTTCAATATGGTGATGCCTATAATTCCATCATTTGATGTCGGATTGGGTCGATTTTTGGTCATCTGAATGGTACTTTAGTGCTCTTTCATTCTTGGCTGGAATTGTCGTATTCCGCGACCATTTGGGCATCCTAATGTAGAATCGCAGTCATCGTTCCTGAATGTTTCTTTCATCTTCTTGTCCAATAGTAACCCTCATAACTCTCTCTTCAGAGGTCAAATTTAGAGTATTTCAGGTCATTGGAACGGTAACTTATCAAGCTTCCAAATTGGACCAAAATTGCCTAATACAGAAACCGTTCGATCTCACAAAAGCGCGTCGGACCTCTTTGATTATCATTTTTCAAAATGGATTGTTAATATTACAGAATTGCGAGATGCAACCAAGACGCATATAACTCCATCATTTGATGTTAGATTGGGTCAATTTTAGTCATCTGAATGGTATTATAGCTATTTCTTTCAGACTGACTGGTATCGTCGTATTCCGAGACGATTGGGCATTTTTAAGTTGGATCGCAGTCGTCGGTCCTGAATGTTTCTTTCATCAGTAACCCTCATAACTCTCTCTTCAGAGGTCGAATTTAGACTATTTTGGTCATGGAATGGTTACTTGTCATGCTTTAAAATGGACCAAAATTGCCTAGTTCAGAGACCGTTAGATATCACAAAAGCACGATCAAACTCTTCGATCGTAATTTTACAATATGGATTGTTAATCTTTCCAAAATGGGTGATCCAACGGATACGCGTATAACTCCATCATTTGATGTCGGATTGGGTCAATTTTGGTCATCTAAATGGAACTTTAGTGCTCTTTCATTCTTGACTGGTATCGTCATATTCCGAGACCATTTGGGCATCTTAAGTTGGATCGCAGTCGTCGATCCTGAATGTTTCCTTCATCTTCTTGTCCAATAGTAACCCTCAAACTCTCTCTTCAGAGGTCGAATTTAGAGTATTTTAGGTCATTGGAATTGTAACTTGTCAAGTTTCAAATGGGACCGAAAATTGCCTAATTCAGAGACCGCTCGATATCACAAAAGCACGTTGGAACTCTTCCATCGTCATTTTTCAATATCTATTGTTAATCTTTTGAAATTGTACGATCCAACATAGACTCCTACAACTCCATCATTTGATGTCGGATTGGGTCGATTTTTGGTCATTTGAATGGTACTTTAGTGCTGTTTCATTCTTGTGTGGTATTTTCTTATTCCGAGACCATTTGGTCATGTTTAAGTTGGATCGCAGTCGTCGGTCCTGAATGTTTCCTTTATCTTCTTGTCCAATAGTAACCCTCATAACTCTCTCTTCAGCAGTCGAATTAAGAGTATTTCGGGTCATTGGAATTGTAACTTATCAAGCTTCCAAATTGGACCAAAATTGCCTAATTCAAAAACCGTTCGATCTCACAAAAGCGCGTTGGACCTCTTCGATCATCATTTTTCAAAATGGATTGTTAATATTTCAGAATTGCGCGATGTAACCGAGACGGCTATAACTCCATCATTTGACGTCGGATTGGGTCTATTTTAGTCATCTGAATGGTACTTTAGTGCTCTTTCTTTCTTGATTGGTATCGTCGTATTCCGGGATGATTTTGGCATCTTTAAATTGGATCGTAGTCGTCAGTCCTGAATGTTTCTTTCATCGGTAACCCTCATAACTCTCTCTTCAGAGGTCGAATATAGACTATTTCAGTTCATTGGAATGGTTTCTTGTCATGCTTCCAAATAGGACCAAAATTGCCTAATTTAGAGAACGTTCCGATATCACAAAAGCCGTTGGAACTCTTTGATCGTCATTTTTCAATTATGGATGTTAATCTTTCCAAATTGCGTGATCCACGGAGACGTCTATAACTCCATCATTTGATGTCAGATTGGGTCGTTTTGGTCATCTAAATGATACTTTAGCGCTCTTTCGTTCTTGAGTGGTATTTTCGTATTCCGAGACCATTTGGGAATGTTTAAGTTGGATCGCGGCCGTCGGTCCTGAATGTTTCCCTCATCTTCTTGTCCAATAGTAACCCTCATAACTCTCTCTTCAGAGGTTGAATTTATAGCATTTCAGGTCATTGGAATTGTAACTTGTCAAGCTTCCAAATGGGACCAAAATTGCCTAATTCAAAGACCGTTCGATATCACAAAAGCACGTTGGAACTCTTCGATTGTCATTTTTCAATATGGATTGTTAATCTTTCCAAATTGCGTGATCCAATGGAGACGCCTATAACTCCATCATTTGACATCGGATTAGGTCGATTTTTGGTCATCTGAATGGTACTTTAGCGCTCTTTCGTTCTTGACTGGTATCGTCGTATTCTGAGACCATTTGGGCATCTTTAAGTTGGATCGTAGTGGTCGTTCCTGAATGTTTCTTTCATCTTCTTGTCCAATAGTAACCCTCATAACTCTCTCTTCAGAAGTCGAATTTAGAGTATTTCAGGTCACTGGAATTGCAACTTGTCAAGCTTATAAATCGGACTAAAATTTCTGAATTCAGAGATCGTTCGATATCACAAAAACACATTGGAACTCTTCGATCGTCATTTTTCAATATGGACTGTCAATCTTTCCAAATTGAGTGATCCAACGGAGACGCCTATAACTCCCTCATTTGAGGTTAGATTGGGTCGATTTTTGGTCATCTGAATGGTACATTAGTACTCTTTTATTCTTGATTGGTATTGTCATATTCCGAAACCATTTGGGCATCTTAAAGTTGGATTGCTGTCGTCGGTCCTGAATGGTTCCTTCATCTTGTTGTCCAATAGTAACCCTCATAACTCTCTCTTCAGAGGTCGAATTTATAGTATTTCAGGTCATTAGAATGGTAACTTATCAAGCTTCCAAATGGGACCAAAATTGCCTAATTCAGAGACCGTTCGATGTTATAAAAGCGCGTTAGATTGGGTTAATTTTTGGTCATCTGAATGGTACTTTCGTGCTCTTTCTTTCTAGACTGGTATCCTCAAATTCTGAGACCATTTGGACATCTTTAAGTTGGATCGGAGTTGGAGTCGTCGGTCCTGAATGTTTCGTTCATCTTCTTGCTCAATAGAAACCCTCAGACTCTCTCTTCAGAGGTCAAATTTAGAGTATTGCATGTCATTGGAATTATAGCTTGTCAAGCTTTCAAATGGGACCAAAATTGCATTATTCGAAGACCGTTCAATATCACAAAAGTACGTTGGACACTTCGATCGTCATTTTTCAATATGTATTGTTAATCTTTCGAAATTGCGCGATCCAACGTAGACGCCTATAACTCCATCATTTGATGTCGGATTGAGTCAATTTTTGGTCAATTTAATGGTACTTTAGTGCTCTTTCATTCTTGACTGGTATCATCGTATTTCGAGACCATTTGGGCATCTTTAAGTTGGATCGCTGTCGTCGGTCCTGAATGTTTCCTTCATCTTCTTGTCCAATAGTAACTCTCATAACTCTCTCTTCAGAGGTCAAATTCAGAGTATTTCAGGTCATTGGAATTATAACTTGTCAAGCTTTCAAATGGGACCAAAATTGTATAATTCAGAGACCGTTCGATATCACAAAAGCACGTTGGAACAGTTTGATCCTCATTTTTCAATATGTATTGTTAATCTTTCGAAATTGCGTGATCCAATGTAAACGCCTATAACTCCATCATTTGATGTCGGATTGGGTCTATTTTTGGTCAATTTAACGGTGCTTTAGTGCTCTTTCATTCTTGACTGCTATCGTCATATTCTGAGACCATTTGGGCATCTTTATGTTGGATCGCTGTTGTCGGTCCTGAATGTTTCCTTCAACTTCTTGTCCAACAATAACCCTCATAACTCTCTCTTCAGAGGTCAAATTTAGAGTATTTCAGGTCATTTGAATTGTAACTTGTCACGCTTTCAAATGGGACCAAAATTGCCTAATTCAGAGACCGTTCGATTTCACAAAAGCACATTGGAACTCTTCGATCGTCATTTTTCAATACGTATTGTTAATCTTTCGAATTTGCGCGATCCAACGTAAACGCCTACAACTCCATCATTTGATGTCGGATTAGGTCGATTTTTGGTCATTTGAATGGTACTTTAGTGCTCTTTCATTCTTGTGTGGTATTTTCGTATTCCGAGACCATTTGGTCATGTTTAAGTTGGATCGCAGTCGTCGGTCTGAATGTTTCCTTTATCTTCTTGTCCAATAGTAACCCACATAACTCTCTCTTCAGCAGTCGAATTTAGAGTATTTCGGGTCATTGGAATGGTAACTTATCAAGCTTCCAAATTGGACCAAAATTGCCTAATTCAGAAACCGTTCGATCTCACAAAATCGCGTTGGACCTCTTCGATCATCATTTTTCAAAATGGATTGTTAATATTTCAGAATTGCGCGATGCAATCGAGACGGCTATAACTCCATCATTTGACGTCGGATTGGGTCGATTTTAGTCATCTGAATGGTACTTTAGTGCTCTTTCTTTCTTGATTGGTATCGTCATATCCCGGGACGATTTGGGCATCTTCAAGTTGGATCCCAGTCGTCGGTCCTGAATGTTTCTTTCATCAGTAACCCTCATAACTCTCTCTTCAGAGGTCGAATTTAGACTATTTCAGGTCATTGGAATGGTTACTTGTCATGCTTCCAAATAGGACCAAAATTGCCTAATTCAGAGACCGTTCGTTATCACAAAAGCACGATCGAACTCTTCGATCGTCATTTTACAATATGGATTGTTAATCTTTCCAAATTGCGTAATCCAACGGAGACGCGTATAACTCCATCTTTTGATATTGGATTGGGTCGATTTTTGGTCATCTGATTGGTACTTTAGTGCTCTTTCATTCTTGACTGGTATCGTCATATTTTGAGACCATTTGGGCATCTTTAAGTTGGATCGCAGTCGTTGGTCCTGAATGTTTCCTTCATCTTCTTGTCCAATAGTAACTCTCATAACTCTCTCTTCAGAGGTCGAATTTAGAGTATTTCAGGTCATTGGAATTGTAACTTGTCAAGGTTTCAAATGGGACCAAAATTGCCTAATTTAGAGACCGTTCGATATCACAAAAGCACGTTGGAACTCTTTGATCGTCATTTTTCAATATGGATGGTTAATCTTTCTAAATTGCCTGATCCAACGGATACGTCTATAACTCCATCATTTGATGTCAGATTGGGTCGATTTTTGGTCATCTAAATGATACTTTAGCGCTCTTTCGTTCTTGAGTGGTATTTTCATATTCCGAGACCATATGGGAATGTTTAAGTTGGATCGCAACCATCGGTCCTGAATGTTTCCCTCATCTTCTTGTCCAATAGTAACCCTCATAACTCTCTCTTCAGAGGTTGAATTTAGAATATTTCAGGTCATTGGAATAGTAACTTGTCAAGCTTCTAAATTGGACCAAAAGCTAAATTCAGAGATCGTTCGATATCACAAAAACACGTTGGAACTCTTCGATCATCATTTTTCAATATGGATTGTCAATCTTTCCAAATTGAGTGATCCAACGGAGACGCCTATAACTCCATCATTTGATGTCAGATTGGGTCGATTTTTGGTCATCTGAATGGTACATTAGTACTCTTTCATTCTTGATTGGTACTGTCGTATTCCGATACCATTTGGACATCTTAAAGTTGGATTACTGTCGTCGGTCCTGAATGGTTCCTTCATCTTCTTGTCCAATAGTAACCCTCATAACTCTCTCTTCAGAGGTCGAATTTATAGTATTTCAGGTCATTAGAATGGTAACTTATCAAGCTTCCAAATGGGACCGAAATTGCCTAATTCAGAGACTGTTCGATGTCATAAAAGCGCGTTGGACCTCTTTGATCGTCATTTTTCAAAATGGATTGTTAATATTCAGAATTGCGCGATGCAACCGAGACGCATATAACTCCATCATTTGATGTCAGATTGGGTCGATTTTAGTCATCTGAATGGTACTTTATAGCTCTTTCTTTCTTGACTGGCATCGTCGTATTCCGAGACGATTTGGGCATCTTTAAGTTGGATCGCAATCGTCGGTCCTGAATGTTTCTTTCATCAGTAACCCTCATAACTCTCTCTTCGGAGGTCGAATTTAGACTATTTTAGGTCATTGGAATGGTTACTTGTCATGCTTCCAAATGGGACCAAAATTGCCTAATTCAGATACCGTTCGATATTACAAAAGCACGATCGAACTCTTCGATTGTCATTTTACAATATGGATTGTTAATCTTTCCAAATTGGGTGATCCAATGGAGACGCGTATAACTCCATCTTTTGATGTCGGATTGGGTCGACTTTTGGTCATCTAAATGGTACTTTAGTGCTCTTTCATTCTTGACTGGTATCATCATATTCCAAGACCATTTGGGCATCTTTAAGTTGGATCGCAGTCGTCGGTCCTGAATGTTTCCTTCATCTTCTTGTCCAATAGTTACCCTCATAACTCTCTCTTCAGAGGTCGAATTTAGAGTATTTCAGGTCGTTGGAATTGTAACTTGTCAAGTTTTCAAATGGGACCAAAATTGCCTAATTTAGAGACCGTTCTATATCACAAAAGCACGTTGGAACTCTTCCATCGTCATTTTTCAATATGGATTGTTAATCTTTTGAAATTGTACGATCCAACGTAGGCACCTATAACTCCATCATTTAATGTCGGATTGGGTCTATTTTTGGTCATTTCAATGGTACTTTAGTGCTCTTCATTCTTGAGTGGTATTTTCGTATTCCGCGACCATTTGGGCATGTTTAAGTTGGATCGCAGCCGTCGGTCCTCAATGTTTCCTTCATCTTCCTGTCGAATAGTAACCCTCATAACTCTCTTCAGAGGTTGAATTTATAGTATTTCAAGTCATTGGAATTGTAACATGTCAAGCTTCTAAATGGGACCAAAATTGCCTAATTCAGAGACCGTTCGATATCACAAAAGCACGTTGGAACTCTTCGATCGTCATTTTTCAATATGGATTGTTAATCTTTCCAAATTGCGTGATCCAACGGAGATGCCTATAACTCCATCATTTGACGTCGGATTGGGTAGATTTTTGGTCATCTGAATGGTACTTTAGCGCTCTTTCATTCTTGACTAGTATCGTCGTATCCTGAGACCATTTGGGCAACTTTAAGTTGGATCGTAGTGGTCGTTCCTAAATGTTTCTTTCGTCTTCTTGTCCAATAGTAACCCTCATAACTATCTCTTCAGAAGTTGAATTTAGAGTATTTCAGGTCATTGGAATGGTAACTTATCAAGCTTCCAAATGGGACCAAAATTGCCTAATTCAGAGACCGTTCGATGTCATAAAAGTGCGTTGGACCTCTTCGATCGTCATTTTTCAAAATGGATTGTTAAACTTTAAGAATCGCGCCATCCAACGGAGACGCCTATAACTCTATCATTTGATGTTGGATTGGGTCAATTTTTGGTCATCTGAATGGTACTTTAGTGCTCTTTCTTTCTTGACTGGTATCCTCGTATTCCAAGACAATTTGGGCATCTTTAATTTGGATCGCAGTCGCCGGCCTGAATGTTGCCTTCATCTTCTTGTCCAATATTAACCCTCATAACTCTCTCTTCAGAGGTCGAATTTAGAGTATTTCAGGTCATTGGAATGATAACTTATCAAGCTTCCTAATGGGACCAAAATTGCCTAATTCAGTGACCATTCAAAATCACAAAAGCACGTTGGACCTCTTCGATCGGCATTTTTCAAAATTAATTGTTAATCTTTCAGAATTGCGCGATCCAACGGAGACGGCTATAACTCCATCATTTGACGTTGGATTGGGTTGATTTTTGGTCATCTGAATGGTACTTTCGTGCTCTTTCTTTCTTGACTGGTATCCTCGAATTCTGAGACCATTTAGACATCATTAAGTTGGATCGCAGTGGTCAGTCCTGAATGCTTCCTTCATCTTCTTGTCCAATAGTAACTTTCTTAACTCTCTCTTCAGAGCTCAAATTTAGAGTATTTCCGATCATTGGATTTGTAACTTGTCAAGCCTTCAAATGGGACCAAAATTGCATAATTCAGACACCGTTCGATATCACAAAAGCGCGTTGGAACTCTTCGATCCTCATTTTTCAATATGTATTGTTAATCTTTCGAAATTATGCAATACAACATAGATGCTTATAACTTCATCATTTCATGTCGGATTGGGTCGATTTTTGCTCATTTGAATGGTACTTTAGTGCTCTTTCTTTCTTGACTAGTATCCTCGTATTTCGAGACCATTTGGGCATCTTTAATTTGGATCGCAGTCGCCGGTCCTGAATGTTTCCTTCATCTTCTTGTCCAATATTAACCCTCATAACTCTCTCTTCAAAAGTCAAATTTAGAGTATTTCAAGTCATTGGAATGGTAACTTATCAAGCTTCCTAATGGGACCAAAATTGCCTAATTCAGAGACCATTCGAAATCACAAAAGCGCATTGGACCTCTTCGATCGTCATTTTTCAAAATTAATTGTTAATCTTTCAGAATTACGTGATCCAACGGAGACGCCTATAACTCCATCATTTGACGTCGGATTGGATCGATTTTTGGTCATCTGAATGGTACTTTCGTGCTCTTTCTTTCTTGACTGGTATCCTCGTATTCCGAGACCATTTGGACATCATTAAGTTGGATCGCAGTCGTCGGTCCTGAATGTTTCCTTCATCTTCATGTCCAATAGTAACCTCATAACTCTCTCTTCATAGGTCAAATTTAGAGTATTTCATGTCATTGGAATTGTAACTTGTCAAGCCTTCAAATGGGACCACAATTGCATATTTAAGAGACCGTTCGATATCACAACATTACGTTGGAACTCTTCGATCGTCATTTTTCAATATGTATTGTTAATCTTTCGAAATTGTGTGATACAACGTTGATGCTTATAACTCCATCATTTGATGTCGGATTGGTTCGATTTTTGGTCATTTGAATGTTACATTAGTGCTCTTTCATTCTTGAGTAGTATTTTTGTATTCCGAGACTATTTGGGCTTGTTTAAGTTGGATTGCAGTCGTCGGTCCTGAATGTTTCCTTCATCTTCTTGTCCAATAGTAACCCTCATAACTCTCTCTTCAGAGGTCAAATTTAGAGTATTTTAGGTCATTGGAATTCTAACTTGTCAAGCCTTCAAATGGGACCAAAATTGCATAATTTAGAGATCATTCGATATCACAAAAGCACGTTGGAACTCTTCAATCGTCATTTTTCAATATGGATTGATAATCTTTTCAAATTGCGTGATCCAACGGAGATGCCTATAACTCCATCATTTGATGTCGAATTGGGCCGATTTTTGGTCATCTGAATGGGACTTTAGCGCTCTTTCATTCTTGACTGGTATCGTCGTATTCCGAGACCATTTGGACATCTTTAAGTTGGATCGTAGTGGTCGTTCCTGAATGTTTCTTTCATCTTCTTGTCCAATAGTAACCCTCATAACTATCTCTTCAGAGGTCAAATTTAGAGTATTTCAGGTCATTGGAATGGTAACTTGTCAAACTTCCAAATGGGACCAAAATTGCCTAGTTCACAGACCGTTCGATGTCATAAAAGTGCGTTGGACCTCTTCGATCATCATTTTTCAAAATGAATTGTTAATATTTCAGAATTGCGCGATCCAACGGAGACGCCTATAACTCCATCATTTGATGTCAGATTGGGTCAATTTTTGGTCATCTGAATGGTACTTTAGTGCTCTTTCTTTCTTGACTGGTATCGTCATATTTCGAGACCATTTAGGCATCTTTAAGTTGGATCGCAGTTGCCGGTCCTGAATGTTTCCTTCATATTCTCGTCCAATATTAACCCTCATAACTCTCTCTTCAGAGGTCGAATTTATAGTATTTCATGTCATTCGAATGGTAACTTTTCAAGCTTCCTAATGGGACCAAAATTGCCTAATTCAGAGACCATTCGAAATCACAAAAACGCATTGGACCTCTTCGATCGTCATTTTTCAAAATTGATTGTTAATCTTTCAGAATTGCGTGATCCAACAGAGACGTCTGTAACTCCATCATTTGATGTCGGATTGGGTCGATTTTTGGTCATCAGAATGGTACTTTCGTGCTCTTTCTTTCTTGACTGGTATCCTCGTATTCCGAGACCATTTGGGCATCATTAAGTTGGATCACTGTTGTCGGTCCTGAATGTTTCCTTCATCTTATTATCCAATAGTAACCCTCATAACTTTCAGAGGTCAAATTTAGAGTATTTCAGGTCATTGGAATTGTAACTTGTCAAACCTTCAAATGGGACCAAAATTGCATAATTCAGAGACCGTTCGATATTACAAAAGCACGTAGGAAATCTTCGATCGTCATTTTTCAATATGTATTGTTAATCTTTCAAAATTGGGCGATACAACGTAGATACTCATAAGTCCATCATTTGATGTCGGATTGGGTCGATTTTTGGTCATTTGAATGGTACTTTAGTGCTCTTTCATTCTTGAGTTGTATTTTCGTATACCGAGACCATTTGGGCTTGTTTAAGTTGGATTGCAGTCGTCGGTCCTGAATGTTTCCTTCATCTTCTTGTCCAATAGTAACCCTCATAACTCTCTCTTCAGAGGTCGAATTTATAGTATTTCAGGTCATTGGAATTGTAACTTGTCAAGCTTCCAAATGGGACCAAAATTGCCTAATTTAGAGACCGTTCGATATCACAAAACCATGTTGGAACTCTTCGATCGTCATTTTTCAATATGAATTGATAATCTTTCCAAATTGCGTGATCCAACGGAGACGCCTATAATTCCATCATTTGATGTCGAATTGGGTTGATTTATGGTCATCTGAATGGTACTTTAGTGCTCTTTCATTCTTGATTGGAATCATCGTATTTCGAGACCATTTGGGCTTCTTTATGTTGGATTGCAGTCGTCGTTCCCGAATGTTTCTTTCATCTTCTTGTCCAGTAGTAACCCTCATAACTCTCTCTTCAGAGGTCGAATTTAGAGTATTTCAGGTCATTGGAATTGTAACTTGTCAAGTTTTCAAATGGGACCAAAATTGCCTAATTCAGAGACCGTTCGATGTTGCAAAAGCACGTGGGAACTCTTCGAACGTCATTTTTCAATATCTATTGTTAATCTTTTGAAATTGCGCGATCCAACGTAGACACCTATAACTCCATCATTTATTGTCTGATTGAGTTGATTTTTGGTCATTTGAATGGTACTTTAGTGCTCTTTCATTCTTGAGTAGTATTTTCGTATTCCGAGACCATTTGGGCATGTTTAAGTTGGATCGCAGCCATCAGTCCTGAATGTTTCCTTCATCTTCATGTCGAATAGTAACCCTCATAACTCTCTCTTCAGAGGTCGAATTTAGAGTATTTCAGGTCATTGGAATTGTAACTTGTGAAGTTTTCAAATGGGACCAAAATTGCCTAATTTAGAGACCGTTCGATGTCTTAAAAGCACGTGGGAACTCGTCGATCGTCATTTTTCAATATCTATTGTTAATCTTTTGAAATTGTGCGATCAAACGTAGACACCTATAACTCCATCATTTATTGTCGGATTGGTCGATTTTTGGTCATTTGAATGGTACTTTAGTGCTCTTTCATTCTTGAGTAGTATTTTCATATTCCGAGACCATTTGGGCATGTTTAAGTTGGATCGCAGCCGTCGGTCCTGAATGTTTCCTTCATCTTCATGTCGAATAGTAACCCTCATAACTCTCTCTTCAGAGGTCGAATTTAGAGTATTTCAGGTCATTGGAATTGTAACTTGTCAAGTTTTCAAATGGGACAAAAATTGCCTAATTCAGAGACCGTTCGATGTCTTAAAAGCACGTGGGAACTCGTCGATCGTCATTTTTCAATATGTATTGTTAATCTTTTGAAATTGTGCGATCAAACGTAGACACCTATAACTCCATCATTTATTGTCGGATTAGGTCAATTTTTGGTCATTTGTATGGTACTTTACTGCTCTTTCTTTCTTGAGTAGTATTTTAGTATTCCGATACCATTTGGGTATGTTTAAGTTGGATCGCAGCCGTCGGTCCTAAATGTTTCCTTCATCTTCTTATCGAATAGTAACCCTCATAACTCTCTCTTCAGAGGTCGAATTTAGAGTATTTCAGGTCATTGGAATTGTAACTTGTCAAGTTTTCAAATGGGACCAAAATTGCCTAATTCAGAGACCGTTCGATATCACAAAAGCACGTTGGAACTCTTCGATCGTCCTTTTTCAATATCTATTGTTAATATTTTGAAATTGTACAATCCAACGTAGACACCTATAACTCCATCATTTAATGTCGGATTGGGTCTATTTTTGGTCATTTGAATGGTACTTTAGTGCTCTTTCATTCTTGAGTGGTATTTTCGTATTCCGCGACCATTTGGGCATGTTTAAGTTGGATCGCAGCCGTCAGTCCTGAATGTTTCCTTCATCTTCTTGTCGAATAGAAACCCTCATAACTCTCTCTTCAGAGGTCGAATTTAGAGAATTTTAGGTCATTGGAATTGTAACTTGTCAAGCTTCCAAATGGGACCAAAATTAACTAATTCAGAGATCGTTCGATGTCACAAAAGCACGTTGGAACTCTTCGGTCGTCATTTTTCAATATGGATTGTTAATCTTTCCAAATTGCGTGATCCAATGGAGACGCCTATAATTCCATCATTTGATGTCAAATTGGGTCAATTTTTGGTCATCTAAAAGGAACTTTAGCGCTCTTTCATTCTTGACTAGTATTGTCGTATTCTGAGACCATTTGGGCATCTTTAAGTTGGATCGTAGTGGTCGTTCTTGAATGTTTCTTTCATCTTCTTGTCCAATAGTAACCCTCATAACTATCTCTTCAGAGGTTGAATTTAGAGTATTTCAGGTCATTGGAATGGTAACTTATCAAGCTTCCAAATGGGACCAAAATTGCCTAATTCAGAGACCGTTCGATGTCATAAAAGCGCGTTGGACCTCTTCGATCGTCATTTTTCAAAATGGATTGTTAAACTTTCAGAACTGTGCGATCCAACGAAGACGCCTATAACTCCATCATTTGATGTCGGATTGGGTCAATTTTTGCTCATCTGAATGGTACTTTAGTGCTCTTTCTTTCTTGACTGGTATCCTCGTATTCCGAGACCATTTTGGCATCTTTAATTTGGATCGCAGTCGACGGTCCTAAATGTTGCCTTCATCTTCTTGTCCAATATTAACCCTCATAACTCTTTCTTCAGAGGTCGAATTTAGAGTATTTCAGGTCATTAGAATGGTAACTTATCAAGCTTCCTAATGGGACCAAAATTGCCTAATTCAGAGACCATTCGAAATCACAAAAGCACGTTGGACCTCTTTGATCGTCATTTTTCAAAATTAATTGTTAATCTTTGTTTCGACATGAAAACAAATATGTTTGATTTGGGGGATTTATTCAATGATAACAAAGAGCGAATGAGAGAACATTGATCATGTTTATTCTGAGTTTATTTACATCCTCGGATTCCCTTGATTCTGAAAATAAAGTACAATCAATCAAAGTCTTCCATATTGAAATTTCGGCAGCATTCCGACGCTATTTCGGTCATCTCCTAGATACTTAGGAGGAATTACTGAATTGATCAGCCAATCTTCTTTGAAATGTGAAGCAATCCCTTTAAACGGGCCTAAAAAGTCACCCAGAATATAAGATTACGGGGTTGCCACCATCTGATCAGCTCTAAACTTTACACGTAGCCTTAGGACCACAAATTAGCCGTACACGTCAAATTTTAGCTCCTGGATTCTTCTGAAAATGGCCAAACTGACAAATCAGCCCCTGAGATCCTGATTTGGGGCCCGCCTGATATCTGGATACGCTTCAAACTCTGTCTCAACGTATTAAATACAATGAAAAAGTAGATGTATGGATAAGATCTCCCACAAACTTCACCATCGGCCCCACATGTACATTGCATGTACATAGTGCATGAGTACATAGGACGTGCATGGAATCTTACCAAGTTGGTCAAAGAAGGCTGACCCGAGCTTCTTCTCAAACTCAAAAACGTTACAGCGTCTTCACCATGCGTCTAAAATTTTCTCAGTGTGACCCGATCATTATTCAAATCACCGATCTGGACCGTCCATTGTCTTCAGAAGGGAGATTTAACCATTGCCAAAGTGGCAATTTGACACCATGCAGACTGTTGCACCATTATAACCGTTGAACATGAAATAGACGGTGAAGTAGACAGGTTTGTATGCTGACTGTTTTCACTTCAAAAACAGTCCTTTCCTGATGGTTTTCTGCTCTGAATTCAATGGACGGAGTGGATCTTCACTTAGCTTCCACGAATGAGAGATCAAAATTTACAGAGTCGACGTACGTCGACTCTGTTGCAAAACAGAGGATCGGTTCATCTGCAATGGGCCATCATCACGGAGTGGAAGGTCAATCTAAATCGTCTGTCAGGTAGAGGGAGAAAAACCATTCTGAACCATGTTGAGCTTTCATGATCATGTTCTTCTTTATGATCACTACAACGATCAAAAGAAGACCGTTCAGTTACTGTTTGAGCTTGATTGTCTCAGTGTGCCACATCATCAAATGACCAAGACTAGTCTTTTACGGTCGAAATCCAGAGAGGAAGACGGTGGACGGTGTGGATTTCTAGAAAGGCGCCTGTACTAGACCCCACCAATAGCACAGTTGGAAGGAAGAAGCTTTCTTCATCTACTGTTTACGCCTGACTGAAATTCCGATCGGTTGCGCGGTCAACGCAACCTCCACTGTTCCTTACGCGATCCGCGCAACTGAATTCTTCCATCGGACGGCATAACGTTACTATAAGGCTTGCAGGAATCATCACTTAGACGAATTCCCGCTTCTGTTACGCGGGTCGCGCAACGGGCAGACCGCGTAACAGTGACTTTCATTGGTTGCGCGGGTCGGTGGAACTGAAGCTTTCGTTGCGCGGGTCGCGCAACAGCACTTCCGTTGCGCGGGTCGCACAACAACACGTCCCTTGCGCGGGTCGCGCAACAACACTTCTCTCTCTCTCTCCTCAGTTCTTCTCCATGTCTTGGCACATCGACTGATCCAACCCTTCAAACGAACCAGAGAGGGGTATTTATAGCCCCACCACTCTTCCAGAGTGGTGATCACCACCACTTATCTATTCACATATGGACTTCCTCTTTCCTTAAACCATGGTGACCACCAAGCTCCCTTTTAAATGATGGTGTACCACCTTTCTTCTTTTAAATGACACTTTTGCACCCCTTTTTAACCAAACTACCCTTTTCAATGCATTTTTACTGAAATACCTAAACTACCCCTGGAGATGGATTTTTACCAAAATACCTAAACTACCCTTGACAGTGGATTTTTACCAAAATACCCTGGACATGGAAATTACTGAAATACACCCAGAGTGGATTTTTACCAAAATACCCCCGAACATGGAAATTACTGAAATACCCCGGAGTGGATTTTTATCGAAATACCCCCGGACATGGAAATTACCGAAATACCCCCGAAGTGGATTTTTACCGAAATACCCCCGGACATGGAATATTTTTTATGCCTCAACAATCTTTCAGAATTGCGTGATCCAATGGAGACGGCTATAACTCCATCATTTGACGTTGGATTGGGTCAATTTTTGGTCATCTGAATGGTACTTTCGTGCTCTTTCTTTCTTGACTGGTATCCTCGAATTCTGAGACCATTTAGACATCATTAAGTTGGATCATAGTGGTCAGTCCTGAATGTTTCCTTCATCTTCTTGTCCAATAGTAACCCTCATAACTCTCTCTTCAGAGATCAAATTTAGAGTATTTCCGGTCATTGGAATTGTAACTTGTCAAGCCTTCAAATGGGACCAAAATTGCGTAATTCAGAGACCATTGGATATCACAAAAGCGCGTTGGAACTCTTCGATCCTCATTTTTCAATATGTATTGTTAATCTTTCGAAATTGCACGATACAACGTAGATGCTTATAACTTCATCATTTGATGTCGGATTGGGTCAATTTTTGCTCATTTGAATGGTACTTTAGTGCTCTTTCTTTCTTGACTAGTATCCTCGTATTCCGAGACCATTTGGGCATCTTCAATTTGGATCGCAGTCGCCGGTCCTGAATGTTTCCTTCATCTTCTTGTCCAATATTAACCCTCATAACTCTCTCTTCAGAGGTCGAATTTAGAGTATTTCAGGTCATTGGAATGGTAACTTATCAAGCTTCCTAATGGGACCAAAATTGCCTAATTCAGAGACCATTCGAAATCACAAAAGCGCGTTGGACCTCTTCGATCATCATTTTTCAAAATTAATTGTTAATCTTTCAGAATTATGCGATCCAACGGAGACGCCTATAACTCCATCATTTGATGTCGGATTGGGTCGATTTTTGGTCATCTGAATGGTACTTTCGTGCTCTTTCTTTCTTGATTGGTATCCTCGTATTCCGAGACATTTGGATATCATTATGTTGGATCGCAGTCGTCGGTCCTGAATGTTTCCTTCATCTTCTTGTCCAATAGTAACCTCATAACTCTCTCTTCACTGGTCAAATTTAGAGTATTTCAGGTCATTGAAATTGTAACTTGTCAAGCCTTCAAATGGGACCAAAATTGCATATTTCAGAGACTGTTCGATATCACAAAATCACGTTGGATTTCTTCGATCGTCATTTTTCAATATGTATTGTTAATCTTTCGAAATTACACGATACAACGTAGATCCTTATAACTCCATCATTTGATGTCGGATTGGGTCGATTTTTGGTCATTTGAATGGTACATTAGTGCTCTTTCATTCTTGAGTAGTATTTTCATATTCCGAGACCATTTGGGCTTGTTTAAGTTGGATTGCAGTCGTCGGTCCTGAATGTTTCCTTCATCTTCTTGTCTAATAGTAACCTTCATAACTCTCTCTTCAGATGTCAAATTTAGAGTATTTTAGGTCGTTGGAATTCTAACTTGTCAAGCCTTCAAAAGGGACCAAAATTGCATAATTCAGAGATCATTCGATATCACAAAAGCACGTTGGAACTCTTCAATCATCATTTTTCAATATGGATTGTTAATCTTTCCAAATTGCGTGATCCAATGGAGATGCCTATAACTCCATCATTTGATGTCGAATTGGGTCGATTTTTGGTCATCTGAATGGTACTTTAGCGCTCTTTCATTCTTGACTGGTATCATCGTATTCCGAGACCATTTGGGCATCTTTAAGTTGGATTGCAGTGGTCGTTCCTGAATGTTTCTTTCATCTTCTTGTCCAATAGTAACCCTCATAACTATCTCTTCAGAGGTCGAATTTAGAGTATTTCAGGTCATTGGAATGGTAACTTATCAAGCTTCCAAATGGGACCAAACTTGCCTAATTCACAGACCGTTCGATGTCATAAAAGCGCGTTGGACGTCTTCGATCGTCATTTTTCAAAATGGATTGTTAATATTTCAGAATTGCGCGATCCAACGGAGACGCCTATAACTCCATCATTTGATGTCGGATTGGGTCAATTTTTGGTCATCTGAATGGTACTTTAGTGCTCTTTCTTTCTTGACTGGTATCGTCGTATTCCGAGACTATTTGGGCATCGTTACGTTGGATCGCAGTCGCCAGTCCTGAATGTTTCCTTCATCTTCTTGTCCAATATTAGCCCTCATAACTCTCTCTTCAGAGGTCGAATTTAGAGTATTTCATGTCATTCGAATGGTAACTTAACAAGCTTCCTAATGGGACCAAAATTTCCTAATTCAGAGACCATTCGAAATCACAAAAACGCGTTGGACCTCCTCGATCGTCATTTTTCAAAATTGATTGTTAATCTTTCAGAATTGCGCGTTCCAACGGAGACGTCTACAACTCCCTCATTTGATGTCGGATTGGGTCGATTTTTGGTCATCTGAATGGTACTTTCGTGCTCTTTCTTTCTTGACTGGTATCCTCGTATTCCGAGACCATTTGGGCATCATTAAGTTGGATCACTGTCGTCAGTCCTGAATGTTTCCTTCATCTTCTTATCAAAATAGTAACCCTCATAACTCTCTCTTCAGAGGTCAAATTTATAGTATTTCAGGTCATTGGAATTGTAACTTGTCAAGCCTTCAAATGGGACCAAAATTGCATAATTCAGAGACCGTTCGATATCACAAAAGCACGTTGGAATTCTTCGATCGTCATTTTTCAATATGTATTGTTAATCTTTCGAAATTGGGCGATACAACGTAGATGCTCATAAGTCCATCATTTGATGTTGGATTGGGTCAATTTTTGGTCATTTGAATGGTACTTTAGTGCTCTTTCATTCTTGAGTGGTATTTTCGTACTCCGAGACCATTTGGGCTTGTTTAAGTTGGATTGCAGTCGTCAGTCCTGAATGTTTCCTTCATCTTCTTGTCAAATAGTAACCCTCATAACTCTCTTCAGAGGTCAAATTTAGAGTATTTTAGGTCATTGGAATTGTAACTTGTCAAGCTTCCAAATGGGATAAAATTGCCTAATTCAGAGACCGTTCGATATCACAAAAGCACGTTGGAACTCTTCGATCGTCATTTTTCAGTATGGATTGATAATCTTTCCAAATTGCGTGATCCAACGAAGATGCCTATAATTTCATCATTTGATGTCGGATTGGGTTGATTTATGGTCATCTGAATGGTACTTTAGTGCTCTTTCATTCTTGATTGGTATCGTCGTATTTCGAGACCATTTGGGCTTCTTTATGTTGGATCGCAGTCGTCGTTCCTAAATGTTTCTGTCATCTTCTTGTCCAATAGTAACCCTCATAACTGTCACTTCAGAGGTCGAATTTAGAGTATTTCACGTCATTGGAATTGTAACTTGTCAAGTTTTCAAATGGGACCAAAATTGCCTAATTTAGAGACCGTTCGATGTCGCAAAAGCACGTTGGAACTCTTCGATCGTCATTTTTCAATATCTATTGTTAATCTTTTGAAATTGTGCGATCCAACGTAGACACCTATAACTCCATCATATAATATCGGATTGGGTCGATTTTTGGTCATTTGAATGGTACTTTAGTGCTCTTTCACTCTTGAGTAGTATTTTCGTATTCCGAGACCATTTGGGCATGTTTAAGTTGGATCGCAGCCGTCGGTCCTGAATATTTCCTTCATCTTCTTGTCGAATAGTAACCCTCATAACTCTCTCTTCAAAGGTCGAATTTGGAGAATTTCAAGTCATTGGAATTGAACTTGTCAAGCTTCCAAATGGGACCAAAATTGCCTAATTCAGAGACCGTTCGATATCACAAAAGCACGTTGGAACTCTTTGATCGTCATCTTTGAATATAGATTGTTATTCTTTCCAAACTCCGTGATCCACCGGAGACGCCTGTAACGCCATCATTTGATGTCGGATTGGGTCAATTTTTGGTCATCAAAATGGTACTTTAGTGCTCTTTCATTCTTGACTAGTATCTTGATATTCTGAGACCATTTGAGCATCTTTAAGTTGGATCGCAGTCGTCGGTCCTGAATGTTTCCTTCATCGTCTTGTCCAATAGTAACCCTCATAACTCTCTCTTCAGAGGTCGAATTTAGACTATTTCAAGTCATTGGAATGGTTACTGGTCATGCTTCCAAATAGGACCAAAATTGCCTAATTTAGAGGCCGTTCGATATCACACAAGCAGGTTGGAACTCTTCGATCGTCATTTTTCAATATGGATTGTTAATCTTTCCAAATTGCGTGATCCAAAGGAGACACCTATAACTCCATCATTTGATGTCCGATTGGGTCGATTTTTGGTCATCTGAATGGTACCTAAGTGCTCTTTCATTCTTGACTGGTATCGTCATATTCCAAGATCATTTGGACATCTTTAAGTTGGATCGCAGTCGTCGGTCCTGAATATTTTCTTCATCTTCTTGTCCAATAGTAACCCTCATAACTCTCTCTGCAGAGGTCGAATTTAGACTATTTCAGGTCATTGGAATGGTTACTTGTCATGCTTCCAAATGGGACCAAAATTGCATAATTCAGAGACCGTTCGATATCACAAAATCACGATGGAGCTCTTCGATCGTCATTTTACAATATGGATTATTAATCTTTCCAAATTGCGTGATCCAACGGAGATGCTTATAACTCCATCTTTTGACGTAGGATTGGGTCAATTTTTTGTCATCTGAATGGTACTTTAGTGCTCTTTCATTCTTGACTGGTATCGTCATATTCTGAACCATTTGGGCATCTTTAAGTTGGATCGCAGTCGTCGGTCCTGAATGTTTCCTTCATCTTCTTGTCTAATAGTAACCCTCATAACTCTCTCTTTAGAGGTCGAATTTAGAGTATTTCAGTTCATTGGAATTGTAACTTTTCAAGCTTCCAAGTGGGACCAAAATTGGACCTCTTCGATCGTCATTTTTCAAAATGGATTGTTAATCTTTCAGAATTGCGCAATCCAATGAAGACGCTTATAACTCCATCTTTTGATGTCAGATTGGTTCAATTTTTGGTCATCTGAATGGTACTTTAGTGCTCTTTCATTCTTGACTGGTATTGGGATATTCCTAGACCATTTGAGCATCTTTAAGTTGGATCACAGTCGTCGGTCCTGAATGTTTCCTTCAAATTCTTGTCCAATAGTAACCCTCATAACTCTCTCTTTAGAGGTCGAATTTAGACTATTTTAGGTCATTGGAATGGTTACTTGTCATGCTTTTAAATGCGACCAAAATTGCCTAATTCAGAGACTGTTCGATATCACAAAAGCACGATGGAACTCTTCGATCGTCATTTTACAATATCGATTGTTAATCTATCCAAATTGCGTGATCCAATGGAGACGCCAATGACTCCATCGTTTGATGTCGGATTGGGTTGATTTTTGGTCATCTGAATGGTACTTTAGTGCTCTTTCATTCTTGACTGGTATCGTCATATTCCGAGACCATTTGGGCATCTTTAAGTTGGATCGTAGTCGTCATTCCAGAATGTTTCCTTCATCTTCTTCTCTAATAGTAACCCTCATAACTCTCTCTTCAGAGGTCCAATTTATAGTATTTCAGGTCGTTGGAATTGTAACTTGTCAATCTTTCAAATGGGACCAAAATTGCCTAATTCAGAGACCGGTCGATGTCACAAAAACACGTTGGAACTCTTCGATCGTCATTTTTCAATTTGTATTGTTAATCTTTCGAAATTGCGCAAACCGACATAGACGCCTATAACTCCATCATTTGATGTTGGATTGGGTTGATTTTTGGTTATTTGAATGGTACTTTAGTGCTCTTTCATTCTTGAATGGTATTTTCGTATTCCGAGACCATTTGGGTATGTTAAAGTTAGATCGAAGTCGTCTGTCCTGAATGTTTCCTTCATCTTCTTGTCCAATAGTAACCCTGATAACTCTCTCTTCAGAGGTCAAATTTGGAGTATTTCAAGTCATTGGAATTGTAACTTGTCAAGCTTCCAAATGTGACGAAAATTGCCTAATTCAGAGACCGTTCGATATCACAAAAGCACGTTGGAACTCTTCGATCGTCATTTTTCAATATGGGTTGTTAATCTTTCCAAATTGGGTGATCCAATGGATATGCCTATAACTCCATCATTTGATGTCGGATTGGGACGATTTTCGGTCATCTGAATGGTACTTTAGTGCTCTTTCATTCTTGACTGGTATTGTCGTATTCGAAAACCGTTTTGGTATCTTTAAGTTAGATCGCAGTCGTCATTCGTGAATGTTTCTTTCATCTTCTTGTCCAATAGTAACCCTCATAACTCTCCCTTCAGAGGTCGAATTTAGAGTATTTCAGGTCATTGGAATGGTAACTTATCAAGCTTCCAAATGGGAATGAAATTGCCAAATTCAGAGACCGTTCGATATCACAAAAGAGCATTGGACCTCTTCGATCGTCATTTTTTAAAATGGATTGTTAATCTTTCAGAATTGCGCGATCCAACGGAGACACCTATAACTCCATCTTTTGATGTCGGATTGGGTCAATTTTTGGTCAGCTGAATGGTACTTTACTACTCTTTCATTCTTGACTGGTATTGTCATATTCCGAGGCCATTTGGGCATCTTTAAGTTGGATCGCAGTCGTCGGTCCTGAATGTTTCCTTCTTCTTCTTGTCCAATAGTAACCTGATAACTCTCTCTTCACAGGTCAAATTTTGAGTATTTCAGGTCATTGGAATTGTAACTTGTCAAGCTTTCAAATGGGACCAAAATTGCATAATTCAGAGACCGTTCGATATCACAAAAGCACGTTGGAACTCTTCGATCGTCATTTTTCAATATGTATTGTTAATCTTTCGAAATTGTGCAATCCAATGTAGACGCCTATAACTCCATCATTTGATGTCCGATTGGGTGGATGTTTGGTCATTTGAATGGTACTTTAGTGCTCTTTCATTCTTGAGTGGTACTTTCGTATTTCGAGACCATTTGGGCATGTTTAAGTTGGATTACAGTCGTCGGTCTTAAATGTTTCCTTCATCTTCTTGTCCAATAGTAACCCTCATAACTCTCTTTAGAGGTTGAATTTATAGTATTTTCGGTCATTAGAATTGTAACTTGTTAAGCTTCCAAATGGGACCAAAATTGCCTAATTCAGAGACTGTTCGATATCACAAAAGCACGTTGGAACTCATCGATCGTCATTTTTCAATATGGATTGTTAATCTTTCCAAATTGTGTGTTCCAACGGAGACGCCTATAATTCCATCATTTGATGTGGGATTGGGTCAATTTTTGGTCATCTGAATGGTACTTTAGTGCTCTTTCATTCTTGACTGGTATCGTTGTATTCCGAGACCATTTGGGCATATTTAAGTTGGATCGCAGTTGTCATTCTTGATTGTTTCTTTCATCTTCGTGTCCAATAGTAACCCACATAACTCTCTCTTCAGAGGACGAATTTAGAGTATTTCAGGTCATTGGAACGGTAACTTATCCAAGCTTCCAAATGGGACCAAAATTGTCTAATTTAGAGACCGTTCGATATCACAAAAGTGCGTTGGAACTCTTCGACAGTCATTTTTCAATATGGATTGTTAATCTTTCAGAATTGCGCGATCCAACGGAGACTCCTATAACTCCATCATTTGATGTCAGATTAGGTCAATTTTTGGTCATTTCAAAGGTACTTTAGTGATCCTCCTTTCTTGACAGGTATCGTCGTATTCCGAGACCATTTGGGCATCTTTAAGTTGGATTGCTGTCATCGGTCCTGAATGTTTCCTCATCTTCTTGTCCAATAGTAACCCTCATAACTCTCTCCTCAAAGGTTGAATTTGTACAATTTTAGGTCGCTGGAATGGTAAAATGTAGAGCTTCCAAATGGGACCAAAATTACCTAATTCAGAGACCGTTTGATATCCCAAAAGCACGTTGGAACTCTTTGATCGTTATTTTTCAATATGGATTGTTAATCTTTCCAAATTGCGTGATCTAATGGAGACGCCTATATCTCCATCATTTGATGTCGGATTGGGTCGATTTTTGGTCATCTGAATGGTACTTTAGTGGTCTTACATTCTTGACTGGTATCTTCGTATTAGGAGACCATTTGGGCATCTTTAAGTTGGATTGCAGTCGTCGGTCCAGAATGTTTCCTTCATCTTCTTGTCCAATAGTAACCCTCATAACTCTCTCTTCAGAGGTTGAATTTATACTATTTTCAGGTCATTGGAATTGTTACTTGTCAAGCTTCCAAATGGGACCAAAATTGCCTAATTCAGAGACCGTTCAATATCCCAAAAGAACGTTGGAACTCCTCGATCATCATTTTTCAATATGGATTGTTAATCTTTCCAAATTGCGCGATCCAACGGAGACGCTTATAACTCCATCTTTTGATGTCAGATTGAGTCGATTTTTGGTCATCTTAATGGTACTTTAGTGCTCTTTCATTCTTGACTGGTAACATCATATTCTGAGACCATTTGTACATCTTTAAGTTGGATCCCAGTTGTCGGTCTTGAATGTTTCCTTCATCTTCTTGTCCAATAGTAACCCTCATAACTCTCTCTTCAGAGGTAGAATTTAGACAATTTCAGGTCATTGGAATGGTTACTTGTCAAGCTTCCAAATGGGACCAAAATTGCCTAATTCAGAGACCGTTCAAAATCACAAAAGTACTTTGGAACTCTTCGATCGTCATTTTTCAATATGGATTGTTAATCTTTACAAATTGCATGATCCAACGGAGATGCCTATAACTCCATCATTTGTTGTCGGATAGGGTCGATTTTTGGTCATCTGAATGGTACTTTAGTGCTCTTTCACTCTTGACAGGTATCGTCGTATTCCAAGACCATTTTGGCATGTTTAAGTTGGATCGCAATCGTCATTCTTAAATGTTTCCTTCATCTTCTTGTCCAATAGTAACCCTCATAACTCTCACTTCAGAGGCCGAATTTAGAGTATTTTAGGTCATTGGAATGGTAACTTGTCAAGCTTCCAAATGGGACCAAAATTAAGTAATTCAGAGACCATTCGATATCACAAAAGCACGTTAGAACTCTTCGATCGTCATTTTTCAATATAGATTGTTTATCTTTCGAAATTGCGTGATCCAACGGAGACGCCTATAATTCCATCATTTGATGTCGGATTGGGTCGATTTTTGGTCATCTTAGTGGTACTTTAGTGCTTTTTCATTCTTGAGTGGTATCGTTGTATTCCGAGACCATTTTGGCATGTTTAAGTTGGATCGCAGTCGTCGTTCCTAAATGTTTCCTTCAACTTCTTGTCCAATATTAACACTCATAACTCTCTCTTTAGAGGACGAATTTAGAGTATTTTAGGTCATTAGAATGGTAACTTGTCAAGCTTCCAATGGGACCAAAATTGAGTAATTCAGAGACCGTTCTATATCACAAAAACACGTTAGAACCCTTCGATCGTCATTTTTCAATATGGATTGTTAATCTTTCAAAATTGCGTGATACTACGGAGATGCCTATAACTCCATTTGATGTCGGATTGGGTCGATTTTTGGTCAACTTAATGGTACTTTTGTGCTCTTTCATTCTCGAGTGGTATCGTCGTATTCCGAGACCATTTGGGCATGTTTAAGTTGGATTGTAATCGTTGTTTCTGAATGTTTCCTTCATCTTCTTTTCCAATAGTAACCCTCATAACTCTCTCTTCAGAGGTTGAATTTAGAGTATTTCAGGTCATTGGAATGGTAACTTATCAAGCTTCCAAATGGGACAAAAATTTCCTAATTCAGAGACCGTTGGATATCACAAAAGCACGTTGGAACTCTTCGATCATCATTTTTCAATATGGATTGTTAATCTTTTAGAATTGTGCGATCGGATGGAGATGCCTATAACTCCATCATTTGATGTCAGATTAGTTCAATTTTTGGTCATACGAATGGTACATTAGTTCTCTTTCTTTCTTGACTGGTATCATCGTATTCCGAGACCATTTGGGCATGTTTAAGTTAGATCGCAGTCGTCGGTGTTGAATGTTTCCTTCATCTTCATGTCCAATCGTATCCCTCATAACTCTCTCTTCAGAGGTTGAATTTATACTATTTTAGGTCGTTGGAATGGTAACTTGTCGAGCTTCCAAATGGGACCAAAATTACCTAATTCAGAGACCATTTGATATCCTAAAAGCACGTTGGAACTCTTCGATCCTCATTTTTCAATATGGATTGTTAATCTTTCCAAATTGCGTGATCCAACCAAGACGCCTATAACTCCCTCATTTGATGTCGGATTGGGTCAATTTTTGGTCATCTGAAGGGTACTTTAGTGGTCTTACATTCTAGACTAGTATCTTCGTATTAGGAGACCATTTGGGCATCTTTAAATTGGATCGCAGTCGTCGGTCGTGAATGTTTCCTTCATCTTCTTGTCCAATAGTAACCCTCATAACTCTCTCCTCAGAGGTTGAATTTATACTATTTTAGGTCGCTAGAATTGTAACTTGTCAAGCTTCCAAATGGGACTAAAATTGCCTAATTCAGAGACCGTTCGATATCCCAAAAGCACGTTGGAACTCTTCGATCGCATTTTTTAAAATGGATTGATAATTGTTTCAAATTGCGCGATCCAACGGAGACGCCTATAACTCCATCATTTGATGTTGGATTGGGTCAATATTTGGTCATTTGAATGGTACTTTAGTGGTCTTACATTCTTGATTGATATCAGAGACCGTTCGATATCACAAATGCGCGTTAGAACTCTTCGATCATCATTTTTCAATATGGATTGTTAATCTTTCAGAATTGCGCGATCCTACGGAGACGCTTATAACTCCATCATTTGATGTTGGATTAGTTCGATTTTTGGTCATATGAATGGTACATTAGTTCTCTTTCTTTGTTCACTGGTATCGTCGTATTTCGAGACCATTTGGGCATGTTTAAGCTAGATCGCAGTCGTCGGTCCTGAATGTTTCCTTCATCTTCTTGCCCAATCGTATCCTTCATAACTCTCTCTTCAGAGGTTGAATTTATACAATTTCAGGTCATCGGAATGGTCACTTGTCAAGCTTCCAAATGGGACTAAAATTACCTAATTCAGAGATCGTTCGATATCCCCAAAGCACGTTGGAACTCTTTGATCGTCATTTTTCAATATGGATTGTTAATGTTTTCAAATTGCGTGAACCAACGAAGATGCTTATATCTCCATCATTTGATGTCGGATTGGGTCAATTTTTGGTCATCTGAATGGTACTTTAGTGGTCTTACATTCTTGATTGGTATCTTCGTATTAGGAGACCATTTGGGCATCTTTAAGTTGGATCGCAGTCGTCGGTCCTGAATGTTTCCTTCATCTTCTTGTCCAATAGAAACCCTCATAACTCTCTCTTCAGAGGTTGAATTTATACTATTTCAGGTCGTTGGAATTGTAACTTGTTAAGCTTCCAAATGGGACCAAAATTGCCTAATTCAGAGATGGTTTGATATCCCAAAAGCACGTTGGAACTCTTCGATCGTCATTTTTCAATATGGATTGTTAATCTTTCCAACTTGCGCGATCCAACGGAGACGCCTATGACTCCATCTTTTGATGTTGGATTGGGTCGATTTTTGGTCATCTGAATGGTACTTTAGTGCTCTTTCATTCTTGACTGGTATCGTCATATTCTGACACCATTTCAGCATCTTCAATTTGGATCGCACTCGCGATCCTGAATGCTTCCTTCATCTTCTTGTCCAATAGTAGCCCTCATAACTCTATCTTCAGAGGTCGAATTTAAACAATTTCAGGTCATTAGAATGGTTACTTGTCAAGCTTCCAAATGAGACCAAAATTGCATAATTCAGAGACCGTTCGATATCACAGAAGCACGTTGGAACTCTTCGATCGTCATTTTTCAATATGGATTGGTAATCTTTCCAAATTGCGCGATTCAACAGAGACGCCTATAACTCCATCTTTAGATGTTGGATTGGGTCGATTTTTGGTCATCTGAATGGTACTTTAGTGCTCTTTCATTCTTGAATGGCATTGTCATATTCTGAGACCATTTGGCATCTTTAAGTTGGATCGCAGTCGTCACTCCTGAATGTTTCCTTCATCTTCTTGTCCAATAGTAACCCTCATAATTCTCTCTTCAGAGGTCGAATTTAGACAATTTCAGGTCATTGGAATGGTTACTTGTCAAGCTTCCAAATGGGACTAAAATTGCCTAATTCAGAGACCGTTAGATATCACAAAAGCACGTTGGAACTCTTCGATTGTCATTTTTCAATATGGATTGTTAATCTTTCCAAATTGCGTGATCCAATGGAGATGCCTATAACTCCATCATTTGTTGTCGGATAGGGTCGATTTTTGGTCATCTGATTGGTACTTTAGTGCTCTTTCATTCTTGACTAGTATCGTCGTTTTTCGAGACCATTTGGGCATGTTTAACTTGGATCGCAGTCATCGTTCTTGAATGTGTCCTTCATCTTCTTGTCCAATAGTAACCCTCATAACTCTTTCTTCAGAGGCAGAATTTAGAGCATTTTAGGTCGTTGGAATGGTAACTTGTCATGCTTTCAAATGGGACCAAAATTTCCTAATTTAGAGACCGTGCGATATCACAGAAGCGCGTTGGAATTCTTCGATCGTCATTTTTCAATAGGGATTGTTAATATTTCCAAATTGCGCGATCCAACGGAGTTGACGATAACTCCATCATTTGATTTTGGATTGGGTCAATTTTTGGTCATCTGAATGGTACTTTAGTTCTCTTTCATTCTTGATTGGTATCGTCATTTTTTGAGACCATTCGGGCATCTTTAAGTTGGATCGCAGTCGTCGTTCCTGAATGTTTCCTTCATCTTCTTGTCCAATAGTAACCCTCATAACTCTCTCTTCAGAGGTCGAATTTAGATAATTTCAGGTCGTTGGAATGGTTACTTGTCAAGCTTCCAAATGGGACCAAAATTTCCAAATTCAGAGACCGTTCGATATCATAAAAGCACGTTGGAATTCTTCGATCATCATTTTTCAATATGGATTGTTAATCTTTCCTAATTGCGCGATCCAACGGAGACTCCAATAACTCCATTATTTTATGTCGGATTGGGTCGATTTTTGGTCATCTAAATGGTACTTTAGTGCTCTTTCATTCTTGACTGGTATCGTTGTATTCCGAGACCATTTGGGCATGTTTAAGTTGGATCACAGTCGTCGTTCTAGAATGTTTCCTTCATCTTCATGTCCAATAGTAACACTCATAACTCTCTCTTCAGAGGCCGAATTTAGAGTATTTCAGATCATTGGAATGGCAACTTATCGAGCTTCCAAATGGGACCAAAATTGTCTAATTCCGAGACCGTTCGATATCACAAAAGAGCGTTGGATCACTTCGATCATCATTTTTCAATATGGATGGTTAAACTTTCAAATTGCGCCATCCAAATGAGGCTCCTATAACTCCATCATTTGATGTCGGATTAGGTCAATTTTTGGTCATTTCAATGGTACTTTAGTGCTCCTTTCTTCACTGATATCGTCGTTTTGCGAGACCACGTGGGCATCTTTAAGTTGGATCGCAGTCGTCGGTCTTGAATGTTTCGTTCATCTTCTTGTCCAATAGTAACCCTCATAACTCTCTCTTTAGAGGTTGAATTTATACTATTTCATGTCGTTGGAATTGTAACTTGTCAAGCTTCCAAATGGGACCAAAATTGCCTAATTCAGAGACCGTTCGATAACCAAAAAAGCACGTGGGAACTCTTCGATCGTCATTTTTCAGTGTAGATTGTTAATCTTTCCAAATTACGTGATCCAACGGAGGATGCCTATAAATCTATCTTTTGATGTCGAATTGGGTCGATTTTTGGTATTCTGAATGGTACTTTAGTGCTCTTTCATTCTTGACCAGTATCGTCATATTCTGAGACCATTTGGGCGTGTTTATGTTGGATCACAGTCGTCGTTCTTGAATGTGTCCTTCATCTTCTTGTCCAAAAGTAACCCTCATAACTCTCTCTTCAGAGGACGAATTTATAGTATATTAGGTCATTGGAATGGTAACTTGTCAAGTTTCCAAATGGGACCAAAATTGCCTAATTCAGAGACCGTTCGATATCCCAAAAGCACGTTGGAACTCTTCGATCGTCATTTTTCAATATGGATTGTTTATCTTTCCAAATTGCGCGATCCAACGGAGACGCCTATAACTCCATCTTTTGATATCGGATTGGGTCGATTTTTGGTCATCTGAATGGTACTTTAGTGTCCTTTCATTCTTGACCGGTATCGTCATATTCTGAGACCATTTGGGCATTTAAGTTAGATCGCAGTCGTCGGTCCTGAATGTTTCCTACATCTTCTTGTCCAATAGTAACCCTTATAACTCCACCTTCAGAGGTCGAATTTAGACAATTTCAGGTCATTGGAATGGTTACTTGTCAAGCTTCCAAATGGGACCAAAATTGCCTAATTCGGAGACCGTTAGATATCACAAAAGCACGTTGGAACTCTTCGATCGTTATTTTTCAATATGGATTGTTAATCTTTCCAAATTGTGTGATCTAATGGAGACGCCTATATCTCCATCATTTGATGTCGGATTGGGTCAATTTTTGGTCATCTGACTGGTACTTTAATGGTCTTACATTCTTGACTGGTATCTTCGTATTAGCAGACCAATTGGGCCTCATTAAGTTGGATCGCAGTCGTCGGTCTTGATTGTTTCCTTCATCTTCTTGTCCAATAGTAACCCTCACAACTCTCTCTTTAGAGGTTGAATTTATACTATTTCATGTCGTTGGAATTGTAACTTGTCAAGCTTCCAAATGAGACGAAAATTGCCTAATTCGGAGATCGTTCGATATCCCAAAAGCACGTTGGAACTCTTCGATCGTCATTTTTCAAAATGGATTGTTTATCTTTCCAAATTGCGCGATCCAACGGAGATGCTTATAATTCCATCTTTTGATGTCGGATTGGGTCGATATTTGGTCATCTGAATGGTACTTTAGTGCTCTTTCATTCTTGACCAGTATCGTCATATTCTGAGACCATTTGGGCATCTTTAAGTTGGATCGCAGTCATCGGTCCTGAATGTTTCCATCATCTTCTTGTCCAATAGTAACACTCATAACTCTCTCTTCAGAGGTCGAATTTAGACAATTTCAGGTCATTGGAATGGTTACTTGTCATCCTTCCAAATGGGACCAAAATTGCCTAATTCAGAGACCGTTAGATATCACAAAAGCACGTTGGAACTCTTCGATCGTCATTTTTCAATATGGATTGTTAATCTTTCCAAATTGCGTGATCTAACGGAGATGCCTATAACTCCATCATTTGTTGTCGGATAGGGTCGATTTTTGGTCATCTAAATGGTACTTTAGTGCTCTTTCATTCTTGACTGGTATCGTCATTTTCGAGACCATTTGGGCATGTTTAAGTGGATTCAGTCGTCGTTCTTGAATGTGCCTTCATCTTCTTGTCCAATAGTAACCCTCAACTCTCTCTTCAGAGGCCGAATTTAGAGCATTTAGGTCATTGGAATGGTTTTGTAAAGCTTCCAAATGGGACCAAAATTTACCTAATTCAGAGACCGTTCGATATCCCAAAAGCACATTGGAACTCTTCGATCGTCATTTTTCAATATGAATTGTTAATCTTTCCAATTGGGCGATCCAACGGACACGCCTATAACTCCATCTTTTGATGTCAGATTGGGTAATTTGGTCATCTGAATGGTACTTTTGTTGTCTTTCATTCTTGACTGGTATCGTGTATTCCAAGACCATTTGGGCATCTTTAAGTTGGATCGCAATCGTCGTTCTGAATGTTTCCTTCATCTTCTTGTCCAATAGTAACCCTCATAACTCTCTCTTCAGAGGCTGAATTTAGAGTATTTTAGGTCATTTGAATGGTAACTTGTCAAGCTTCAAAATGAGACCAAATTGCCTGATTCAGAGACCGTTCGATATCACAAAAGCATGTTGGAACTCTTCGATCGCATTTTCCAATATGGATGGTTAATTTTTCAAAATTGCGGGATCTAACGTTGACGCCTATAACTCCATCATTTGATGTCAGATTGGGTCAATTTTTGGTCATCTGAATGTACTTTAGTGCTCTTTCATTTTTGAGTGTGGTATGTTGTATTCTGAGACCATTTGGCATGTTTAAGTTGAATCGCAGTCGCGGTCCAAATGTTTCCTCATATTCTTGTCCAATAGTAACCCTAATAACTCTCTCCTCAGAGTTGAATTGTACAATTTAGGTCATTGGAATGGTAACATGTAGAGCTTCCAATGGGACAAAATTACCTAATTCAGAGACCGTTCGATATCCGAAAAGCATGTTGGAACTCTTCGATCGTCATTTTTCAATATGGATTGTAATCTTTCCAAATTGCCTGATCCAATGAAGATGCCTATATCTCCATCATTTGATGTCGGATTAGGTCATTTTTGGTCATCTGAATGGTACTTTAGTGGTCTTTCATTCTTGACTAGTATCGTCGTATCCTGAGACCATTTGGGCATCTTTAAGTTGGATCGCAGTGGTCGTTCCTGAATGTTTTCTTTCATCTTCTTGTCCAATAGTAACCCTCATAACTATCTCTTCGAGGTTGAATTTAGAGTATTTCAGGTCATTGGATGGAACTTATCAAGCTTTCAAATGGGACCAAAATTGCCTAATTCAGAGACCGTTCGATGTCATAAATGCACGTTGGACCACTTCGATCGTCATTTTTCAAAATGGATTGTAAAACTTTAAAAAAAGCGCGATCCAATGGAGACGCCTATAATTCCATCATTTGATGTCGGATGGGGTCGATTTTGGTCATTCTAATGTACTTTAGTGCTCTTTCATTCTTGATGGTATGTCGTATTCAGAGACCATTTGGGCATGTTAAGTTGGATCGCAGTTGTCATTCTTGAATGTTCCTTCATCTTCGGTCCAATAGTAACCCTCATGACTCTCTCTTCAGAGGACGAATTTGGAGTATTCAGGTCATTGGAACGGTAACTTATCCAAGCTTCCAAATGGGACCAAAATTGTCTAATTTAGAGACCGTTCGATATCACAAAAGTGCGTTGGAACTCTTCGATAGTCATTTTTCAATATGGATTGTTAATCTTTTAGAATTGCGCGATCCAATGGAGACTCCTATAACTCCATCATTTGATGTCAGATTAGGTGGATTTTGGTCATTTCAATGGTACTTTAGTGCTCCTTCTTTCTTGACAGGTATCGTCATATTCTGAGACCATTTGGGCATCTTTAAGTTGGATCGCTGTCGTCGGTCCTGAATGTTCCCTTCATCTTCTTGTCCAATAGTAACCCTCATAACTCTCTCCTCAAAGGTTGAATTTGTACAATTTAGGTCGTTGGAATGGTAAAATGTAGAGCTTCCAAATGGGATCAAAATTACCTAATTCAGAGACTGTTCGATATCCACAAAAGCACGTTGGAACTCTCGATCGTTATTTTTCAATATGGATTGTTAATCTTTCCAATTGCGGTTATCTAATGGAGACGTCTATATCTCCATCATTTGATGTCGGATTGGGTCGATTTTTGGTCATCTGAATGGTACTTTAGTGATCTTACATTCTTGACTGGTATCTTCGTATTAGGAGACCATTTGGCACCTTTAAGTTGGATCGCAGTCGTCGGTCCTGAATGTTTCCTTCATCTTCTTGTCCAATAGTAACCCTCATAACTCTCTCTTCAGAGGTTGAATTTATACTATTTCAAGTTGTTGGAATTGTTACTAGTCAAGCTTCCAAATGGGACAAAATTGCTAATTCAGAGACCGTTCGATATCCCAAAGAACGTTGGAACTCTTCGATCATCATTTTTCAATATGGATTGTTAATCTTTCCAAATTGCGCGATC
>JAJHSJ010000012.1:39697263-39720321 GCA_021015155.1 Magnolia officinalis
AAATTAGCGAATTCAGAGACCGTTCGATATCACAAAAGCAAGATGGAACTCTTCGATCATCATTTTACAATATGGATTGTTAATCTTTCTAAATTGCGTGATTCAATGGAGACGCCTATAACTCCATCTTTTGATGTCTGATTGGGTCAATTTTTGGGCAACTTAATGGTACTTTAGTGCTATTTCATTCTTTACTGGTATCGTCATATTTCGAGACCATTTGAGCATCATTAATTTGGATCGCTGTCGTCGATCCTGAATGTTTCCTTCATCTTCTTGTCCAATAGTAACCATCATAACTCTCTCTTCAGAGGTCGAATTTAGACTATTTCAGGTCATTGCAATGGTTACTTGTCCTGCTTCTAAATGGGACCAAAATTGCCAAATTCAGAGACCGTTTGATATCACAACAGCACGATGGAACTCTTCGATCGTAATTTTACAATATGGATTGTTAATCTTTCCAAATTGCGTGATCCAACGGAGACGCCAATAACTCCATTATTTGATGTCGGATTGGGTCAATTTTTAGTCATCTGAATGGTACAGTAGTGCTCTTTCTTTCTTGACTGGTATCATCGTATTCCGAGACCATTTGCATCTTTAAGTTGGATCGCAGTCGTCGGTCCTGAATGTTTCCTTCATCTTCTTGTCCAATAGTAACCCTCATAACTCCCTCTTCAGAGGTTGAATTTATACTATTTCAGGTTGTTGGAATGGTAACTTGTCAAGCTTCCAAATGGGACCAAAAATTCCTAATTCAGAGACCGTTCGATATCACAATAGTGCGTTGGAACTCTTCAATCGTCATTTTTAAATATGGATTGTTAATCTTTCAGAATTGCGCGATCCAACGGGGACGCCTATAACTCCATCATTTGATGTCGGATTGGGTCGATTTTTGGTCATCTGAATGGTACTTTAGTGCTCTTTCACTCTTGACTAGTATCGTGATATTCCGAGACCATTTGAGCATCTTTAAGTTGGATCGCTGTTGTCGGTCTTGAATGTCTCCTTCATCTTCTTGTCCAATAGTAACCCTCATAACTCTCTCTTCAGAGGTTGAATTTAGACTATTTCAGGTCATTGGAATGGTTACCTGTCATACTTCCAAATGGGACCAAAATTGGCTAATTCTGAGACCGTTCGATATCACAAAAGCACGATGGAACTCTTTGATCGTTATTTTACAATATGGTTGTTAATCTTTCTAAATTGCGTGATCCAACGGAGATGCCTATAACTCCATCTTTTGATGTCTGATTGGGTCAATTTTTGGTCAACTTAATGGTACTTTAGTGCTATTTCATTCTTTACTGGTATCGTCATATTTCGAGACCATTTGGGCATCATTAAGTTGGATCGCTGTTGTTGATCCTGAATGTTTCCTTCATCTTCTTGTCCATTAGTAACCCTCATAACTCTCTCTTCAGAGGTTGAATTTAGACTATTTCAGGTCATTGCAATGGTTACTTGTCATGCTTCTAAATGGGACCAAAATTGCCGAATTCAGAGACCGTTCGATATCACAACAGCACGATGGAACTCTTCGATCGTAATTTTACAATATGGATTGTTAATCTTTCCAAATTGCGTGATCCAACGGAGACGCCAATAACTCCATTATTTGATGTCGGATTGGGTCGATTTTTGGTCATCTGAATGGTACTGTAGTGCTCTTTTTTTCTTGACTGTTATCATCGTATTCCGAGACCATTTGGGCATCTTTATGTTGGATCGCAATCGTCGGTCCTGAATGTTTCCTTCATCTTGTCCAATAGTAACCCTCATAACTCCCTCTTCAGAGGTTGAATTTATACTATTTCAGGTTGTTGGAATGGTAACTTGTCAAGATTCCAAATGGGACCAAAATTTCCAAATTCAGAGACCGTTCGATATCACAATAGTGCGTTGGAACTCTTCGATCGTCATTTTTAAATATGGATTGTTAATCTCTCAGAATTGCGCGATCCAATGGGGATGCCTATAACTCCATCATTTGATGTCGGATTGGGTCAATTTTTGGTCAACTGAATGGTACTTTAGTGCTCTTTCACTCTTGACTGGTATCGTGATATTCCGAGACCATTTTAGCATCTTTAAGTTGGATCGCAGTCGTCGATCCTGAATGTTTCCTTCATCTTCTTGTCCAATAGTAACCCTCATAACTCTCTCTCTAGAGGTCGAATTTAGACTATTTCAAGTCATTGGAATGTTGCCAGTCATGCTTCCAAATGGGAGCTAAATTGGCTAATTCAGAGACCGTTCAATATCACAAAAGCTCGATGGAACTCTTTGATCCTCATTTTACAATATGGATTGTTAATCTTTCTAAATTGCGTGATCCAATGGAGACGCCTATAACTCCATGTTTTGATGTCGGATTGGGTTGATTTTTGGTCATCTGAATGGTACTTTAGTGCTCTTTCATTCTTCACTAGTATCGTCATATTCCGAGACCATTCGGGCATCTTTAAGTTGGATCGCAGTCGTCGTCGTCGGTCAAGAATGTTCCTTCATCTTCTTGTCCAATCGGAACCCTCATAACTCTCTCTTCAGAGGTCGAATTTAGAGTATTTCAGGTCATTGGAAATTAACTTGTCAAGCTTTCAAATGGGACCAAAATTGCCTAATTCAGAGACTGTTCGATATCACAACAGCAGCTGGAACTCTTCGATCATCATTTTTCAATATGTATTGTTAATCTTTCGAAATTGCTCGATCCAACGTAGACGCCTATAACTCCATCATTTCATGTCGGATTGGGTCGATTTTTGGCCATTTGAATGGTACTTTAGTGCTCTTTCATTCTTGAGTGGTATTTTCGTATTCCGAGACCATTTGGTGATGTTTAAGTTAGATCGCAGTCGTCGGTCCTGAATGTTTCCTTCATCTTCTTGTCCAATAGTAACCCTCATAACTCTCTCTTCAGAGGTTGAATTTAGAGTATTTAAGGTCATTGGAATTGTAACTTGTCAAGCTTCCAATTGGGACCAAAATTGCCTAATTCAGAGACCGTTCGATATCACAAAATCCCATTGGAACTCTTCGATCGTCATTTTACAATATGGATTCTTAATATTTCTAAATTGCATGATCCAACGGAGACGCCTATAACTCCATTTTTTGATGTCGGAATGGGTTAATTTTTGGTCATCTAAAGAGTACTTTTGTGCTCTTTCATTCTTGACTGGTATCTTCATATTCCTAGACCATTTGGGCATCTTTATGTTGGATCGCGGTCGTCGGTCCTGAATGTTCCTTCATCTTCTTGTCCAATAGTAACCCTCATAACTCTCTTAAGAGGTCGAATTTAGGCAATTCAGGTCATTGGAATGGTTACTTGTCATGCTTCTAAATGGGACCAAAATTGGCTAATTCAGAGACCGTTCGATATCACAACAAGCATGATGGAACTCTTCGATTTAATTTTACAATATGGATTGTTAATCTTTCTAAATTCCATGATCCTATATAGATGCCTATAACTCCATCTTTTGATGTCTGATTGGGTCAATTTTTGGTCAACTTAATGGTACTTTAGTGCTATTTCATTCTTTACTGGTATCGTCATATTTCGAGACCATTTGGGCATCATTAAGTTGGATCGCTGTCGTCGATCCTGAATGTTTCCTTCATCTTCTTGTCCAATAGTAACCATCATAACTCTCTCTTCAGAGGTCGAATTTAGACTATTTCAGGTCATTGCAATGGTTACTTGTCCTGCTTCTAAATGGGACCAAAATTGCCAAATTCAGAGACCGTTCGATATCACAACAGCACGATGGAACTCTTCGATCATAATTTTACAATATGGATTGTTAATCTTTCCAAATTACGAAATCCAACGGAGACGCCAATAACTCCATTATTTGATGTCGGATTGGGTCGATTATTGGTCATCTGAATGGTACTGTAGTGCTCTTTCTTTCTTGACTGGTAATAATCGTATTCCGAGACCATTTGGGCATCTTTATGTTGGATCGCAATCGTCGGTCCTGAATGTTTCCTTCATCTTGTCCAATAGTAACCCTCATAACTCCCTCTTCAGAGGTTGAATTTATACTATTTCAGGTTGTTGGAATGGTAACTTGTCAAGATTCCAAATGGGACCAAAATTTCCAAATCAGAGACCGTTCGATATCACAATAGTGCGTTGGAACTCTTCGATCGTCATTTTTAAATATGGATTGTTAATCTCTCAGAATTGCGCGATCCAATGGGGATGCCTATAACTCCATCATTTGATGTCGGATTGGGTCAATTTTTGGTCAACTGAATGGTACTTTAGTGCTCTTTCACTCTTGACTGGTATCGTGATATTCCGAGACCATTTTAGCATCTTTAAGTTGGATCGCAGTCGTCGATCCTGAATGTTTCCTTCATCTTCTTGTCCAATAGTAACCCTCATAACTCTCTCTCCAGAGGTCGAATTTAGACTATTTCAGGTCATTGGAATGTTGCCAGTCATGCTTCCAAATGGGAGCTAAATTGGCTAATTCAGAGACCGTTCAATATCACAAAAGCACGATGGAACTCTTTGATCGTCATTTTACAATATGGATTGTTAATCTTTCTAAATTGCGTGATCCAACGGAGACGCCTATAACTCCATCTTTTGATGTCGGATTGGGTTGATTTTTGGTCATCTGAATGGTACTTTAGTGCTCTTTCATTCTTCACTAGTATCGTCATATTCCGAGACCATTCGGGCATCTTTAAGTTGGATCGCAGTCGTCGGTCTAGAATGTTTCCTTCATCTTCTTGTCCAATCGGAACCCTCATAACTCTCTCTTCAGAGGTCGAATTTAGAGTATTTCAGGTCATTGGAAATTTAACTTGTCAAGCTTTCAAATGGGACCAAAATTGCCTAATTCAGAGACTGTTCGATATCACACAAGCACGTTGGAACTCTTCGATCGTCATTTTTCAATATGTATTGTTAATCTTTCGAAATTGCTCGATCCAATGTAGACGCCTATAACTCCATCATTTCATGTCGGATTGGGTCGATTTTTGGCCATTTGAATGGTACTTTAGTGCTCTTTCATTCTTGAATTGTATTTTCGTATTCCGAGACTATTTGGTGATGTTTAAGTTAGATCGCAGTCGTCGGTCCTGAATGTTTCCATCATCTTCTTGTCCAATAGTAACCCTCATAACTCTCTCTTCAGAGGTTGAATTTAGAGTATTTAAGGTCATTGGAATTGTAACTTGTCAAGCTTCCTATTGGGACCAAAATTGCCTAATTCAGAGACCGTTCGATATCACAAAATCCCAATGGAACTCTTCGATCGTCATTTTACAATATGGATTCTTAATATTTTCAAATTGCATGGTCCAACGGAGATGCCTATAACTCCATTTTTTGATGTCGGAATGGGTTAATTTTTGGTCATCTAAAGAGTACTTTTGTGCTCTTTCATTCTTGACTGGTATCGTCATATTCCTAGACCATTTGGGCATCTTTATGTTGGATCGCGGTCGTCGGTCCTGAATGTTTCCTTCATCTTCTTGTCCAATAGTAACCCTCATAACTCTCTTAAGAGGTCGAATTTAGGCAATTTCAGGTCATAGGAATGGTTACTTGTCATGCTTCTAAGTGGGACCAAAATTGTCGAATTCAGAGAGCGTTCGATATCACAACAGCACGATGGAACTCTTCGATTGTAATTTTACAATATGGATTGTTAATCTTTCTAAATTGCATGATCCAACGGAGATGCCTATAACTCCATCTTTTGATGTCTGATTGGGTCAATTTTTGGTCAACTTAATGGTACTTTAGTGCTATTTCATTCTTTACTGGTATCGTCATATTTCGAGACCATTTGGGCATCATTAAGTTGGATCGCTGTCGTCGATCCTGAATGTTTCCTTCATCTTCTTGTCCAATAGTAACCATCATAACTCTCTCTTCAGAGGTCGAATTTAGACTATTTCAGGTCATTGCAATGGTTACTTGTCCTGCTTCTAAATGGGACCAAAATTGCCAAATTCAGAGACCGTTCGATATCACAACAGCACGATGGAACTCTTCGATCGTAATTTTACAATATGGATTGTTAATCTTTCCAAATTGCAAAATCCAACGGAGATGCCAATAACTCCATTATTTGATGTCGGATTGGGTCGATTATTGGTCATCTGAATGGTACTGTAGTGCTCTTTCTTTCTTGACTGGTATCATCGTATTCCGAGACCATTTGGGCATCTTTATGTTGGATCGCAATCGTCGGTCCTGAATGTTTCCTTCATCTTCTTGTCCAATAGTAACCCTCATAACTCCCTCTTCAGAGGTTGAATTTATACTATTTCAGGTCGTTGGAATGGCTACTTGTCATGCTTTTAAATGGGACCAAAATTGCCTAATTCAGAGACCGTTCGATATCACAAAAGCACGATGGAACTCTTCAATCGTAATTTTACAATATGGATTGTTAATCTTTCCAATTTGCGTGATCCAATGGAGATGCCTATAAATCCATCATTTGATGTCGGATTGGGTTGATTTTTGGTCATCTGAATGGTACTGTAGTGCTCTTTCTTTCTTGACTGGTATCATCGTATTCCGAGACCATTTGGGCGTCTTTAAGTTGGATCGCAGTCGTTGAACCTGAATGTTTCCTTCATCTTCTTGTCCAATAGTAACCCTCATAACTCCCTCTTCAGAGGTTGAATTTATACTATTTCAGGTCGTTGGAATGGTAACTTGTCAAGCTTCCAAACGGGACCAAAATTTCCTAATTCAGAGACCGTTCGATATCACAATAGTGCGTTGGAACTCTTCGATCGTCATTTTTCAATATGTATTGTTAATCTTTCATATTGCGCGATCCAACGAGGACGCCTATAACTCCATCATTTGATGTCGGATTGGGTCGATTTTTGGTCATCTGAATGGTACTTTAGTGCTCTTTCAATCTTGACTGGTATCGTGATATTCCGAGACCATTTAAGCATCTTTAAGTTGGATTGCAGTCGTCGGTCCTGAATGTTTCCTTCATCTTCTTGTCAATAGTAACCCTCATAACTCTCTCTTCAGAGGTCAAATTTAGACTATTTCTGGTCATTGGAATAGTTACCTGTCATGCTTCCAAATGGGACTAAAATTAGCGAATTGAGAGACCGTTCGATATCACAAAAGCAAGATGGAACTCTTCGATCATCATTTTACAATATGGATTGTTAATCTTTCTAAATTGCGTGATTCAATGGAGACGCCTATAACTCCATCTTTTGATGTCTTATTGGGTCCATTTTTGTTCAACTTAATGGTACTTTAGTGCTATTTCATTCTTTACTGGTATCGTCATATTTCGAGACCATTTGGGCATCTTTAAGTTGGATCGCTGTCGTCGGTCCTAAATGTTTCCTTCATCTTCTTGTCCAATAGTAACCCTCATAACTCTCTCTTCAGAGGTCGAATTTAGATTATTTCAGGTCATTGGAATGGTTACTTGTCATGCTTCTAAATGGGACCAAAATTGCCTAATTCAGAGACCGTTCGATATCACAACAGCACGATGGAACTCTTCGATCGTAATTTTACAATATGGATTGTTAATCTTTCCAAATTGCGTGATCCAACGGAGACGCCGATAACTCCATTACTTGATGTCGGATTGGGTCGATTTTTGGTCATCTGATTGGTACTGTAGTGCTCTTTCTTTCTTGACTGGTATCATCATATTCCGAGACCATTTGGGCATCTTTAAGTTGCATCGCAGTCGTCGGTCCTGAATGTTTCCTTCATCTTCTTGTCCAATAGTAACCCTCATAACTCCCTCTTCAGAGGTTGAATTTATACTATTTCAGGTCGTTGGAATGGTAACTTGTCAAGCTTCCAAATGGGAACAAAATTTCCTAATTCAGAGACCGTTCGATATCAAAATAGTGCGTTGGAACTCTTCGATCGTCATTTTGAAATATAGATTGTTAATCTTTTAGAATTGCGCGATCCAACGAGTACGCCGATAACTCCATTACTTGATGTCGGATTGGGTCGATTTTTGGTCATCTGAATGGTACTTTAGTGCTCTTTCACTCTTGACTGGTATCATGATATTCCGAGACCATTTGAGCATCTTTAAGTTGGATCGCTGTTGTCGGTCCTGAATGTTTCCTTCATCTTCTTGTCCAATAGTAACCCTCATAACTCTCTCTTCAGAGGTCGAATTTAGACAATTTCAGGTCATTGGAATGGTTACCTGTCATGCTTCCAAATGGGACCAAAATTGGCTAATTCAGAGACTGTTCGATATCACAAAAGCACGATGGAACACTTCGATCGTCATTTTACAATATGGATTGTTAATCTTTCTAAATTGCGTGATCCAACGGAGACGCCTATAACTCCATCTTTTGATGTCGGATTGGGTTGATTTTTGGTCATCTGAATGGTACTTTAGTGCTCTTTCATTCTTGACTGGTATCATCATATTCAGAGACCATTTGGGCATCTTTAAGTTGGATCGCAGTCGTCGGTCTAGAATGTTTCCTTCATCTTCTTGTCCAATCGGAACCCTCATAACTCTCTCTTCAGAGGTCGAATTTGGAGTATTTCAGGTCATTGGAAATATAACTTGTCAAGCTTTCAAATGGGACCAAAATTGCCCAATTCAGAGACTGTTCGATATCACAAAAGCACGTTGGAACTCTTCGATCGTCATTTTTCAATATGTATTGTTAATCTTTCGAAATTGCTCGATCCAACGTAGACGCCTATAACTCCATCATTTCATGTCGGATTGGGTCAATTTTTGGCCATTTGAATGGTACTTTAGTGCTCTTTCATTCTTGAGTGGTATTTACATATTCCGAGACCATTTGGTGATGTTTAAGTTAGATCGCAGTCGTCGGTCCTGAATGTTTCCTTCATCTTCTTGTCCAATAGTAACCCTCATAACTCTCTCTTCAGAGGTTGAATTTAGAGTATTTAAGGTCATTGGAATTGTAACTTGTCAAGCTTCCAATTGGGACCAAAATTGCCTAATTCAGAGACTTCTCGATATCACAAAATCCCAATGGAACTCTTCGATCGTCATTTTACAATATGGATTCTTAATATTTCCAAATTGCATGATCCAACAGAGACGCCTATAACTCCATTTTTTGATGTCGGAATGGGTTAATTTTTGGTCATCTGAAGAGTACTTTAGTGCTCTTTCATTCTTGACTGGTATCGTCATATTCCGAGACCATTTGGGCATCTTTAAGTTGGATCGGAGTCGTCGGTCCTGAATGTTTCCTTCATCTTCTTGTCCAATAGTAACCCTCATAACTCTCTCTTCAGAGGTCAAATTTAGAGTATTTCAGGTCATTGGAATTGTAACTTGTCAAGCTTTCAAATGGGACCAAAATTGCATAATTCAGAGACCGTTCGATATCACAAAAGCACGTTGGAACTCTTCGATCGTCATTTTTCAATATGTATTGTTTATCTTTCAAAATTGCACGATCCAACGTAGACACCTATAACTCCATCATTTGATGTCTGATTGGGTCGATTTTTGGTCAACTTAATGGTACTTTAGTGCTCCTTCATTCTTGACAGGTATCGTCATATTCCGAGACCATTTTTAGGCATCTTTAAGTTGGATCGCTATTGTCGGTCCTGAATGTTTCCTTCATCTTCTTGTCCAATAGTAACACTCATTACTCTCTCTTCAGAGGTCGAATTTAGAGTATTTCAGGTCATTGGAATTGTAACTTGTCAAGCTTTCAAATGGGACCAAAATTGCCTAATTCAGAGACCGTTCGATATCACAAAAGCATTTTGGAACTCTTCGATCGTCATTTTTCAATATGTATTGTTAATCTTTCAAAATTGCGCGATCCAACTTAGACGCCTATAACTCCATCATTTGATGTCGGATTGGGTCAATTTTTGGTCATTTAATGGTACTTTAGTGCTCTTTCATTCTTGTGTGGTATTTTAGTATTCCGAGACCATTTGGGCATGTTTAAGTTGGATCGCAGTCGTCGGTCCTGAATGTTTCCTTCATCTTCTTGTCCAATAGTAACCCTCATAACTCTCTCTACAGAGGTTGAATTTATACTATTTCAGGTCGTTGGAATGGTAACTTGTCAAGCTTCTAAATGGGACCAAAATTGCCTAATTCAGAGACTGTTCGATATCCCAATAGTACGTTGGAACTCTTCGATGGCCATTTTTCAATATGGATTGTTAATCTTTCCAAATTTCGCAATCCAACGAAGACGCCTATAACTCCATCTTTTGATGTCAGATTGGGTCGAATTTTGGTCATCTGAATGGTACTTTAGTGCCCTTTCATTCTTGATTGGTATCGTGATATTCCAAGACCATTTGAGCATCTTTAAGTTGGATCGCAATCGTCGGTCTTGAATGTTTCCTTCATCTTCTTGTCCAATAGTAACCCTCATAACTCTCTCTTCTGTGGTCGAATTTAGGCTATTTCAAGTCCTTGGAATGGTTATTTGTCCTGCTTCTAAATGGGACCAAAATTGCCTAATTCAGAGACCGTTCGAAATCACAAAAGCACGATGGAACTCTTCGATCGTAATTTTACAATATGGATTGTTAATCTTTCCAAATTGCGTGATCCATCAGAGACGCCTATAACTCCATCATTTGATGTCGGATTAGGTTAATTTTTGGTCATCTGAATGGTACTGTAGTGCTCTTTCTTTCTTGGCTGTTATCATTGTATTCCGAGACCATTTGGGCATCTTTAAGTTGGATCGCAGTCGTCGGTCCTGAATGTTTCCTTCAACTTCTTGTCCAATAGTAACCCTCATAACTCTCTCTTCAGAGGTTGAATTTATACTATTTCAGGTTGGAATGGTAATTGTCAAGCTTCCAAATGGGACCAAAATTTCAATAGAGACGTTCGATATCACAATAGCGCGTTGGAACTCTTCGATCATCATTTTTCAATATGGATTGTTAATCTTTCATAATTACGCGATCCAACGGGGACGCCCATAACTCCATCATTTGATGTCAGATTGGGTCAATTTTTGGTCATCTAAATGGTACTTTAGTGCTCTTTCATTCTTGACTGGTATCGTGATATTTCGAGACCATTTGAGCATCTTTAAGTTGGATCGCAGTCGTCGGTCCAGAATGTTTCCTTCATCTTCTTGTCCAATAGTAACCCTCATAACTCTCTCTTCAGAGGTTGAATTTAGACTATTTCTGGTCATTGGAATGGTTACCTGTCATGCTTCCAAATGTGACCAAAATTGGCAAATTCAGAGACCGTTCGATATCACAAAAGCACGATGGAACTCTTCGATCGTCATTTTATAATATGGATTGTTAATCTTTCTAAATTACGTGATCCAATGGAGACGCCTATAACTCCATCTTTTGATGTCTGATTGGGTCAATTTTTGGTCAACTTAATGGTACTTTAGTGCTATTTCATTCTTGACTGGTATCGTCATATTCTGAGACCATTTGGGCATCTTTAAGTTGGATTGCTGTCATCGGTCCTGAATGTTTCCTTCATCTTCTTGTCCAATTGTAACACTCATTACTCTCTCTTCAGAGGTCGAATCTAGAGTATTTCAGGACATTGGAATTGTAACTTGTCAAGCTTTCAAATCGGACCAAAATTGCCTAATTCAGAGACCGTTCGATTCCTCAAAAGCATGTTAGAACTCTTCGATCGTCATTTTTCAAAACGTATTGTTAATCATTCGAAATTGCCCGATCCAACGTAGACGCCTATAACTCCATCATTTGATATCGGATTGGGTCAATTTTCGGTCATCTGAATAGTACTTTAGTGCTCTTTCATTCTTGACTGGTATTGTCGTATTCCGAGACCATTTAGGCATCTTTATGTTGGATCGCAGTCGTCGTTCCTGATTGTTTCTTTCATCTTCTTGTCCAATAGTAACCCTCATAACTCTCTCTTCAAAGGTCGAATTTAGACTATTTCAGGTCATTGGAATGGTAACTTATCAAGCTTCCAAATGGAACCAAAATTGCCTAATTCAGAGACCGTTCGATATCACAAAACGCGTTGGACCTCTTCAATCATTCGGAATTGCGCGATCTAATGGAGAAGCCTATAACTCCTTCATTTGATGTCGGATTGGGTCGATTTTTGGTCATCTGAATGGTACTTTAGTGCTCTTTCTTTCTTGACTGGTAACGTCGTATTTCGAGACCATTTGGGCATCTTTATGTTGGATCGCAGTCGTCAGTCCTGAATGTTTCCTTCATCTTCTTGTCCAATAGTAACCCTCATAACTCTCTCTTCAGAGGTCGACTTTAGACAATTTCAGGTCATATGAATGGTTACTTGTCATGCGTCCAAATGGGACCAAAATTTCCTAATTCAGAGACCGTTCGATATCACAAAAGCCTGATGGAACTCTTCGATTGTCATTTTACAATATGGATTGTTAATATTTCCAAATTGCATGATCCAACGGACACGCCTATAACTCCATCTTTTGATGTTGGATTGGGTCAATTTTTAGTCATTTGAATGGTACTTTAGTGCTCTTTCATTCTTGACAGGTATCGTTATATTTCGAGACCATTTGGGCATCTTTAAGTTGGATCGGAGTCGTCGATCCTGAATATTTCCTTCATCTTCATGTCCAATAGTAACCCTCATAACTCTCTATTCAGAGGTCGAATTTAGAGTATTTCAGGTCATTGGAATTGTAACTTGTCAACCTTCCAAATCAGACCAAAATTGCCAAATTCAGAGACCGTTCGATATCACAAAAACACGTTGGAACTCTTCGATCGTCATTTTTCAATATGGATTGTCAATCTTTCCAAATTGCATGATCCAACGGAGACGCCTATAACTCCATCATTTGATGTCGGATTGGGTCGATTTTTGGTCATCTGAATAGTACTTTAGTGCTCTTTCATTCTTGACTGGTATCGTCATATTCCGAGACCATTTGGGCATCTTTAAGTTGGATCGCAGTCGTCGTTCCTAAATGTTTCTTTCATCTTCTTGTCCAATAGTAGCCCTCATAACTTGCACTTCAAAGGTCGAATTTAAAGTATTTCAGTTTCATTGGAATGGTAACTTATCAAGACTCCAAATTGGACCAAAATTGCCTAATTCAGACACTGTTCGATATCTCAAAAGCGCGTTTGACCTCTTCAATCGTCATTCTTCAAAATGTATTGTTAATCTTTCAGAATTGTGCGATCCAACGGAGACGCTTATAACTCTATCGTTTGACGTCGGATTGGGTCCATTTTTGGTCATCTGAATGGTACTTCAGTGCCCTTTCTTTCTTGATTGGTATCGTCTTATTCCGAGACCATTTGGGCATCTCTAAGTTGGAATGTAGTCGTCGGTCCAGAATGTTTCCTTCATCTTCTTGTCCAATAGTAACCCTCATAACTCTCTCTCCAGAGGTAAAATTTAGAGTATTTAAGGTCATTGGAATTATAACTTATCAAGCTTCCAAATGGGACCGGAATTACTTAATCTAGAGACCGTTCGGTATCACATAAGCGCGTTGGACATCTTCGATCGTCATTTTTATAAATGGATTGTTAATCTTTCAGAATTGCGCGATCCAATGGGGACGCTTATAACTCCATCAATTGATGTCAGATTGGGTCAAGTTTTGGTCATCTGAATGGTACTTTAGTGCTCTTTCATTCTTGATTGGTATAGTGATATTCCGATACCATTTGAACATCCAGAATGTTTCCTTCATCTTCTTGTCCAATAGTAACCCTCATAACTCTCTCTTCAAAGGTCGAATTTAGACTATTTTAGATCATTGGAATGGTTACTTGTCATACTTCCAAAATGGGACCAAAATTGCCTAATTTAGAGACCGTTTGATATCACAAAAGCACGTTGGAACTCTTCGATCGTCATTTTTCAATATGGATTGTTAATCTTTCCAAATTACGTGATCCAACGGAGACTCCTACAACTCCATCTTTTGATGTCGGATTAGGTCAATTTTTGGTCATCTGAATGGTACTTTAGTGCTCTTTCATTCTTGACTGGTATCATCATATTCCAAGACCATTTGGACATCTTTATGTTGGATCGCAGTCGTCGGTCCTGAATGTTTCCTTCATCTTCTTGTCCAATAATAACCCTCATAACTCTCTCTTCAGAGGTCGAATTTAGAGTATTTTAGGTTATTGGAATTGTAACTTAACAAGCTTCCAAATTGGACCAAAATTGCTTAATTCAGAGACCGTTCGATATCATAAAAGCGCGTTGGACTACTTCGATCGTCATTTTTCTAAATGGATTGTTAATCTTTCAGAATTGCGCGATCCAACGGAGACGCCTATTACTCGATCATTTGATGTCGGATTGGGTCGATTTTTGGTCATCTGAATGGTTTTTAGTGCTCTTTCTTTCTTGACCGGTATCGTTGTATTCCGAGACCATTTGGGCATGTTTAAGTTGGATCGTAGTCGTCGGTCCTGAATGTTTCCTTCATCTTCTTGTCCAATAGTAACCCTCATAACTCTCTCTACAGAGGTTGAATTTATACTATTTCAGGTCGTTGGAATGGTAACTTGTCAAACTTCCAAATTGGACCAAAATTGCTAATTTAGAGACCGTTTGATATCCCAATAGTACGTTGAAACTCTTCGATCGCCATTTTTCAATATGGATTGTTAATCTTTCCAAATTGCGCAATCCAACGAAGACGCCTATAACTCCATCTTTTAATCTCGGATTGGGTCGATTTTTGGTCATCTGAATGGTACTTTAGTGCCCTTTCATTCTTGACTGGTATAGTGATATTCCGAGACCATTTGAGCATCTTTAAGTTGGATCGCAATCGTTGGTCCTGAATGTTTCCTTCATCTTCTTGTCCAATAGTAACCCTCATAACTCTCTCTTCAGAGGTCGAATTTAGACTATTTCAGGTCATTAGAATGGTTACTTGTCATGCTTCTAAATGGGACCAAAATTGGCTAATTCAGAGACCGTTCGATATCACAAAAGCACGATGGAACTCTTCGATCGTCATTTTACAGTACGGAGATGCCTATAACTCCATCTTTTGATGTCGGATTGGGTCAATTTTTGGTCATCTGATTGGTACTGTAGTGCTCTTTCTTTCTTGACTGGTATCAACGTATTTCGAGACCATTTGGGCATCTTTAAGTTGGATCGGAGTCGTCGGTCCTGAATGTTTCCTTCACCTTCTTGTCCAATAGTAACCCTCATAACTCTCTCTTCAGAGGTTGAATTTATACTATTTCAGGTCGTTGGAATGGTAACTTGTCCAACTTCCAAATGCGACGAAAATTTCTTAATTCAGAGACCGTTCGATATCACAATAGCGTGTTCGAACTCTTCGATCATCATTTCTGAATATGGATTGTTAATCTTTCAGAATTGCGCGATCCAACAGGGACGCCTATAACTCCATCATTTGATGTCGGATTGCATCAATTTTTGGTCATCTGAATGGTACTTTAGTGCTCTTTCATTCTTGACTGGTATCATGATATTCCGAGACCATTTGGGCATCTTTAAGTTGGATCGCAGTCGTTGGTCCTAAATGTTTCCTTCATCTTCCTGTCCAATTGTAACCCTCATAACTCTCTCTTCAGAGGTCGAATTTAGACTATTTCAGGTCATTGGAATGGTTACTTGTCATGCTTCTAAATGGGACCAAAATTGGCTAATTCAGAGACCGTTCGATATCACAAAAGCATGATGGAACTCATCGATCCTCATTTTACAATATGGATTGTTAATCTTTCAAAATTATGTGATCCAACGGACGCCTATAATTCCATCTTTTGATGTCGGATTAGGTTTATTTTTGGTCATCTGAATGGTACTTTAGTGCTCTTTCATTCTTGACTGGTATCGTCATATTCTGAGCCCATTTGGGCATCTTTAAGTTGGATCGTAGTCGTCGGTCCTGAATGTTTCCTTCATCTTCTTGTCCAATCGGAACCCTCATAACTCTCTCTTCAAAGCTCGAATTTAGAGTATTTCAAGTCATTAGAATTGTAACTTGTCAAGCTTTCAAATGGAACCAAAATTGCCTAATTCAGAGACCGTTCGATATCACAAAAGCACGTTGGAACTATTCGATCGTCATTTTTCATTATGTATTGTTAATCTTTCGAAATTGAGTGATCCAACGTAGACGCCTATAACTCCATCATTTGATGTCGGATTGGGTCGATTTTTGGTCATTTAAATGGTACTTTAGTGCTCTTTCCTTCTTGAGTGGTATTTTCGTATTCCGAGACCCTTTGGGAATGTTTAAGTTAGATAGCAGTCGTCAGTCCAGAATTTTCCTTCATCTTCTTGTCCAACAATAACCCTCATAACTCTCTCTTCAGAGGTCGAATTTAGAGTATTTCAGGTCATTGGAATTGTAATTGTCAAGCTTCCAATTGGGACAAAAATTGCCTAATTCAGAGACCGTTCGATATCACAAAATCCCGATGAAAATCTTCGATCGTCATTTTACAATATGGATTCTAAATATTTCCAAATTGCATGGTCCAACGGAGACGCCTATAACTCCATATTTTGATGTCGGATTAGGTCAATTTTTGGTCATCTGAATAGTACTTTAGTGCTCTCTCATTCTTGACTGGTATCGTCATATTCCAAGACCATTTGGGAATCTTTAAGTTCGATCGGAGTCGTCGGTCCTGAATGTTTCCTTCATCTTATTGTCCAATAGTAACCCTCATAACTCTCTCTTCAGAGGTGAAATTTAGAGTATTTTAGGTCATTGGAATTGTAACTTGTCAAGCATTCGAATGGGACCAAAATTGCATAATTCAGAGACTGTTCGATATCACAAAAGCACGTTGGAACTCTTCGATCATCATTTTTCAATGTTAATCTTTTGAAATTACGTGATCCAACGTAGATGCCTATAACTCCATCATTTGATGTCGGATTGGGTCAATTTTTGGTCATTTGAATGGTACTTTAGTGCTCTTTCATTCTTCACTGGTATCGTCATATTCCGAGACCATTTGGACATCTTTAAGTAGGATCGCAGTCGTCGTTCATGAATGTTTCTATCATCTTCTTGTCCAATAGTAACCCTCATAACTCTCTCTTCAGAGGTCGAATTTAGAGTATTTCAGGTCATTGGAATGGTAACTTATCAAGCTTCCTAATGGGACCAAAATTGCCTAATTCAGAGACCATTCAAAATCACAAAAGCACGTTGGACCTCTTTGATCATCATTTTTCAAAATTAATTGTTAATCTTTCAAAATTGCGCGATCCAACGAAGACGCCTATAACTCCATCATTTGACGTCGGATTGGGTTAATTTTTGGTCATCTGAATGGTACTTTCGTGCTCTTTCTTTCTTGAATAGTATCCTCAAATTCTGAGACCATTTGGACATCTTTAAGTTGGATCGGAGTCAGAGTCGTCGGTCCTAAATGTTTCCTTCATCTTCTTGTCCAATAGTAACCCTCAGAACTCTCTCTTCAGAGGTCAAATTTAGAGTATTGCATGTCATTGGAATTATAACTTGTCAACCTTTCAAATGGGACCAAAATTGCCTAATTCAGAGACCGTTCGATATCACAAAAGCACATTGGAACACTTCGATCGTCATTTTTCAATATGGATTGTTAATCTTTCAAAATTGCATGATCCAACGTAGACGCCTATAACTCCATCATTTGATGTCAGATTGGGTCAATTTTTGGTCATCTGAATGGTACATTAGTACTCTTACACTCTTGATTGGTATTGTCGTATTCCGAGACCATTTGGGCATCTTAAAGTTGGATTGCTGTCGTCGGTCCTGAATGTTTCCTTCATCTTCTTGTCCAATAGTAACCCTCATAACTCTCTCTTCAAAGGTCGAATTTATAGTATTTCAGGTCATTAGAATGGTAACTTATCAAGCTTCCAAATGGGACCAAAATTGCCTAATTCAAAGACCGTTCGATGTCATAAAAGCGTGTTGGACCTCTTCGATCGTCATTTTTCAATATGGAGACGCCTATAATTCCATCATTTCATGTCGGATTGGGTCGATTTATGGTCATCTGAATGGTACTTTAGTGCTCTTTCTGTCTTGGCTGGTATTGTCGTATTCCGCACCCATTTGGGCATCTTTATGTCGGATCGCAGTCCTCGTTCCTGAATGTTTCTTTCTTCTTTTTGTCCAATAGTAACCATCATAACTCTCTCTTCAGAGGTCGAATTTAGAGTATTTCAGGTCATTGGAATGGTAACTTATGAAGCCTCCAAATTGGACCAAAATTGCCTAATACAGAAACCGTTCAATCTCACAAAAGCGCGTTGGAACTCTTTGATCGTCATTTTTCAATATGGATTGTTAATCTTTCCAAATTGCGTGATCCAACGGAGACGCCTATAACACCATCATTTGATGTCGAATTGGGTCGATTTTTAGTCATCTGAATGGTACTTTAGCGCTCTTTCATTCTTGACTGGTATCGTCGTATTCTGAGACTATTTGGGCATCTTTAAGTTGGATCGTAGTGGTCGTTCCTGAATGTTTCTTTCATCTTCTTGTGCAATAGTAACCCTCATAACTATCTCATCAGAGGTTGAATTTAGAGTATTTCAGGTCATTGGAATGGTAACTTATCAAGCTTCCAAATGGGACCAAAATTGCCTAATTCAGAGACCGTTCGATGTCATAAAAGTGCGTTGGACCTCTTCGATCGTCATTTTTTAAAATGAATCTAAACTTTCAGAATTGCGCGATCCAACGGAGACGCCTATAACTCAATCATTTGATGTCAGATTGGGTCAATTTTGGTTATATGAATGGTACTTTAGTGCTCTTTCTTTCTTGATTGGTATCCTCGTATTCCGACACCATTTGGACATATTTAATTTGGATCGCAGTCGTCGGTCCTGAATGTTTCCTTCATCTTCTTATCCAATAGTAACCCTCAGAACTCTCTCTTCAGAGGTCAAATTTAGAGTAATGCATGTCATTGGAATTATAACTTGTCAAGCTTTCAAATGGGACCAAAATTGCATAATTCAAAGACCGTTCGATATCACAAAAGCACGTTGGAACACTTCGATCGTCATTTTTCAATATGTATTGTTAATCTTTTGAAATTGCGAGATCCAACGTAGACGCCTATAACTCCATCATTGGATGTCGGATTGGGTCAATTTTTGGTGAATTTAACGGTACTTTAGTGCTCTTTCATTCTTGACTAGTATCGTCATATTCCGAGACCATTTGGGCATCTTTAAGTTGGATCGCTATCGTCGGTCCTGAATGTTTCCTTCATCTTCTTGTCCAATAGTAACCCTTATAACTCTCTCTTCAGAGGTCGAATTTAAACAATTTCAGGTCATAGGAATGGTTACTTGTCATGGTTCCAAATGGGACAAAAATTGCCTAATTTAGAGACCGTTCGATATCACAAAAGCCCGATGGAACTCTTCGATCGTCATTTTACAATATGGATTGTTAATATTTCCAAATTGCGTGATCCAACGGAGACGCCTATAACTCCATCTTTTGATGTCGCATTGGGTCAATTTTTGGTCATCAAAATGGTACTTTACTGCCCTTTCATTCTTGACTGGTATCGTCATATTCCGAGACCATTTGGGCATCTTTAAGTTCGATTGGAGTCGTCGGTCCTGAATGTTTCCTTCATCTTCTTGTCCAATAGTAACCCTCATAACTCTCTCTTCAGAGGTCAAATTCAGAGTATTTCAGGTCATTGGAATTATAATTTGTCAAGCTTTCGAATGAGACTAAAATTGCATAATTCAGAGACTGTTCGATATCACAAAAGCACGTTGGAACTGTTCGATCGTCATTTTTCAATATGTATTGTTAATCTTTCAAAATTGCGCGATCCAACGTAGACGCCTATAACTCCATCATTTGATGTCGGATTGGGTCAATTTTTGGTGAATTTAACGGTACTTTAGTGCTCTTTCATTCTTGACTGGTATCGTCATACTCCGAGACCATTTGGGCATCTTTAAGTTGGATCGTTGTCGTCGATCCTGAATGTTTCCTTCAACTTCTTGTCCAATAGTAACCCTCATAACTCTCTCTTCAGAGGTCAAATTTAGAGTATTTCAGGTCATTTGAATTGTAACTTGTCAAGCTTTCAAATGGGACCAAAATTTCCTAATTCAGAGACCGTTCGATTTCACAAAAGCACGTTGGAACTCTTTGATCGTCATTTTTCAATACGTATTGTTAATCTTTCGAATTTGCGCGATCCAACGTAGACGCCTATAACTCCATCATTTGATGTCAGATTGGGTCGATTTTTTGTCATTTGAATGGTACTATAGTGTTCTTTAATTCTTGTGTGGTATTTTCGTATTCCGAGACCATTTGGCCATGTTTAAGTTGGATTGCAGTCGTCGGTCATGAATGTTTCCTTCATCTTCTTGTCCAATAGTAACCCTCATAACTCTCTCTTCAGAGGTCAAATTTAGAGTATTTCAGATCATTGGAATGGTAACTTATCAAGCTTCCAAATTGGCCCAAAATTGCCTAATTAAAAAACCGTTCGATCTCACAAAAGTGCGTTGGACCTCTTTAATCATCATTTTTTAAAATGGATTTGTAATATTTCAGAATTGCGCGATGCAACCGAGACGGCTATAACTCCATCATTTGATGTTAGATTGGGTCGATTTTACTCATCTGAATGGTACTTTAGTGCTCTTTCTTTCTTGATTGGTATCATCGTATTCCGGGACGATTTGGGCATCTTTAAGTTGGATCGCAGTCGTCGGTCCTGAATGTTTCTTTCATCAGTAACCCTCATAACACTCTCTTCAGAGGTTGAATTTAAACTATTTCAGGTCATTGGAATGGTTACTTGTCATGCTTCCAAATAGGACCAAAATTGCCTAATTCAGAGACCGTTCGATTTCACAAAAGCACAATCGAACTCTTCGATCGTCATTTTAGAATATGGATTGTTAATCTTTCCAAATTGCGTGATCAAATGGAGACGTGTATAACTCCATCTTTTGTTGTTGGATTGGGTCGATTTTTGGTCATCTGATTGGTACTTTAGTGCTCTTTCATTCTTGATTGGTATTTTCGTATTCCGAGACCATTTGGGAATGTTTAAGTTGGATCCCAACCGTCGGTCCTGAATGTTTCCTTCATCTTCTTGTCCAATAATAACCCTCATAACTCTCTCTTCAGAGGTCGAATTTAGAGTATTTCGAGTCATTGGAATTGCAACTTGTCAAGCTTCTAAATCGGACCAAAATTCTTAAATTCAGAGATCATTCGATATCACAAAAACACGTTGGAACTCTTCGATCGTAATTTTTCAATATGGATTGTCAATCTTTCCAAATTGAGTGATCCAACGGAGACGCCTATAACTCCATCCTTTGATGTCGGATTGGGTCGATTTTCGGTCATCTGAGTGGTACTTTAGTGCTCTTTCATTCTTGACTGGTATCGTCATATTCCGAGACCATTTTGGCATCTTTAAGTTGGATCGCAGTCGTCGTTCCTGAATGTTTCTTTCATCTTCTTGTCCAATAGTAACCCTCATAACTCTCTCTTTAGAGGTCGAATTTACAGTATTTCAGGTCATTGGAATGGTAACTTATCAAGCTTCCAAATGGGACCAAAATTGCCTAATTCAGAGACCGTTCGATATCACAAAAGCACGTTGGACCTCTTCGATCGTCATTTTTCAAAATGGATTGTTGATCTTTCAGAATTGCCGGATCCAACGGAGACGCCTATAACTCCATCATTTGATGTCGGATTGGGTCGATTTTTGGTCATTTGAATGGTACTTTAGTGCTCTCTCTTTCTTGACTGGTATCATCGTATTCCGACTCCATTTGGACATCTTTATGTTGGATCGTAGTCGTCGGTCCTGTATGTTTCCTTCATCTTCTTGTTGAATAGTAACCCTCATAACTCTCTCTTCAGGGGTCGTATTTAGATAATTTCAGGTCATAGGAATGGTTACTAGTCATGCTTCTAAATGGGACCAAAATTCCCTAATTTAGAGATCGTTCGATATCACAGAAGCTCGATGGAACTCTTCAATCATCATTTTACAATATGGATTGTTAATATTTCCAAATTGCGGGATCCAACTGAGACACCTATAACTCCATCTTTTGATGTCCGATTGGGTCAATTTTTCATCATTTGAATGGTACTTTACTGCTCTTTCATTCTTGACTGCTATCATCATATTCCGAGACCATTTGGGCATCTTTAAGTTGGATCGGAGTCCGAGTCGTCGGTCTTGAATGTTTCCTTCATCTTCTTGTCCAATAGTAACCCTCAGAACTCTCTCTTCAGAGGTCAAATTTAGAGTATTGCATGTCATTGGAATTCTAACTTGTCAAGCTTTCAAATGGGACCAAAATTGCATAATTCAGAGACCGTTCGATATCACAAAAGCACGTTGGAACTCTTCGATCATCATTTTTCAATATGTACTGTTAATCTTTCAAAATTGCACGATACGACATAGACGCTTATAACTCCATCATTTGATGTCGGATTGGGTCTATTTTTGGTCATTTGAATGGTACTTTAGTGCTCTTTCATTGTTGAGTGGTATTTTCGTATTTCGAGACTATTTGGGCTTGTTTAAGTTGGATTGCAGTCGTCGGTCCTGAATGTTTCCTTAATCTTCTTGTCCAATAGTAACCCTCATAACTCTCTCTTCAGATGTTGAATTTAGAGTATTTCAGGTCATTGGAATTGTAACATGTCAAGCTTCCAAATGGGACCAAATTGCCTAATTCAGACACCGTTCGGTATCACAAAAGCACGTTGGAACTATTCGATCATCATTTTTCAATTTGGATTGTTAATCTTTCCAAATTGCGTGATCCAACGAAGATGCCTATAATTCCATCATTTGATGTCGGATTGGTTCGATTTATGGTCATTTGAATGGTACTTTAGTACTCTTTTATTCTTGACTGGTATCGTCGTATTCCAAGACCAATGGGCATCTTTATGTTGGATCGCAGTCGTCATTCCTGAATGTTTCTTTCATCTTCTTGTCCAATAGTAACACTCATGACTCTCTCTTCAGAGGTCGAATTTAGAGTATTTCAGGTCATTGGAATT
>JAJHSJ010000012.1:39720421-39820421 GCA_021015155.1 Magnolia officinalis
TTTCCTTCATCTTCTTGTCCAATAGTAACCCTCATAACTCTCTCTTTAGAGGTCAAATTTAGACTATTTCATTCATTGGAATGGTTCTTGTCATGCTTCCAAATGGGACCAAAATTGCTTAATTCAGAGACCGTTTGATATCATAAAAGCACGTTGGAACTCTTCGATCGTCATTTTACAATATGGATTGTTAATCTTTCCTAATTGCGTGATCCAACGGAGACACCTATAACTCCATCTTTTGATGTCGGATTGGGTTGATTTTTGGTCATCTGAATGGTACTTTAGTGCTCTTTCATTCTTGAGTGGTATTTTCATATTCCGAGACCATTTGGGCATGTTTAAGTTAGATCGCAGTCGTCGGTCCTAAATGTTTCCTTCATCTTCTTGTCCAATAGTAACCCTCATAACTGTCTCTTCAGAGGTCGAATTTAGAGTATTTCAGGTCATTGGAAATGTAACTTGTCAAGCTTCCAAATGGGACCAAAATTGCCTAATTCAGAGCCCGTTCGATATCATACAAGCACGTTGGAACTCTTCGATCGTCTTTTTTCAATATGGATTGTTAATCTTTCCAAATTGCGTGATCCAATGGAGACGCATATAACTCCATCATTTGATGTCAGATTGAGACGATTTTTGGTCATTTGAGTGCTCTTTCATTCTTGACTGGTATTGTCGTATTCTGAGAACATTTGGGCATCTTTTAGTTGGATCGCAGTCGTCGTTCCTGAATGTTTCTTTCATCTTCTTGTCTAATAGTAACCCACATAACTCTCTATTCAGAGGTCGAATTTATACTATTTTAGGTCATTGGAATGGTAACTTATCAAGCTTCCAAATGGGAACAAAATAGCGTAATTCAGAGACCGTTCAATATCACAAAAGCACATTGGAACTCTTCGATCGTCATTTTCAAAACGTATTTTTAATCTTTTGAAATTGCGCGATCCAATGTAGATGCCTATAACTCCATCATTTGATGTCGGATTGGGTCAATTTTTGGTCATTTGAATGGTACTTTAGTGCTCTTTCATTCTTGACTGGTATCGTCATATTCCGAGACCATTTGGACATCTTTAAGTTGGATTGCAGTCATCGTTCATGGATGTTTCTATCATCTTCTTGTCCAATAGTAACCCTCATAACTCTCTCCAGAGGTCGAAATAGAGTATTTAAGGTCATTGGAATTGTAACTTGTCAAGCTTCCAATTGGGACCAAAATTGCCTAATTCAGAGACCGTTCGATATCACAAAATCCCAATGGAACTCTTCGATCGTCATTTTACAATATGGATTCTTAATATTTCCAAATTGCATGATCCAACGGAGACGCCTATAACTCCATTTTTTTATGTCGGAATGGGTTAATTTTTGGTCATCTGAAGAGTACTTTAGTGCTCGTTCATTCTTGACTGGTATCGTCATATTCCTAGACCATTTGGGCATCATTAAGTTGGATCGGAGTCGTCGGTCCTGAATGTTTCCTTCATCTTCTTGTCCAATAGTAACCCTCATAACTCTCTCTTCAGAGGTCAAATTTAGAGTATTTCAGGTCATTGGAATCGTAACTTATCAAGCTTTCAAATGGGTCCAAAAATACCTAATTCAGAGACCGTTCGATATCACAAAAGCGCGGTGGACCTCTTCGATCGTCATTTTTCAATATGGATTGTTAATATTTCATAATTGCGCTATCCAACGGAGACACCTATAACTCCTTCATTTGATATCAGATTGGGTCGATTTTTGGTAATCTGAATGGTACTTTAGTGCTCTTTCTTTCTTGACTGGTTTCGTCATATTCCGAGACCATTTGGGCATCTTTAAGTTTAATCGCAGTCGTCGGTCCTGAATGTTACCTTTATCTTCTTGTCCAATAGTAACCCTCATAACTCTCTCTTCAGAGGTCGAATTTAGACTATTTCGGGTCATTGGAATGGTTACTTGTCATACTTCCAAATGGGACCAAAATTGCCTAATTCAGAGACCGTTTGATATCTCAAACGCACGATGGAACTCTTCGATCGTCATTTTACAATATGGATTGTTAATCTTTCCAAATTGCATGATCCAACGGAGACGCGTATAACTCCATCTTTTGATGTCGGATTGGGTCGATTTTTTGTCATCTGAATGGTACTTTAGTACTCTTTCATTCTTGACTGGTATCATCATATTCGAGACTATTTAGGCATCTTTATGTTGGATCACAGTCGTCGGTCCTGTATGTTTCCTTCATCTTCTTGTCCAATAGTAACCCTCATAACTCTCTCTCTTCAAAGGTCGAATTTAGACTATTTCAGATCATTGGAATGGTTACTTGTCATGCTTCCAACTGGGACCAAAATTGTCTAATTCAGAGACCGTTCGATATCACAAAAGCACGTTGGAACTCTTCGATCGTCATTTTTCAATATGGATTGTTAATCTTTCCAAATTGCGTGATCCAACGAAGACGCCTATAACTCCATCTTTTGATGTCGGATTGGGCCAATTTTTGGACATCTGAATGGTACTTTAGTGCTCTTTCATTCTTGACTGGTATCGTCATATTCTAAGACCATTTGGACATCTTTAAGTTGGATCGCAGTCGTCGGTCCTGAATTTTTCCTTCATCTTCTTGTCCAATAGTAACCCTCATAACTCTCTCTTCAGAGGTCGAATTTAGAGATTTTAGGTCATTAGAATTGTAACATATCAAGCTTCCAAATGGGACCAAAATTGCTTAATTCAGAGGCCGTTCGATATCACAAAAGCGCGTTGGACCTCTTCGATTGTCATTTTTCTAAATGGATTGTTAATCTTTCGGAATTGCGCGATCCAACGGAGACGGCTATTACTCCATCGTTTGATGTTGGATTGGGTCGATTTTTGGTCATCTGAATGGTACTTTAGTGCTCTTTCTTTCTTGACTGGTATCGTCTTATTCCGAGACCATTTGGGCATCTTTAAGTTGGATCGTAGTCGTCGGTCTAGAATGCTTCCTTCATCTTCTTATCCAATAGTAACCCTAATAACTCTCTCTTCAGAGGTCGAATTTAGAATATTTCGGGTCATTGGAATGGTTACTTGTCATACTTCCAAATGGGACCAAAATTACCTAATTCAGAGACCGTTTGATATCTCAAACGCACGATGGAACTCTTCGATCGTCATTTTACAATATGGATTGTTAATCTTTCCAAATTGCATGATCCAACGGAGACGCGTATAACTCCATCTTTTGATGTCGGATTGGGTCGATTTTTGGTCATCTGAATGGTACTTTAGTACTCTTTCATTCTTGACTGGTATCATCATATTCCGAGACTATTTAGGCATCTTTATGTTGGATCACAGTCGTCGGTCCTGTATGTTTCCTTCATCTTCTTGTCCAATAGTAACCCTCATAACTCTCTCTCTTCAAAGGTCGAATTTAGACTATTTCAGATCATTGGAATGGTTACTTGTCATGCTTCCAACTCGGACCAAATTTGTCTAATTCAGAGACCGTTCGATATCACAAAAGCACGTTGGAACTCTTCGATCGTCATTTTTCAATATGGATTGTTAATCTTTCCAAATTGCGTGATCCAACGAAGACGCCTATAACTCCATCTTTTGATGTCGGATTGGGCCAATTTTTGGACATCTGAATGGTACTTTAGTGCTCTTTCATTCTTGACTGGTATCGTCATATTCCAAGACCATTTGGACATCTTTAAGTTGGATCGCAGTCGTCGGTCCTAAATTTTTCCTTCATCTTCTTGTCCAATAGTAACCCTCATAACTCTCTCTTCAGAGGTCGAATTTAGAGATTTCAGGTCATTAGAATTGTAACTTATCAAGCTTCCAAATGGGACCAAAATTGCTTAATTCATAGGCCGTTCGATATCACAAAAGCGCGTTGGACCTCTTCGATCGTCATTTTTCTAAATGGATTGTTAATCTTTCGGAATTGCGCGATCCAACGGAGACGGCTATTACTCCATCGTTTGATGTTGGATTGGGTCGATTTTTGGTCATCTGAATGGTACTTTAGTGCTCTTTCTTTCTTGACTGGTATCGTCTTTTTCCGAGACCATTTGGGCATCTTTAAGTTGGATCGTAATCGTCGGTCCAGAATGCTTCCTTCATCTTCTTATCCAATAGTAACCCTCATAACTCTCTCTACAGAGGTTGAATTTATACTATTTCAGGTCGTTGGAATGGTAACTTGTCAAGCTTCCAAATGGGACCAAAATTGCATAATTCAGAGACCGTTCGATATCCCAATAGTACGTTGGAACTCTTCGATCGCAATTTTTCAATATGGATTGTTAATCTTTCCAAATTGCGCAATCCAATGAAGACGGCTATAACTCCATCTTTTGATGTCAGATTGGGTCGAATTTTGGTCATCTGAATGGTACTTTAGTGCCTTTCTTTCCTGATTGGTATCGTGATATTCCGAGACCATTTGAGCATCTTTAAGTTGGATCGCAATCGTTGGTCCTGAATGTTTCCTTCATCTTCTTGTCCAATAGTAACCCTCATAACTCTATCTTCAGAGGTCGAATTTAGACTATTACAGGTCATTTGAATGGTTACTTGTCATGCTTCTAAATGGGACCAAAATTGCCTAATTCAGAGACCGTTCGATATCACAATAGCGCGTTAGAACTCTTCGATCGTCATTTTTCAATATGGATTGTTAATCTTTCAGAATTGCGCGATCCAACGGGGACGCCTATAACTCCATCATTTGATGTCAGATTGGGTCGATTTTTGGTCATCTGAATTGTACTTTAGTGCTCTTTCACTCTTGACTGGTATGTGATATTTCGAGACCATTTGAGCATCTTTAAGTTGGATTGCTGTTGTCGGTCCTGAATGTTTCCTTCATCTTCTTGTCCAATAGTAACCCTCATAACTCTCTCTTCAGAGGTCGAATTTAGACTATTTCAGGTCATTGGAATGGTTACCTATCATGCTTCCAAATGGGCCATAATTGGCTAATTCAGAGACCGTTCGATATCACAAAAGCACGATGGAACTCTTCGATCGTCATTTTACAATATGGATTGTCAATCTTTCTAAATTGCGTGATCCAACGGAGACGCCTATAACTCCATCTTTTGATGTCGGATTGGGTTGATTTTTGGTCATCTGAATGGTACTTTAGTGCTCTTTCATTCTTGACTAGTATCGTCATATTCGGAGACCATTTGGGCATCTTTAAGTTGGATCGCAGTCGTCGGTCTAGAATGTTTCCTTCATCTTCTTGTCCAATCGGAACCCTCATAACTCTCTCTTCAGAGGTCGAATTTGGAGTATTTCAGGTCATCGGAAATGTAACTTGTCAAGCTTTCAAATGGGACCAAAATTGCCTAATTCGGAGACTGTTCGATATCACAAAAGCACGTTGGAACTCTTCGATCGTCATTTTTCAATATGTATTGTTAATCTTTCGAAATTGCTCGATCCAACGTAGACGCCTATAACTCCATCATTTGATGTCTGATTGGGTCGATTTTTGGTCAACTTAATGGTACTTTAGTGCTCCTTCATTCTTGACAGGTGTCGTCATATTCGGAGACCATTTGGGCATCTGTAAGTTTAATCGCAGTCGTTGGTCCTGAATGTTTCCTTCATCTTCTTGTCCAATAGTAACCCTCATAACTCTCTCTTCAGAGGTCGAATTTAGACTATTTCAGGTCATTGGAATGGTTACTTGTCATGCTTCCAAATGGGACCAAAATTGCCTAATTCAGAGACCGTTCGATATCAGTACAGCACGATGGAACTCTTCGATCGTAATTTTATAATATGGATTGTTAATCTTTCCAAATTGCGTGATCCAACGGAGACGCCAATAACTCCATTATTTGATGTTGGATTGGGTCAATTTTTGGTCATCTGAATGGTATTGTAGTGCTCTTTCTTTCTTGATTGGTATCATCGTATTCCGAAACCATTTGAGCATCTTAAAGTTGGATTGCAGTTGTCGGTCCTGAATGTTTCCTTCATCTTCTTGTCCAATTGTAACCCTAATAACTCTGTCTTCAGAGGTCGTATATAGACTATTTCTGGTCATTGGAATGGTTACCAGTCATGCTTCCAAATGGGACCAAAATTATCGAATTCAGAGACCGTTCGATATCACAAAAGCAAGATGGAACTCTTCGATCGTCATTGTACAATATGGATTGTTAATCTTTCTAAATTGCGTGATCCAACGGAGATGCCTATAACTCCATCTTTTGATGTCTGATTGGGTCAATTTTTGGTCAACTTAATGGTACTTTAGTGCTATTTCATTCTTTACTGGTATCGTCATATTTCGAGACCATTTGGGCATCTTTAAGTTGGATCGCAGTCGTCGGTCCTGAATGTTTCCTTCATCTTCTTGTCCAATAGTAACCCACATAACTCTCTCTTCAGAGGTCGAATTTAGACTATTTCAGGTCATTGGAATGGTTACTTGTCATGCTTCTAAATGGGACCAAAATTGCCTAATTCAGAGACCGTTCGATATCACAACAGCACGATGGAACTCTTCGATCGTAATTTTACAATATGGATTGTTAATCTTTCCAAATTGCATGATCCAACGGAGAGGCCAATAACTCCATTATTTGATGTCGGATTGGGTCGATTTTTGGTCATCTGAATGGTACAGTAGTGCTCTTTCTTCTTGACTGGTATCATCGTATTCCGAGACCATTTGGGCATCTTTAAGTTGGATCGCAGTCGTCGGTCCTGAATGTTTCCTTCATCTTCTTGTCCAATAGTAACCCTCATAACTCCCTCTTCAGAGGTTGAATTTATACTATTTCAGGTCGTTGGAATGGTAACTTGTCAAGCTTCCAAATGGGACCAAAATTTCCTAATTCAGAGACCGTTCGATATCACAATAGTGCGTTGGAACTCTTCGATCGTCATTTTTAAATATGGATTGTTAATCTTTCAGAATTGCGCGATCCAACGGGGACGCCTATAACTCCATCATTTGATGTCGGATTGGGTCGATTTTTGGTCATCTGAATGGTACTTTAGTGCTCTTTCACTCTTGACTGGTATCGTGATATTCCGAGACCATTTGAGCATCTTTAAGTTGGATCGCTGTTGTCGGTCTTGAATGTCTCCTTCATCTCCTTGTCCAATAGTAACCCTCATAACTCTCTCTTCAGAGGTTGAATTTAGACTATTTCAGGTCATTGGAATGGTTACCTGCCATACTTCCAAATGGGACCAAAATTGGCTAATTCAGAGACCGTTCGATATCACAAAAGCACGATGGAACTCTTCGATCGTCATTTTACAATATGGATTGTTAATCTTTCTAAATTGCGTGATCCAACGGAGATGCCTATAACTCCATCTTTTGATGTCTGATTGCGTCAATTTTTGGTCAACTTAATGGTACTTTAGTGCTATTTCATTCTTTACTGGTATCGTCATATTTCGAGACCATTTGGGCATCATTAAGTTGGATCGCTGTTGTCGATCCTGAATGTTTCCTTCATCTTCTTGTCCATTAGTAACCCTCATAACTCTCTCTTCAAAGGTTGAATTTAGACTATTTCAGGTCATTGCAATGGTTACTTGTCATGCTTCTAAATGGGACCAAAATTGCCGAATTCAGAGACCGTTCGATATCACAACAGCACGATGGAACTCTTCGATCGTAATTTTACAATATGGATTGTTAATCTTTCCAAATTGCGTGATCCAACGGCGACGCCAATAACTCCATTATTTGATGTCGGATTGGGTCGATTTTTGGTCATCTGAATGGTACTGTAGTGCTCTTTTTTTCTTGACTGGTATCATCGTATTCCAAGACCATTTGGGCATCTTTATGTTGGATCGCAATCGTCGGTCCTGAATGTTTCCTTCATCTTGTCCAATAGTAACCCTCATAACTCCCTCTTCAGAGGTTGAATTTATACTATTTCAGGTTGTTGGAATGGTAACTTGTCAAGCTTCCAAATGGGACCAAAATTTCCAAATTCAGAGACCGTTCGATTTCACAATAGTGCGTTGGAACTCTTCGATCGTCATTTTTAAATATGGATTGTTAATCTGTCAGAATTGCGCGATCCAATGGGGATGCCTATAACTCCATCATTTGATGTCGGATTGGGTCAATTTTTGGTCAACTGAATGGTACTTTAGTGCTCTTTCACTCTTGACTGGTATCGTGATATTCCGAGACCATTTCAGCATCTTTAAGTTGGATCGCAGTCGTCGGTCCTGAATGTTTCCTTCATCTTCTTGTCCAATAGTAACCCTCATAACTCTCTCTCCAGAGGTCGAATTTAGACTATTTCAGGTCATTGGAATGGTTGCCAGTCATGCTTCCAAATGGGATCAAAATTGGCTAATTTAGAGACCGTTCGATATCACAAAAGCACGATGGAACTCTTTGATCGTCATTTTACAATATGGATTGTTAATCTTTCTAAATTGCGTGATCCAACAGAGACGCCTATAACTCCATCTTTTGATGTCGGATTGGGTTGATTTTTGGTCATCTGAATGGTACTTTAGTGCTCTTTCATTCTTCACTGGTATCGTCATATTCCGAGACCATTCGGGCATCTTTAAGTTGGATCGCAGTTGTCGGTCTAGAATGTTTCCTTCATCTTCTTGTCCAATCGGAACCCTCATAACTCTCTCTTCAGAGGTCGAATTTAGTATTTCAGGTCATTGGAAATTTAACTTGTCAAGCTTCAAATGGGACCAAAATTGCCTAATTCAGAGACTGTTCGATATCACACAAGCACGTTGGAACTCTTCGATCGTCATTTTTCAATATGTATTGTTAATCTTTCGAAATTGCTCAATCCAACGTAGACGCCTATAACTCCATCATTTGATGTCGGATTGGGTCGATTTTTGGCCATTTGAATGGTACTTTAGTGCTCTTTCATTCTTGAATTGTATTTTCGTATTCCGAGACTATTTGGTGATGTTTAAGTTAGATCGCAGTCGTCGGTCCTGAATGTTTCCATCATCTTCTTGTCCAATAGTAACCCTCATAACTCTCTCTTCAGAGGTTGAATTTAGAGTATTTAAGGTCATTGGAATTGTAACTTGTCAAGCTTCCGATTGGGACCAAAATTGCCTAATTCAGAGACCGTTCGATATCACAAAATCCCAATGGAACTCTTCGATCGTCATTTTACAATACGGATTCTTAATATTTTCAAATTGCATGGTCCAACGGAGATGCCTATAACTCCATTTTTTGATGTCGGAATGGGTTAATTTTTGGTCATCTGAAGAGTACTTTAGTGCTCTTTCATTCTTGACTGGTATCGTCATATTCCTAGACCATTTGGGCATCTTTATGTTGGATCGCGGTCGTTGGTCCTGAATGTTTCCTTCATCTTCTTGTCCAATAGTAACCCTCATAACTCTCTCTTAAGAGGTCGAATTTAGGCAATTTCAGGTCATAGGAATGGTTACTTGTCATGCTTCTAAATGGGACCAAAATTGTCGAATTCAGAGACCGTTCGATATCACTACAGCACGATGGAACTCTTCGATTGTAATTTTACAATATGGATTGTTAATCTTTCTAAATTGCATGATCCAACGGAGATGCCTATAACTCCATCTTTTGATGTCTGATTGGGTCAATTTTTGGTCAACTTAATGGTACTTTAGTGCTATTTCATTCTTTACTGGTATCGTCATATTTCGAGACCATTTGGGCATCATTAAGTTGGATCGCTGTCGTCGATCCTGAATGTTTCCTTCATCTTCTTGTCCAATAGTAACCATCATAACTCTCTCTTCAGAGGTCGAATTTAGACTATTTCAGGTCATTGCAATGGTTACTTGTCATGCTTCTAAATGGGACCAAAATTGCCGAATTCAGAGACCGTTCGATATCACAACAGCACGATGGAACTCTTCGATCGTAATTTTACAATATGGATTGTTAATCTTTCCAAATTGCGTAATCCAACGGAGACGCCAATAACTCCATTATTTGATGTCGGATTGGGTCGATTATTGGTCATCTGAATGGTACTGTAGTGCTCTTTCTTTCTTGACTGGTATCATCGTATTCCGAGACCATTTGGGCATCTTTATGTTGGATCGCAATCGTCGGTCCTGAATGTTTCCTTCATCTTCTTGTCCAATAGTAACCCTCATAACTCCCTCTTCAGAGGTTGAATTTATACTATTTCAGGTTGTTGGAATGGTAACTTGTCAAGATTCCAAATGGGACCAAAATTTCCTAATTCAGAGACCGTTCAATATCACAATAGTGCGTTGGAACTCTTCGATCGTCATTTTTAAATATGGATTGTTAATCTCTCAGAATTGTGCGATCCAACGGGGATGCCTATAACTCCATCATTTGATGTCGGATTGGGTCGATTTTTGGTCAACTGAATGGTACTTTAGTGCTCTTTCACTCTTGACTGGTATCGTGATATTCCGAGACCATTTCAGCATCTTTAAGTTGGATCGCAGTCGTCGGTCCTGAATGTTTCCTTCATCTTCTTGTCCAATAGTAACCCTCATAACTCTCTCTTCAGTGGTCGAATTTAGACTATTTCAGGTCATTGGAATGGTTACCAGTCATGCTTCCAAATGGGAGTAAAATTGGCTAATTCAGAGACCGTTCGATATCACAAAAGCACGACGGAACTCTTTGATCGTCATTTTACAATATGGATTGTTAATCTTTCTAAATTGCGTGATCCAACGGAGACGCATATAACTCCATCTTTTGATGTCGGATTGGGTTGATTTTTGGTCATCTGAATGGTACTTTAGTGCTCTTTCATTCTTCACTGGTATCATCATATTCCGAGACCTTTCGGGCATCTTTAAGTTGGATCGCAGTCGTCGGTCTAGAATGTTTCCTTCATCTTCTTGTCCAATCGGAACCCTCATAACTCTCTCTTCAGAGGTCGAATTTAGAGTATTTCAGGTCATTGGAAATTTAACTTGTCAAGCTTTCAAATTGGACCAAAATTGCCTACTTCAGAGACTGTTCGATATCACACAAGCACGTTGGAACTCTTCGATCGTCATTTTTCAATATGTATTGTTAATCTTTCGAAATTGCTCAATCCAACGTAGACACCTATAACTCCATCATTTTATGTCGGATTGGGTCGATTTTTGGCCATTTGAATGGTACTTTAGTGCTCTTTCATTCTTGAATTGTATTTTCGTATTCCGAGACTATTTGGTGATGTTTAAGTTAGATCGCAGTCGTCGGTCCTGAATGTTTCCTTCATCTTGTTGTCCAATAGTAACCCTCATAACTCTCTCTTCAGAGGTTGAATTTAGAGTATTTAAGGTCATTGGAATTGTAACTTGTCAAGCTTCCAATTGGGACCAAAATTGCCTAATTCAGATTGGGACGATTTTTGGTCATTTAAATGGTACTTTAGTGCTCTTTCATTCTTGACTGGTATTGCCATATTCCAAGAACATTTGGGCATCTTATAGTTGGATCGCAGTCGTCGTTCCTGAATGTCTCGTTCATCTTCTTGTCCAATAGTAACCCACATAACTCTCTATTCAGAGGTCGAATTTAGACTATTTTAGGTCATTGGAATGGTCACTTATCAAGCTTCCAAATGGGAACAAAATAGCCTAATTCAGAGACCGTTCGATATCACAAAAGCACGTTGGAACTCTTCGATCGTCATTTTTCAATACGTATTGTTAATCTTTTGAAATTGTGCGATCCAACGTAGATGCCTATAACTCCATCATTTGATGTCGGATTGGGTCGATTTTTGGTCATTTGAATGGTACTTTAGTGCTCTTTCATTCTTGACTGGTATCGTCCTATTCCGAGACCATTTGGACATCTTTAAGTTGGATCGCAGTCGTCGTTCATGAATGTTTCTATCATCTTCTTGTCCAATAGTAACCCTCATAACTCTCTCTTCAGAGGTCGAATTTAGAGTATTTCAGGTCATTGGAATGGTAACTTATCAAGCTTCCAAATGGGTCCAAAATTTCCTAATTCAGAGACCGTTCGATATCACAAAAGCGCGGTGGACCTCTTCGATCGTCATTTTTCAATACGGATTGTTAATATTTCATAATTGCGCTATCCAACGGGGACGCCCATAACTCCATCATTTGATGTCAGATTGGGTCAATTTTTGGTCATCTAAAGGGTACTTTAGTGCTCTTTCATTCTTGACTGGTATCGTGATATTCCGAGATCATTTAAGCATCTTTAAGTTGGATCGCAGTCGTCGGTCCTGAATGTTTCCTTCATCTTCTTGTCCATTAGTAACCCTCATAACTCTCTCTTCAGAGGTTGAATTTAGACTATTTCTGGTCATTGGAATGGTTACCTGTCATGCTTCCAAACGGGACCAAAATTGGCAAATTCAGAGACCGTTCGATATCAGAAAAGCACGATGGAACTCTTCGATCGTCATTTTACAATATGGATGGTTAATCTTTCTAAATTGCGTGATCCAACGGAGACGCCTATTACTCCATCATTTGATGTCGGATTGGGTCAATTTTTGGTCATCTGAATGGTACTTTAGTGCTCTTTCATTCTTGACTGGTATCGTCGTATTCCGAGACCATTTGGGCATCTTTATGTTGGATCGCAGTCGTCGGTCCTGAATGTTTCCTTCATCTTCTTGTCCAATAGTAACCCTCATAACTCTCTCTTCAGAGGTCAAATTTAGAGTACTTCAGGTCATTGGAATTGTAACTTATCAAGCTTCGAAATGGGACCAAAATTACTTAATTCAGAGACCGTTCAATATCACAAAAGCACGTTGGACCTCTTCGATCGTCATTTTTCTAATTGGATTGTTAATCTTTCAGAATTGCGTGATCCAATGGGGACGCTTATAACTCCATCATTTGATGTCGGATTGGGTCGATTTTTGGTCAGCTGAATGGTACTTTAGTGCTCTTTCATTCTTGACTGGTATCGTGATATTCCAAGACCATTTGAGCATCTTTAAGTTGGATCGCAGTCGTCGGTCCTGAATGTTTCCTTCATCTTCTTGTCCAATAGTAACCCTCATAACTCTCTCTTCAGAGGTCAAATTTAGAGTACTTCAGGTCATTGGAATTGTAACTTATCAAGCTTCGAAATGGGACCAAAATTACTTAATTCAGAGACCGTTCAATATCACAAAAGCACGTTGGACCTCTTCGATCGTCATTTTTCTAATTGGATTGTTAATCTTTCAGAATTGCGTGATCCAATGGGGACGCTTATAACTCCATCATTTGATGTCGGATTGGGTCGATTTTTGGTCAGTCTGAATGGTACTTTAGTGCTCTTTCATTCTTGACTGGTATCGTGATATTCCAAGACCATTTGAGCATCTTTAAGTTGGATCGCAGTCGTCGGTCCTGAATGTTTCCTTCATCTTCTTGTCCAATAGTAACCCTCATAACTCCCTCTTCAGAGGTTGAATTTATACTATTTCAGGTCGTTGGAATGGTTACTTGTCATGCTTTTAAATGGGACCAAAATTGCCTAATTCAGAGACCGTTCGATATCACAAAAGCAAGATGGAACTCTTCAATCGTAATTTTACAATATGGATTGTTAATCTTTCCAAATTGCGTGATCCAATGGAGATGCCTATAAATCCATCATTTGATGTCGGATTGGGTTGATTTTTGGTCATCTGAATGGTACTGTAGTGCTCTTTCTTTCTTGACTGGTATCATCGTATTCCGAGACCATTTGGGCGTCTTTAAGTTGGATCGCAGTCGTTGAACCTGAATGTTTCCTTCATCTTCTTGTCCAATAGTAACCCTCATAACTCCCTCTTCAGAGGTTGAATTTATACTATTTCAGGTCGTTGGAATGGTAACTTGTCAAGCTTCCAACGGGACCAAAATTTCCTAATTCAGAGAACCGTTCGATATCACAATAGCACGTTGGAACTCTTCGATCGTCATTTTTCAATATATTGTTATCTTTCATATTGCGCGATCCAACGAGGACGCCTATAACTCCATCATTTGATGTCGGATTGGGTCGATTTTTGGTCATCTGAATGGTACTTTAGTGCTCTTTCAATCTTGACTGGTATCGTGATATTCCGAGACCATTTAAGCATCTTTAAGTTGGATTGCAGTCGTCGGTCCTGAATGTTTCCTTCATCTTCTTGTCAATAGTAACCCTCATAACTCTCTCTTCAGAGGTCGAATTTAGACTATTTCTGGTCATTGGAATAGTTACCTGTCATGCTTCCAAATGGGACCAAAATTAGCGAATTCAGAGACCGTTCGATATCACAAAAGCAAGATGGAACTCTTCGATCATCATTTTACAATATGGATTGTTAATCTTTCTAAATTGCGTGATTCAATGGAGACGCCTATAACTCCATCTTTTGATGTCTTATTGGGTCAATTTTTGGTCAACTTAATGGTACTTTAGTGCTATTTCATTCTTTACTGGTATCGTCATATTTCGAGACCATTTGGGCATCTTTAAGTTGGATCGCTGTCGTCGGTCCTGAATGTTTCCTTCATCTTCTTGTCCAATAGTAACCCTCATAACTCTCTCTTCAGAGGTCGAATTTAGACTATTTCAGGTCATTGGAATGGTTACTTGTCATGCTTCTAATGGACCAAAATTGCTAATTCAGAGACCGTTCGATATCACAAACAGCACGATGAACTCTTCGATCGTATTTTACAATATGGATTGTTAATCTTTCCAAATTGCGTGATCCAACGGAGACGCCGATAACTCAATTACTTGATGTCGGATTGGGTCGATTTTTGGTCATCTGAATGGTACTGTAGTGCTCTTTATTTCTTGACTGGTATCATCATATTCCGAGACCATTTGGGCATCTTTAAGTTGGATCGCAGTCGTCGGTCCTGAATGTTTCCTTCATCTTCTTGTCCAATAGTAACCCTCATAACTCCCTCTTCAGAGGTTGAATTTATACTATTTCAGGTCGTTGGAATGGTAACTTGTCAAGCTTCCAAATGGGACCAAAATTTCCTAATTCAGAGACCGTTCGATATCAAAATAGTGCATTGGAACTCTTCGATCGTCATTTTTAAATATAGATTGTTAATCTTTTAGAATTGCGCGATCCAAGTACGCCTATAACTCCATTACTTGATGTCGGATTGGGTCGATTTTTGGTCATCTGAATGGTACTTTAGTGCTCTTTCATCTTGACTGGTATCATGATTTCCGAGACCATTTGAGCATCTTTAAGTTGGATCACTGTTGTCGGTCCTGAATGTTTCCTTCATCTTCTTGTCCAATAGTAACCCTCATAACTCTCTCTTCAGAGGTCGAATTTAGACTATTTCAGGTCATTGGAATGGTTACCTATCATGCTTCCAAATGGGCCATAATTGGCTAATTCAGAGACCGTTCGATATCACAAAAGCATGATGGAACTCTTCGATCGTCATTTTACAATATGGATTGTTAATCTTTCTAAATTGTGTGATCCAACGGAGACGCCTATAACTCCATCTTTTGATGTCGGATTGGGTTGATTTTTGGTCATCTGAATGGTACTTTAGTGCTCTTTTATTCTTGACTGGTATCATCATATTCGAAGACCATTTAGGCATCTTTAAGTTGGATCGCAGTCGTCGTTCTAGAATGTTTCCTTCATCTTCTTGTCCAATCAGAACCCTCATAACTCTCTCTTCAGAGGTCGAATTTGAGTATTTCAGTCATTGGAATATAACTTGTCAAGCTTTCAAATGGGACCAAAATTGCCCAATTCAGAGACTGTTCGATATCACAAAAGCACGTTGGAACTCTTCGATCATCATTTTTCAATATTATTATTAATCTTCTCGAAATTGCTCGATCCAACGTAGACGCCTATAACTCCATCATTTCATGTCGGATTGGGTCGATTTTTGCCATTTGAATGGTACTTTAGTGCTCTTCATTCTGAGTGGTATTTTCGTATTCGAGACCATTTGGTGATCTTTAAGTTAGATCGCAGTCGTCAGTCCTGAATGTTTCCTTCATCTTCTTGTCCAATAGTAACCCTCATAGCTCTCTCTTCAGAGGTTGAATTTAGAGTATTTAAGGTCATTGGAATTGTAACTTGTCAAGCTTCCAACTGGGACCAAAATTGCCTAATTCATAGACTTCTCGATATCACAAAATCCCAATGGAACTCTTCGATCGTCATTTTACAATATGGATTCTTAATATTTCCAATTGCAATCCAACGAGACGCCTATAACTCCATTTTTTGATGTCGGATGGGTTAATTTTTGGTCATCTAAGAGTACTTTAGTGCTCTTTCATTCTTGACTGGTATCGTCATATTCCTAGACCATTTGGGCATCTTTAAGTTGGATCGGAGTTCGGTCCTGAATGTTTCCTTCATCTTCTTGTCCAATAGTAACCCTCATAACTCTCTCTTTTCAGAAGTCAATTTAGAGTATTTCAGGTCATTGGAATTGTAACTGTCAAGCTTTCAAATGGGACCAAATTGCATAATGCAGAGACTGTTCGATATCACAAAGCACGTTGGAACTCTTCGATCGTCATTTTTCAATATGTATTGTTTATCTTTCAAAATTGCACGATCCAACGTAGACACCTATAACTCCATCATTTGATGTCTGATTGGGTCGATTTTTGGTCAACTTAATGGTACTTTAGTGCTCCTTCATTCTTGACAGGTATCGTCATATTCCGAGACCATTTTTAGGCATCTTTAAGTTGGATCGCTATTGTCGGTCCTGAATGTTTCCTTCATCTTCTTGTCCAATAGTAACACTCATTACTCTCTCTTCAGAGGTCGAATTTAGAGTATTTCAGGTCATTGGAATTGTAACTTGTCAAGCTTTCAAATGGGACCAAAATTGCCTAATTTAGAGACCGTTCAATTTCACAAAAGCATTTTGGAACTCTTCGATAGTCATTTTTCATTACGTATTGTTAATCTTTCGAAATTGCGCGATCCAACTTAGACGCCTATAACTCCATCATTTGATGTCGGATTGGGTCAGTTTTTGGTCATTTAATGGTACTTTAGTGCTCTTTCATTCTTGTGTGGTATTTTAGTATTCCGAGACCATTTGGGCATGTTTAAGTTGGATCGCAGTCGTCGGTCCTGAATGTTTCCTTCATCTTCTTGTCCAATAGTAACCCTCATAACTCTCTCTTCAGAGGTCGAATTTAGAGTATTTCAGGTCATTGGAATTGTAACTTATCAAGCTTCCAAATTGGACCAAAATTGCCTAATTCAGAGATCGTTCGATATCACAAAAGCACGTTGGAACTCTTCGATCGTCATTTTTCAATATGTATTATTAATCTTTCGAAATTGAGCGTTCCAACGTAGACGCTAATAACTCCATCATTTGATGTCGGATTGGGTCGATTTTTGGTCATTTGAATGGTACTTTAGTGCTCTTTCATTCTGGAGTGGTATTTTCATATTCCGAGACCATTTGGGCATGTTTAAGTTGGATCGCAGTCGTCGGTCCTGAATGTTTCCTTCATCTTCTTGTCCAATAGTAACCCTCATAGTATTTCAGGTCATTGGAATTGTAACTTATTAAGCTTCCAAATGGGACCAAAATTGCTTAATTCAGAGACCGTTCGATATCACAAAAGCGCGTTGGACCTCTTCGATCGTCATTTTTCTAAATGGATTGTTAATCTTTCAAAATTGCGCGATCCAACGGAGACGGCTATTACTCCATCATTTGATGTCGGATTGGGTCAATTTTTGGTCATCTAAATAGTACTTTAGTGCCCTTTCTTTCTTGACTGGTATCGTCGTATTCCGAGACCATTTGGGCATAATCGCAGTCGTCGGTCCTGAATGTTTCCTTCATCTTCTTGTCCAATAGTAACCCTCATAACTCTCTCTTCAGAGGTTGAATTTATACTATTTCAGGTCGTTGAAATGGTAACTTGTCAAGCTTCCAAATGGGACCAAAATTGCCTAATTCAGAGACTGTTCGATATCCCAATAGTACGTTGGAACTCTTCGATGGCCATTTTTCAATATGGATTGTTAATCTTTCCAAATTTCGCAATCCAATGAAGACGCCTATAACTCCATCTTTTGATGTCAGATTGGGTCGAATTTTGGTCATCTGAATGGTACTTTAGTGCCCTTTCTTTCTTGATTGGTATCGTGATATTCCGAGACCATTTGAGCATCTTTAAGTTGGATCGCAATCGTCGGTCTTGAATGTTTCCTTCATCTTCTTGTCCAATAGTAACCCTCATAACTCTCTCTTCTGTGGTCGAATTTAGGCTATTTCAAGTCCTTGGAATGGTTATTTGTCCTTCTTCTAAATGGGACCAAATTTGCCTAATTCAGAGACCGTTCGAAATCACAAAAGCACGATGGAACTCTTCGATCGTAATTTTACAATATGGATTGTTAATCATTCCAAATTGCGTGATCAATCAGAGACGCCTATAACTCCATCATTTGACGTCAGATTAGGTTAATTTTTGGTCATTTGAATGGTACTGTAGTGCTCTTTCTTTCTTGGCTGTTATCATTGTATTCCGAGACCATTTGGGCATCTTTAAGTTAGATCGCAGTCGTCGGTCCTGAATGTTTCCTTCAACTTCTTGTCCAATAGTAACCCTCATAACTCTCTCTTCAGAGGTTGAATTTATACTATTTCAGGTTGTTGGAATGGTAACTTGTCAAGCTTCCAAATGGGACCAAAATTTCCTAATTTAGAGACCGTTCGATATCACAATAGCGCGTTGGAACTCTTCGATCGTCATTTTTCAATATGGATTGTTAATCTTTCATAATTGCGTGATCCAACGGGGACGCCCATAACTCCATCATTTGATGTCAGATTGGGTCAATTTTTGGTCATCTAAATGGTACTTTAGTGCTCTTTCATTCTTGACTGGTATCGTGATATTCCGAGACCATTTGAGCATCTTTAAGTTGGATCGCAGTCGTCGGTCCTGAATGTTTCCTTCATCTTCTTGTCCAATAGTAACCCTCATAACTCTCTCTTCAGAGGTTGAATTTAGACTATTTCTGGTCATTGGAATGGTTACCTGTCATGCTTCCAAATGTGACCAAAATTGGCAAATTCAGAGACCGTTCGATATCACAAAAGCACGATGGAACTCTTCGATCGTCATTTTACAATATGGATTGTTAATCTTTCTAAATTGCGTGATCCAATGGAGACGCCTATAACTCCATCTTTTGATGTCTGATTGGGTCAATTTTTGGTCAACTTAATGGTACTTTAGTGCTATTTCATTCTTGACTGGTATCGTCATATTCTGAGACCATTTGGGCATCTTTAAGTTGGATCGCTGTCATCGGTCCTGAATGTTTCCTTCATCTTCTTGTCCAATTGTAACACTCATTACTCTCTCTTCAGAGGTCGAATTTAGAGTATTTCAGGACATTGGAATTGTAACTTGTCAAGCTTTCAAATCGGACCAAAATTTCCTAATTCAGAGACCGTTCGATTCCTCAAAAGCATGTTAGAACTCTTCGATCGTCATTTTTCAAAACGTATTGTTAATCTTTCGAAATTGCCCGATCCAACGTAGACGCCTATAACTCCATCATTTGATGTCGGATTGGGTCGATTTTCGGTCATCTGAATGGTACTTTAGTGCTCTTTTTCTTCTGACTGGTATTGTCGTATTCCGAGACCATTTGGGCATCTTTATGTTGGATCGCAGTCGTCGTTCCTGAATGTTTCTTTCATCTTCTTGTCCAATAGTAACCCTCATAACTCTCTCTTCAGAGGTCGAATTTAGACTATTTCAGGTCATTGGAATGGTAACTTATCAAGCTTCCAAATGGAACCAAAATTGCCTAATTCAGAGACCGTTCGATATCACAAAACGCGTTGGAACCTCTTCGATCATCATTTTTCAAAATGGATTGTTAATCTTTCGGAATTGCGCGATCCAACGGAGAGCCTATAACTCCTTCATTTGATGTCGGATTGGGTCGATTTTTGGTCATCTGAATGGTACTTTAGTGCTCTTTCTTTCTTGACTGGTATTTCGTATTCCGAGACCATTTGGGCATCTTTATGTTGGATCGCAGTCGTCGGTCCTGAATGTTTCCTTCATCTTCTTGTCCAATAGTAACCCTCATAACTCTCTCTTCAGAGGTCGAATTTAGACATTTCAGGTCATTGAATGGTTACTTGTCATGCTTCCAAATGGGACCAAAATTTCCTAATTCAGAGACCGTTCGATATCACAAAAGCCGATGGAACTCTTCGATTGTCATTTTACAATATGGATTGTTAATATTAGCAAATTGCTGATCCAACGGAGACGCCTATAACTCCATCTTTTGATGTTGGATTGGGTCAATTTTTGGTCATCTGAATGGTACTTTAGTGCTCTTTCATTCTTGACAGGTATCGTTATATTTCGAGACCATTTGGGCATCTTTAAGTTGGATCGAGTCGTCGATCCTGAATATTTCCTTCATCTTCTTGTCCAATAGTAACCCTCATAACTCTCTCTTCAGAGGTCGAATTTAGAGTATTTCAGGTCATTGGAATTGTAACTTGTCACCTTCCAAATGGGACCAAAATTGCCAAATTCAAGACCGTTCGATATCACAAAAGCACGTTGGAACTCTTCGATCGTCATTTTCAATATGGATTGTTAATCTTTCCAAATTGCATGATCCAACGGAGACGCCTATAACTCCATCATTTGATGTCGGATTGGGTCAATTTTTGGTCATCTGAATGGTACTTTAGTGCTCTTTCATTCTTGACTGGTATCGTCGTATTCCGAGACCATTTGGGCATCTTTAAGTTGGATCGCAGTCGTCGTTCCTAAATGTTTCTTTCATCTTCTTGTCCAATAGTAACCCTCATAACTTCTCTTCAGAGGTCGAATTTAGAGTATTTCAGGTCATTGGAATGGTAACTTATCAAGACTCCAAATTGGACCAAAATTGCCTAATTCAGACCCTGTTCGATATCACAAAAGCGCGTTGGAACCTCTTCGATCGTCATTCTTCAAATGGATTGTTAATCTTTCAGAATTGCGCGATCCAACGGAGACGCTTATAACTCTATCATTTGACGTCGGATTGGGTCGATTTTTGGTCATCTGAATGGTACTTTAGTGCCCTTTCTTTCTTGACTGGTATCGTCTTATTCCGAGACCATTTGGGCATCTTTAAGTTGGATCGTAGTCGTCGGTCCAGAATGTTTCCTTCATCTTCTTGTCCCAATAGTAACCCTCATAACTCTCTCTCTCAGAGGTAAAATTTAGAGTATTTAAGGTCATTGGAATTGTAACTTATCAAGCTTCCAAATGGACCAAAATTGCTTAATTCCAGAGACCGTTCGATATCACATAAGCGCGTTGGACATCTTCGATCGTCATTTTTATAAAATGGATTGTTAATCTTTCAGAATTGCGCGATCCAATGGGGACGCTTATAACTCCATCAATTGATGTCGGATTGGGTCAATTTTGGTCATCTGAATGGTACTTTAGTGCTCTTTCATTCTTGACTGGTATAGTGATATTCCGATACCATTTGGGCATCTTTAAGTTGGATCGCAGTTGTCGGTCCTGAATGTTTCCTTCATCTTCTTGTCCAATAGTAACCCTCATAACTCTCTCTTCAAGGTCGAATTTAGATTTTCAGGTCATTGGAATGGTTACTGTCATACTTCCAAATGGGACCAAAATTGCTAATTTAGAGACCGTTCGATATCACAAAAGCACGTTGGAACTCTTCGATCGTCATTTTTCAATATGGATTGTTAATCTTTCCAAATTACGTGATCCAACGGAGACTCCTACAACTCCATCTTTTGATGTCGGATTAGGTCAATTTTTGGTCATCTGAATGGTACTTTAGTGCTCTTTCATTCTTGACTGGTATCATCATATTCGAAGACCATTTGGACATCTTTAAGTTGGATCGCAGTCGTCGGTCCTGAATGTTTCCTTCATCTTCTTGTCCAATAATAACCCTCATAACTCTCTCTTCAGAGGTCGAATTTAGAGTATTTTAGGTCATTGGAATTGTAACTTAACAAGGTTCCAAATTGGACCAATATTGCTTAATTCAGAGACCGTTCGATATCATAAAAGCGCATTGGACTACTTCGATCGTCATTTTTCTAAATGGATTGTTAATCTTTCAAAATTGCGCGATCCAACGGAGATGCCTATTACTCGATCATTTGATGTCGGATTGGGTCGATTTTTGGTCATCTGAATGTCCTTTAGTGCTCTTTCTTTCTTGACTGGTATCATTGTATTCCGAGACCATTTGGGCATGTTTAAGTTGGATCGCAGTCGTCGGTCCTGAATGTTTCCTTCATCTTCTTGTCCAATAGTAACCCTCAAACTCTCTCTACAGAGGTTGAATTTATACTATTTCAAGTCGTTGGAATGTAACTTGTCAAGCTTCCATTGGACCAAAATTGCTAATTCAGAGACCGTTCGATATCCCAATAGTACGTTGAACTCTTCGATCGCCATTTTTCAATATGGATTGTTAATCTTTCCAAATTGCGCATCCAACGAAGACGCTATAACTCCATCTTTGATGTCGGATTGGGTCGATTTTTGGTCATCTGAATGGTACTTTAGTGCCCTTTCATTCTTGACTGGTATAGTGATATTCCGAGACCATTTGAGCATCTTTAAGTTGGATCGCAATCGTCGGTCCTGAATGTTTCCTTCATCTTCTTGTCCAATAGTAACCCTCATAACTCTCTCTACAGAGGTTGAATTTATACTATTTCAGGTCGTTGGAATGGTAACTTGTCAAGCTTCCAATTGGACCAAAATTGCTAATTTAGAGACCGTTTGATATCCAATAGTACGTTGAAACTCTTCGATCGCCATTTTTCAATATGGATTGTAATCTTTCCAATTGCGCAATCCAACGAAGACGCCTATAACTCCATCTTTTAATGTCGGATTGGGTCGATTTTGGTCATCTGAATGGTACTTTAGTGCCCTTTCATTCTTGACTGGTATAGTGATATTCCGAGACCATTTGAGCATCTTAAGTTGGATCGCAATCGTTGGTCCTGAATGTTTCCTTCATCTTCTTGTCCAATAGTAACCCTCATAACTCTCTCTTCAGAGGTCGAATTTAGACTATTTCGGTCATTGGAATGTTACTTGTCATGCTTCCAAATGGGACCAAAATTGGCTAATTCAGAGACCGTTCGATATCACAAAAGCACGATGAACTCTTCGATCGTCATTTTTCAAATGGATTGTTAATCTTTCCAAATTGATGATCCAACGAGATGCCTATAACTCCATCTTTTGATGTCGGATTGGGTCAATTTTTGGTCATCTGAATGGTACTTTAGTGCTCTTTCTTTCTTGACTGGTATCAGTTTTCGAGACCATTTGGGCATCTTTAAGTTGGATCGGAGTCGTCGGTCCTGAATGTTTCCTTCACCTTCTTGTCCAATAGTAACCCTCATAACTCTCTCTTCAGAGGTTGAATTTATACTATTTCAGGTCGTTGGAATGGTAACTTGTCCAGCTTCCAAATGGGACCAAAATTTCCTAATTCAGAGACCGTTCGATATCACAATAGCGTGTTCGAACTCTTCGATCATCATTTCTGAATATGGATTGTTAATCTTTCAGAATTGCGCGATCCAACAGGGACGCCTATAACTCCATCATTTGATGTCGGATTGCGTCAATTTTTGGTCATCTGAATGGTACTTTAGTGCTCTTTCATTCTTGACTGGTATCATGATATTCCGAGACCATTTGGGCATCTTTAAGTTGGATCGCAGTCGTTGGTCCTGAATGTTTCCTTCATCTTCTTGTCCAATTGTAACCCTCATAACTCTCTCTTCAGAGGTCGAATTTAGACTATTTCAGGTCATTGGAATGGTTACTTGTCATGCTTCTAAATGGGACCAAAATTGGCTAATTCAGAGACCGTTCGATATCACAAAAGCACGATGGAACTCATCGATCCTCATTTTACAATATGGATTGTTAATCTTTCAAAATTATGTGATCCAACGGAGACGCCTATAACTCCATCTTTTGATGTCGGATTAGGTTGATTTTTGGTCATCTGAATGGTACTTTAGTGCTCTTTCATTCTTGACTGGTATCGTCATATTCTGAGCCCATTTGGGCATCTTTAAGTTGGATCGCAGTCGTCGGTCCTGAATGTTTCCTTCATCTTCTTGTCCAATCGGAACCCTCATAACTCTCTCTTCAGAGCTCGAATTTAGAGTATTTCAAGTCATTAGAATTGTAACTTGTCAAGCTTTCAAATGGGACCAAAATTGCCTAATTCAGAGACCGTTCGATATCACAAAAGCACGTTGGAACTATTCGATCGTCATTTTTCATTATGTATTGTTAATCTTTCGAAATTGAGCGATCCAACGTAGACGCCTATAACTCCATCATTGATGTCGATTGGGTCGATTTTTGGTCATTTAAATGGTACTTTAGTGCTCTTTCCTTCTTGAGTGGTATTTTCATATTCCGAGACCCTTTGGGAATGTTTAAGTTAGATCGCAGTCGTCGGTCCAGAATTTTCCTTCATCTTCGTGTCCAACAGTAACCCTCATAACTCTCTCTTCAGAGGTCGAATTTAGAGTATTTCAGGTCATTGGAATTGTAACTTGTCAAGCTTCCAATTGGGACAAAAATTGCCTAATTCAGAGACCGTTCGATATCACAAAATCCCGATGGAAATCTTCGATCGTCATTTTACAAAATGGATTCTAAATATTTCCAAATTGCGTGATCCAACGGAGACGCCTATAACTCCATATTTTGATGTCGGATTGGGTCAATTTTTGGTCATCTGAATAGTACTTTAGTGCTCTCTCATTCTTGACTGGTATCGTCATATTCCTAGACCATTTGGGCATCTTTAAGTTCGATCGGAGTCGTCGGTCCTGAATGTTTCCTTCATCTTATTGTCCAATAGTAACCCTCATAACTCTCTCTTCAGAGGTGAAATTTAGAGTATTTTAGGTCATTGGAATTGTAACTTGTCATGCATTCGAATGGGACCAAAATTGCATAATTCAGAGACTGTTCGATATCACAAAAGCACGTTGGAACTCTTCGATCATCATTTTAATATCATGTTAATCTTTGAAATTACGTGATCCAACGTAGATGCCTATAACTCCATCATTTGATGTCGGATTGGGTCAATTTTGGTCATTGAATGGTACTTTAGTGCTCTTTCATTCTTGACTGGTATCGTCATATTCCGAGACCATTTGGACATCTTTAAGTAGGATCGCAGTCGTCGTTCATGAATGTTTCTATCATCTTCTTGTCCAATAGTAACCCTCATAACTCTCTCTTCAGAGGTCGAATTTAGAGTATTTCAGGTCATTGGAATGGTAACTTATCAAGCTTCCAAATGGGACCAAAATTGCCTAATTCAGAGACCATTCAAAATCACAAAAGCGCGTTGGACCTCTTCGATCATCATTTTTCAAAATTAATTGTTAATCTTTCAGAATTGCGCGATCCAACGGAGACGCCTATAACTCCATCATTTGACGTCGGATTGGGTTAATTTTTGGTCATCTGAATGGTACTTTCGTGCTCTTTCTTTCTTGACTTGTATCCTCGAATTCTGAGACCATTTGGACATCTTTAAGTTGGATCGGAGTCGGAGTCGTCGGTCCTAAATGTTTCCTTCATCTTCTTGTCCAATAGTAACCCTCAAAACTCTCTCTTCAGAGGTCAAATTTAGAGTATTGCATGTCATTGGAATTATAACTTGTCAACCTTTCAAATGGGACCAAAATTGCCTAATTCAGAGACCGTTCGATATCACAAAAGCACGTTGGAACACTTCGATCGTCATTTTTCAATATGGATTGTTAATCTTTCAAAATTGCGTGATCCAACGTAGACGCCTATAACTCCATCATTTGATGTCAGATTGGGTCGATTTTTGGTCATCTGAATGGTACATTAGTACTCTTTCACTCTTGATTGGTATTGTCGTATTCCGAGACCATTTGGGCATCTTAAAGTTGGATTGCTGTCGTCGGTCCTGAATGTTTCCTTCATCTTCTTGTCCAATAGTAACCCTCATAACTCTCTCTTCAAGGTCGAATTATAGTATTTCAGGTCATTAGAATGGTAACTTATCAAGCTTCCAAATGGGACCAAAATTGCCTAATTCAAAGACCGTTCGATGTCATAAAAGCGTGTTGGACCTCTTCGATCGTCATTTTTCAATATGGAGACGCCTATAATTCCATCATTTCATGTCGGATTGGGTCGATTTATGGTCATCTGAATGGTACTTTAGTGCTCTTTCAGTCTTGGCTGGTATTGTCGTATTCCGCGCCCATTTGGGCATCTTTATGTTGGATCGCAGTCGTCGTTCCTGAATGTTTCTTTCATCTTCTTGTCCAATAGTAACCGTCATAACTCTCTCTTCAGAGGTCGAATTTAGAGTATTTCAGGTCATTGGAATGGTAACTTATGAAGCCTCCAAATTGGACCAAAATTGCCTAATACAGAAACCGTTCAATCTCACAAAAGCGCGTTGGACCTCTTTGATCGTCATTTTTCAAAATGGATTGTTAATATTTTAGAATTGCGCGATGCAACTGAGACGCATATAACTCCATTTGATGTCGGATTGGGTCGATTTTAGTCATCTGAATGGTACTTTAGAGCTCTTTCTTTCTTGACTGGTATCGTCGTATTCCGAGACGATTTGGACATCTTTAAGTTGGATCGCAGTCGTCGGTCCTGAATGCTTCTTTCATCAGTAACCCTCATAACTCTCTCTTCAGAGGTCGAATTTAGACTATTTTAGGTCATTGGAATGGTTACTTGTCATGCTTCCAAATGGGACCAAAATTGCCTAATTCAGAGACCGTTCGATATCACAAAAGCACGATCGAACTCTTCGATCGTCATTTTACGATATGGATTGTTAATCTTTCCAAATTGGGATCCAACGGAGACGCGTATAACTCCATCTTTTAATGTCGGATTGGGTCGATTTTTGGTCATCTGAATGGTACTTTAGTGCTCTTTCAATATTGACTGGTATCGTCATATTTCGAGACCATTTGAGCATCTTTAAGTTGGATCACAGTCGTCGGTCCTAAATGTTTCCTTTATCTTCTTGTCCAATAGTAACCCTCATAACTCTCTCTTCAGAGGTCGAATTTAGAGTATTTCATGTCATTGGAATTGTAACTTGTCAAGTTTTCAAATGGGTCCAAAATTGCCTAATTCAGAGACCGTTCGATATCACAAAAGCACGTTGGAACTCTTCGATCGTGATTTTTCAATATCTATTGTTAATCTTTTGAAATTGTACGATCCAACAAAGACACCTATAACTCCATCATTTAATGTCGGATTAGGTCTATTTTTGGTCATTTGAATGGTACTTTAGTGCTCTTTCATTCTTGAGTGGTATTTTCGTATTCCGCGACCATTTGGGCATGTTTAAGTTGGATCACAGCCGTCGGTCCTGAATGTTTCCTTCATCATCTTGTCGAATAGTAACCCTCATAACTCTCTCTTCAGAGGTCGAATTTAGAGAATTTTAGGTCATTGGAATTGTAACTTGTCAAGCTTCCAAATGGGACCAAAATTGCCTAATTCAGAGATCGTTCGATATCACAAAAGCACGTTGGAACTCTTCGGTCGTCATTTTTCAATATGGATTGTTAATCTTTCCAAATTGCGTGATCCAACGGAGACGCCTATAACTCCATCATTTGATGTCGGATTGGGTCGATTTTTGGTCATCTGAATGGTACTTTAGCGCTCTTTCATTCTTGACTGGTATCGTCGTATTCTGAGACTATTTGGGCATCTTTAAGTTGGATCGTAGTGGTCGTTCCTGAATGTTTCTTTCATCTTCTTGTGCAATAGTAACCCTCATAACTATCTCATCAGAGGTTGAATTTAGAGTATTTCAGGTCATTGGAATGGTAACTTATCAAGCTTCCAAATGGGACCAAAATTGCCTAATTCAGAGACCGTTCGATGTCATAAAATCGCGTTGGACCCTCTTCGATTGTCATTTTTCAAAATGGATTGTTAAACTTTCAGAATTGCGCGATCCAACGGAGACGCCTATAACTCAATCATTTGATGTCAGATTGGGTCAATTTTTGGTTATATGAATGGTACTTTAGTGCTCTTTCTTTCTTGATTGGTATCCTCGTATTCCGACACCATTTGGGCATCTTTAATTTGGATCGCAGTCGTCGGTCCTGAATGTTTCCTTCATCTTCTTGTCCAATAGTAACCCTCAGAACTCTCTCTTCAGAGGTCAAATTTAGAGTATTGCATGTCATTGGAATTATAACTTGTCAAGCTTTCAAATGGGACCAAAATTTCATAATTCAGAGACCGTTCGATATCACAAAAGCACGTTGGAACACTTCGATCCTCATTTTTCAATATGTATTTTTAATCTTTTGAAATTGCGCGATCCAACGTAGACGCCTATAACTCCATCATTTGATGTCGGATTGGGTCAATTTTTGGTGAATTTAACGGTACTTTAGTGCTCTTTCATTCTTGACTAGTATCGTCATATTCCGAGACCATTTGGGCATCTTTAAGTTGGATCACTGTCGTCGGTCCTGAATGTTTCCTTCATCTTCTTGTCCAATAGTAACCCTTATAACTCTCTCTTCAGAGGTCGAATTTAGACAATTTCAGGTCATAGGAATGGTTACTTGTCATGGTTCCAAATGGGACCAAAATTGCCTAATTCAGAGACCGTTCGATATCACAAAAGCCTGATGGAACTCTTCGATCGTCATTTTACAATATGGATTGTTAATATTTCCAAATTACGAGATCCAACGGAGACGCCTATAACTCCATCTTTTGATGTCCCATTGGGTCAATTTTTGGTCATCAAAATGGTACTTTACTGCTCTTTCATTCTTGACTGGTATCGTCATATTCCGAGACCATTTGGGCATCTTTAAGTTGGATTGGAGTCGTCGGTCCTGAATGTTTGCTTCATTTTCTTGTCCAATAGTAACCCTCATAACTCTCTCTTCAGAGGTCAAATTCAGAGTATTTCAGGTAATTGGAATTATAACTTGTCAAGCTTTCATATGGGACCAAAATTACATAATTCAGAGACCGTTCGATATCACAAAAGCACATTGGAATAGTTCGATCGTCATTTTTCAATATGTATTGTTAATCTTTCAAAATTGCGCGATCCAACGTAGACACCTATAACTCCATCATTTGATGTCGGATTGGGTCAATTTTTGGTCAATTTAACGGTACTTTAGTGCTCCTTCATTCTTGACTGGTATCGTCATACTCCGAGACCATTTGGGCATCTTTAAGTTGGATCGCTGTCGTCGGTCCTGAATGTTTCCTTCAACTTCTTGTCCAATAGTAACCCTCATAACTCTCTCTTCAGAGGTCGAATTTAGAGTATTTCAGGTCATTTGAATTGTAACTTGTCAAGCTTTCAAATGGGACCAAAATTGCCTAATTCAGAGACCGTTCGATTTCACAAAAGCACGTTGGAACTCTTTGATCGTCATTTTTCAATATGTATTGTTAATCTTTCGAATTTGCGCGATCCAACATAGACGCTTATAACTCCATCATTTGATGTCAGATTGGCTCGATTTTTTGTCATTTGAATGGTACTTTAGTGTTCTTTAATTCTTGTGTGGTATTTTCGTATTCCGAGACCATTTGGCCATGTTTAAGTTGGATTGCAGTCGTCGGTCATGAATGTTTCCTTCATCTTCTTGTCCAATAGTAACCCTCATAACTCTCTCTTCAGAGGTCAAATTTAGAATATTTCAGGTCATTGGAATGGTAACTTATCAAGCTTCCAAATTGGACCAAAATTGCCTAATTCAAAAACCGTTCGATCTCACAAAAGCGCGTTGGACCTCTTTAATCATCATTTTTCAAAATGGATTGTTAATATTTCAGAATTGCGCGATGCAACCGAGACGGCTATAACTCCATCATTTGATGTCAGATTGGGTCGATTTTAGTCATCTGAATGGTACTTTAGTGCTCTTTCTTTCTTGATTGGTATCATCGTATTCCGGGACGATTTGGGCATCTTTAAGTTGGATCGCAGTCGTCGGTCCTGAATGTTTCTTTCATCAGTAACCCTCATAACACTCTCTTCAGAGGTTGAATTTAGACTATTTCAGGTCATTGGAATGGTTACTTGTCATGCTTCCAAATAGGACCAAAATTACCTAATTCAGAGACCGTTCGATATCACAAAAGCACAATCGAACTCTTCGATCGTCATTTTACAATATGGATTGTTAATCTTTCCAAATTGTGTGATCAAACGGAGACGCGTATAACTCCATCTTTTGTTATTGGATTGGGTCGATTTTTGGTCATCTGATTGGTACTTTAGTGCTCTTTCATTCTTGATTGGTATTTTCATATTCCGAGACCATTTGGGAATGTTTAAGTTGGATCGCAACCTTCGGTCCTGAATGTTTCCTTCATCTTCTTGTCCATTAATAACCCTCATAACTCTCTCTTCAGAGGTCGAATTTAGAGTATTTCGGGTCATTGGAATTGCAACTTGTCAAGCTTCTAAAATGAACCAAAATTCTTAAATTCAGAGATCGTTCGATATCACAAAAACACGTTGGAACTCTTCGATCGTCATTTTTCATTATGGATTGTCAATCTTTCCAAATTGAGTGATCCAATGGAGACGCCTATAACTCCATCATTTGATGTCGGATTGGGTCAATTTTAGGTCATCTGAACGGTACTTTAGTGTTCTTTCATTCTTGACTGGTATCGTCATATTCCGAGACCATTTTGGCATCTTTAAGTTGGATCGCAGTCGTCATTCCTGAATGTTTCTTTCATCTTCTTGTCCAATAGTAACCCTCATAACTCTCTCTTTAGAGGTCGAATTTACAGTATTTCAGGTCATTGGAATGGTAACTTATCAAGCTTCCAAATGGGACCAAAATTACCTAATTCAGAGACCGTTTGATATCACAAAAGCACGTTGGACCTCTTCGATCGTCATTTTTCAAAATGGATTGTTGATCTTTCAGAATTGCCCGATCCAACGGAGACGCCTATAACTCCATCATTTGATGTCGGATTGGGTCGATTTTTGGTCATTTGAATGGTACTTTAGTGCTCTTTCTTTCTTGACTGGTATCATCGTATTCTGACTCCATTTGGACATCTTTATGTTGGATCGCAGTCGTCGGTCCTGTATGTTTCCTTCATCTTCTTGTCCAATAGTAACCCTCATAACTCTCTCTTCAGGGGTCGAATTTAGATACTTTCAGGTCATAGGAATGGTTACTAGTCATGCTTCCAAATGGGACCAAAATTCCCTAATTTAGAGATCGTTCGATATCACAGAAACCCGATGGAACTCTTCAATCATCATTTTACAATATGGATTGTTAATATTTCCAAATTGCATGATCCAACTGAGACACCTATAACTCATCTTTTGATGTCGGATTGGGTCAATTTTTCGTCATCTGAATGGTACTTTACCGCTCTTTCATTCTTGACTGGTATCATCATATTCCGAGACCTTTTGGGCATCTTCAAGTTGGATCGGAGTCCAAGTCGTCGGTCTTGAATGTTTCCTTCATCTTCTTTCCAATAGTAACCCTCAGAACTCTCTCTTCAGAGATCAAATTTAGAGTATTGCATGTCATTGGAATTCTAACTTGTCAAGCTTTCTAATGGGACCAAAATTGCCTAATTCAGAGACCGTTCGATATCACAAAAGCACGTTGGAACTCTTCGATCGTCATTTTTCAATATGTACTGTTAATCTTTCGAAATTGCACGATACGACGTAGTCACTTATAACTCCATCATTTGATGTCGGATTGGGTCGATTTTTGGTCATTTGAATGGTACTTTAGTGCTCTTTCATTCTTGAGTGGTATTTTCGTATTCCGAGACTATTTGGGCTTGTTTAAGTTGGATTGCAGTCGTCGGTCCTGAATGTTTCCTTAATCTTCTTGTCCAATAGTAACCCTCATAACTCTCTCTTCAGAGGTCGAATTTAGAGTATTTCAGGTCATTGGAATGTTAGCTTATCAAGCTTCCAAATGGGACCAAAATTGCCTAATTCAGAAACCGTTCGATATCACAAAAGCGCATTGGACCTCTTTCATCGTCATTTTTCAAAATGGATTGTTAATATTTCAGAATTGTGCGATCCAACCGAGAGGCCTGTAACTCCATCATTTGATGTCGGATTGGGTCGATTTTAGTCTTTTGAAATTGTACGATCTAACGTAGACACCTATAACTCCATCATTCAATGTCGGATCGGGTCGATTTTTGGTCATTTGAATGGTACTTTCATTCTTGAGTGGTATTTTCGTATTCCGAGACCATTTGAGCATGTTTAAGTTGGATCGCAGCCGTCGGTGCAGATTGTTTCCTTCATCTTCTTGTCCAATAGTAACCCTCATAACTCTCTCTTCAGAGGTCGAATTTGGATAATTTCAGGTCATTGGAATTGTAACTTGTCAAGCTTCCAAGTGGGACCAAAATTGCCTAATTCAGAGACCGTTCGATATCACAAAAGCACGTTGGAACACTTCGATCGTCATTTTTCAATATGGATTGTTAATCTTTCAAAATTGCGTGATCCAATGTAGACGCCTATAACTCCATCATTTGATGTCAGATTGGGTCATTTTTTGGTCATCTGAATGGTACATTAGTACTTTTCATTCTTGATTGGTATTGTCATATTCCGAGACCATTTGGGCATCTTAAAGTTGGATTGCTGTCGTTGGTCCTGAATGTTTCCTTCATCTTCTTGTCCAATAGTAACCCTCATAACTCTCTCTTCAGAGGTCGAATTTATAGTATTTCAGGTCATTAGAATGGTAACTTATCAAGCTTCCAAATGGGACCAAAATTGCCTAATTCAGAGACCGTTCGATGTCATAAAAGCCCGTCTTCGACCTCATCATTTTCAATATGGTGATGCCTATAATTCCATCATTTGATGTCAGATTGGGTCGATTTTTGGTCATCTGAATAGTACTTTAGTGCTCTTTCATTCTTGGCTGGTATTGTCATATTCCGCGACCATTTGGGCATCCTAATGTTGGATCGCAGTCATCGTTCCTGAATGTTTCTTTCATCTTCTTGTCCAATAGTAACCCTCATAACTCTCTCTTCAGAGGTCGAATTTAGAGTATTTCATGTCATTGGAACGGGAACTTATTAAGCTTCCAAATTGGACCCAAATTGCCTAATACAGAAACCGTTCGATCTCACAAAAGCGCGTTGGACCTCTTTGATCGTCATTTTTCGAAATGGATTGTTAATATTTCAGAATTGCACGATGCAACCGAGACGCATATAACTCCATCATTTGATGTTAGATTGGGTCGATTTTACTCATCTGAATGGTACTTTATAGCTCTTTCTTTCTTGACTGGTATCGTCGTATTCCGAGACGATTTGGGCATCTTTAAGTTGGATCGCAGTCGTCGGTCCTGAATGTTTCTTTCATCAGTAACCCTCATAACTCTCTCTTCAGAGGTCGAATTTAGACTATTTTAGGTCATTGGAATGGTTACTTGTCATGCTTCCAAATGGGACCAAAATTGCCTAATTCAGAGACCGTTAGATTTCACAAAAGCACGATCAAACTCTTCGATCGTCATTTTACAATATGGATTGTTAATCTTTCCAAATTGGGTGATCCAACGGAGACGCGTATAACTCCATCTTTTGATGTCGGATTGGGTCAATTTTTGGTCATCTAAATGGAACTTTAGTGCTCTTTCATTCTTGACTGGTATTGTCATATTCCGAGACCATTTGGGCATCTTTAAGTTGGATCGCAGTCGTCGATCCTGAATGTTTCCTTCATCTTCTTGTCCAATAGTAACCCTCATAACTCTCTCTTCAGAGGTCGAATTTAGAGTATTTTAGGTCATTGGAATTGTAACTTGTCAAGTTTTCAAAAGGGACCAAAATTGCCTAATTCAGAGACCGCTCGATATCACAAAAGCACGATGGAACTCTTCCATCGTCATTTTTCAATATCTATTGTTAATCTTTTGAAATTGTACGATCCAACGTAGACACCTACAACTCCATCATTTGATGTCGGATTGGGTCGATTTTTGGTCATTTGAATGGTACTTTAGTGCTCTTTCATTCTTGTGTGGTATTTTCGTATTCCGAGACCATTTGGTCATGTTTAAGTTGGATCGCAGTCGTCGGTCCTAAATGTTTCCTTTATCTTCTTGTCCAATAGTAACCCTCATAACTCTCTCTCTTCAGCAGTCGAATTTAGAGTATTTCGGGTCATTGGAATGGTAACTTATCATGCTTCCAAATTGGACCAAAATTGCCAATATTTCAGAATTGCGCGATGCAACCGAGACGGTTATAACTCCATCATTTGACGTCGGATTGGGTCTATTTTAGTCATCTGAATGGTACTTTAGTGCTCTTTCTTTCTTGATTGGTATCGTCGTATTCCGAGACGATTTGGGCATCTTTAAGTTGGATCGCAGTCGTCGGTCCTGAATGTTTCTTTCATCAGTAACCCTCATAACTCTCTCTTCAAGGTCGAATTTAGACTATTTCAGTCATTGGAATGGTTTCTTGTCATGCTTCCAAATAGGACCAAAATTGCCAATTTAGAGACCGTTCGATATCACAAAAGCACGTTGGAACTCTTTGATCGTCATTTTTCAATATGGATTGTTAATCTTTCTAAATTGTGTTATCCAACGGAGACGTCTATAACTCCATCATTTGATGTCGGATTGGGTCGATTTTTGGTCATCTAAATGGTACTTTAGCACTCTTTCGTTCTTGAGTGGTTTTTTCGTATTCCGAGACCATTTGGGAATGTTTAAGTTGGATCGCGGCCGTCGGTCCTGAATGTTTCCCTCATCTTCCTGTCCAATAGTAACCCTCATAACTCTCTCTTCAGAAGTCGAATTTAGAGTATTTCTGGTCATTGGAATTGCAACTTGTCAAGCTTCTAAATCGGACTAAAATTGCTAAATTCAGAGATCGTTCGATATCCCAAAAACACATTGGAACTCTTCGATCGTCATTTTTCAATATGGACTGTCAATCTTTCCAAATTGAGTGATCCAACGGAGACGCCTATAACTCCATCATTTGATGTCAGATTGGGTCGATTTTTGGTCATCTGAATGGTACATTAGTACTCTTTCATTCTTGATTGCTATTGTCATATTCCGAGACCATTTGGGCATCTTAAAGTTGGATTGCTGTCGTCGGTCCTGAATGGTTCCTTCATCTTGTTGTCCAATAGTAACCCTCATAACTCTCTCTTCAGAGGTCGAATTTATAGTATTTCAGGTCATTAGAATGGTAACTTATCAAGCTTCCAAATGGGACCAAAATTGCCTAATTCAGAGACCGTTCGATGTCATAAAAGCGCGTTGGACCTCTTTGATCGTCATTTTTCAAAATGGATTGTTAATATTTCAGAATTGCGCGATGCAACTGAGACGCACATAACTGCATCATTTGATGTCAGATTAGGTCGATTTTAGTCATCTGAATGGTACTTTATAGCTCTTTCTTTCTTGACTGGTATCGTCGTATTCCGAGACAATTTGGACATCTTTAAGTTGGATCGCAGTCGTCGGTCCTGAATGTTTCTTTCATCAGTAACCCTCATAACTCTCTCTTCAGAGGTCGAATTTGGACTATTTTAGGTCATTGGAATGGTTACTCGTCATGCTTCCAAATGGGACCAAAATTGCCTAATTCAGAGAACGTTCGATATCACAAAAGCACGATCAAACTCTTCGACTGTCATTTTACAATATGGATTGTTAATCTTTCCAAATTGGGTGATCAAACGGAGACGCGTATAACTCCATCTTTTGATGTCGGATTGGGTCAATTTTTGGTCATCTAAATGGTACTTTAGTTCTCTTTCATTCTTGACTGGTATCATCATATTCCGAGACCATTTGGGCATCTTTAAGTTGGATCGCAGTCGTCGGTCCTGAATGTTTCCTTCATCTTCTTGTCTAATAGTAACCCTCATAACTCTCTCTTCAGAGGTCAAATTTAGAGTATTTCAGGTAATTGGAATTGTAACTTGTCAAGTTTTCAAATGGGACAAAAATTGCCTAATTCAGAGACTGCTCGATATCACAAAAGCACGTTGGAACTCTTCCATCGTCATTTTTCAATATCTATTGTTAATCTTTTGAAATTGTACGATCCAACGTAGACACCTATAACTCCATCATTTAATGTCGGATTGGGTCTATTTTTGGTCATTTGAACGGTACTTTAGTGCTCTTTCTTTCTTGAGTGGTATTTTCGTATTCCGCGACCATTTGGGCATGTTTAAGTTGGATCGCAGCCGTCGGTCCTAAATGTTTCCTTCATCTTCTTGTCGAATAGTAACCCTCATAACTCTCTCTACAGAGGCTGAATTTATAGTATTTCAGGTCATTGGAATTGTAACATGTCAAGCTTCCAAATGGGACCAAAATTGCTTAATTCAAAGTCCGTTCGATATCACAAAAGCACGTTGGAACTCTTCGATCGTCATTTTTCAATATGGATTGTTAATCTTTCCAAATTGCGTGATCCAATGGAGACGCCTATAACTCCATCATTTGACATCGGATTGGGTCGATTTTTGGTCATCTGAATGGTACTTTAGCGCTCTTTCATTCTTGAATGGTATCGTCGTATTCTGAGACCATTTGGGCATCTTTAAGTTGGATCATAGTGGTCGTTCCTGAATGTTTCTTTCATCTTCTTGTCCAATAGTAACCCTCATAACTATCTCTTCAGAGGTTGAATTTAGAGTATTTCAGGTAATTGGAATGGTAACTTATCAAGCTTCCAAATGGGACCCAAATTGCCTAATTCAGAGACCGTTTGATGTCTTAAAAGCGCGTTGGACCTCTTCGATCGTCATTTTTCAAAATGGATTGTTAAACTTTCGTAATTGCGCGATCCAACGGAGACGCCTATAACTCCATCATTTGATGTCGGATTGGGTCAATTTTTGGTCATCTGAATGGTACTTTAGTGCTCTTTCTTTCTTGACTGGTATCCTCGTATTCTGAGACCATTTGGGCATCTTTAATTTGGATCGCGGTCGCCGGTCCTGAATGTTTCCTTCATCTTCTTGTTCAATATTAACCCTCATAACTCTCTCTTCAGAGGTCGAATTTAGAGTATTTCAGGTCATTGGAATGGTAACTTATCAAGCTTCCTAATGGGACCAAAATTGCCTAATTCAGAGACCATTCGAAATCACGAAAGCGCGTTGGACCTCTTCGATCGTCATTTTTTAAAATTAATTGTTAATCTTTCAGAATTGCGTGATCCAACGGAGACGCCTATAACTCCATCATTTGACGTCGGATTGGGTCGATTTTTGGTCATCTGAATGGTACTTTCGTGCTCTTTCTTTCTTGACTGGTATCCTCAAATTCTGAGTCCATTTGGACATCTTTAAGTTGGATCGGAGTCGGAGTCGTCAGTCCTGAATGTTTCCTTCATCTTCTTATTCAATAGCAATCCTCAGACTCTCTCTTCAGAGGTCAAATTTAGAGTATTGCTTGTCATTGGAATTATAACTTGTCAAGCTTTCAAATGGGACCAAAATTGCATAATTCGGAGACCGTTCGATATCACAAAAGTACGTTGGACACTTCGATCATCATTTTTCAATATGTATTATTAATCTTTCGAAATTGCGCGATCCAACGTAGACGCCTATAACTCCATCATTTGATGTCGGATTGGGTCAATTTTTGGTGAATTTAATGGTACTTTAGTGCTCTTTCATTCTTGACTGGTATCGTCATATTTCGAGACCATTTGGGCATCTTTAAGTTGGATCGCTGTCGTTGGTCCTGAATGTTTCCTTCATCTTCTTGTCCAATAGTAACTCTCATAATTCTCTCTTCAGAGGTCAAATTCAGAGTATTTCAAGTCATTGGAATTATAACTTGTCAAGCTTTCAAATGGGACCAAAATTGTATAATTCAGAGACCGTTCGATATCACAAAAGTACGTTGGACACATCGATCATCATTTTTCAATATGTATTATTAATCTTTCGAAATTGCGCGATCCAACGTAGACGCCTATAACTCCATCATTTGATGTCGGATTGGGTCAATTTTTGGTGAATTTAATGGTACTTTAGTGCTCTTTCATTCTTGACTGGTATCGTCATATTTCGAGACCATTTGGGCATCTTTAAGTTGGATCGCTGTCGTTGGTCCTGAATGTTTCCTTCATCTTCTTGTCCAATAGTAACTCTCATAACTCTCTCTTCAGAGGTCAAATTCAGAGTATTTCAAGTCATTGGAATTATAACTTGTCAAGCTTTCAAATGGGACCAAAATTGTATAATTCAGAGACCGTTCGATATCACAAAAGTACGTTGGACACTTCGATCATCATTTTTCAATATGTATTATTAATCTTTCGAAATTGCGCGATCCAACGTAGACGCCTATAACTCCATCATTTGATGTCGGATTGGGTCAATTTTTGGTCATTTAATGGTACTTTAGTGCTCTTTCATTCTTGACTGGTATCGTCATATTTCGAGACCATTTGGGCATCTTTAAGTTGGATCGCTGTCGTTGGTCCTGAATGTTTCCTTCATCTTCTTGTCCAATAGTAACTCTCATAACTCTCTCTTCAGAGGTCAAATTCAGAGTATTTCAAGTCATTGGAATTATAACTTGTCAAGCTTTCAAATGGGACCAAAATTGTATAATTCAGAGACCGTTCGATATCACAAAAGCACGTTGGAACAGTTCGATCGTCATTTTTCAATATGTATTGTTAATCTTTCGAAATTGCGTGATCTAACGTAGACGCCTATAACTCCATCATTTGATGTCGGATTGGGTCTATTTTTGGTCAATTTAACGGTGCTTTAGTGCTCTTTCATTCTTGACTGGTATCGTCATATTCTGAGACCATTTGGGCATCTTTATGTTGGATCGCTGTTTCCTTCAACTTCTTGTCCAATAGTAACCCTCATAACTCTCTCTTCAGAGGTCAAATTTAGAGTATTTCAGGTCATTTGAATTGTAACTTGTCACGCTTTCAAATGGGACCAAAATTGCCTAATTCAGAGACCATTCGATTTCACAAAAGCACATTGGAACTCTTCGATCGTCATTTTTCAATATGTATTGTTAATCTTTCGAATTTGCGCGATCCAACGTAGACGCCTACAACTCCATCATTTGATGTTGGATTGGATCGATTTTTGGTCATTTGAATGGTACTTTAGTGCTCTTTCATTCTTGTGTGGTATTTTCGTATTCCGAGACCATTTGGTCATGTTTTAGTTGGATCGCAGTCGTCGGTCCTGAATGTTTCCTTTATCTTCTTGTCCAATAGTAACCCTTATAACTCTCTCTTCAGCGGTCGAATTTAGAGTATTTCGGGTCATTGGAATGGTAACTTATCAAGCTTCCAAATTGGACCAAAATTGCCTAATTCAGAAACCGTTCGATCTCACAAAAGCGCGTTGGACCTCTTCGATCATCATTTTTCAAAATGGATTGTTAATATTTCAGAATTGCGCGATGCAATCAAGACGGCTATAACTCCATCATTTGACATCGAATTGGGTCGATTTTAGTCATCTGAATGGTACGTTAGTGCTCTTTCTTTCTTGATTGGTATCGTCATATTCCGGGACGATTTGGGCATCTTCAAGTTGGATCGCAGTCGTCGGTCTTGAATGTTTCTTTCATCAGTAACCCTCATAACTCTCTCTTTAGAGGTCGAATTTAGACTATTTCAGGTCATTGGAATGGTAACTTGTCATGCTTCCAAATAGGACCAAAATTACCTAATTCAGAGACCGTTCGTTATCACAAAAGCACGATCGAACTCTTCGATCGTCATTTTACAATATGGATTGTTAATCTTTCCAAATTGCGTGATCCAACGGATACGCGTATAACTCCATCTTTTGATATGGATTGGGTCAATTTTTGGTCATCTGATTGGTACTTTAGTGCTCTTTCATTCTTGACAGGTATCGTCATATTTTGAGACCATTTGGGCATCTTTAAGTTGGATCGCAGTCGTTGGTCCTGAATGTTTCCTTCATCTTCTTGTCCAATAGTAACTCTCATAACTCTCTCTTCAGAGGTCGAATTTAGAGTATTTCAGGTCATTGGAATTGTAACATGTCAAGCTTCCAAATGGGACCAAATTACCTAATTCAGACACCATTCGTTATCACAAAAGCACGTTGGAACTCTTCGATCATCATTTTTCAATATGGATTGTTAATCTTTCCAAATTACGTGATCCAACGGAGATGCCTATAATTCCATCATTTGATGTCGGATTGGGTCGATTTATGGTCATCTGAATGGTACTTTAGTAGTCTTTCATTCTTGACTGGTATCGTCGTATTCCAAGACCATTGGGCATCTTTATGTTGGATCGCAGTCGTCATTCCTGAATGTTTCTTTCATCTTCTTGTCCAATAGTAACCCTCATAACTCTCTCTTCAGAGGTCGAATTCAGAGTATTTCAGGTCATTGGAATGTTAGCTTATCAAGCTTCCAAATGGGACCAAAATTGCCTAATTCAGAAACCGTTCGATATCACAAAAGCGCATTGGACCTCTTTCATCGTCATTTTTCAAAATGGATTGTTAATATTTCAGAATTGTGCGATCCAACCGAGAGGCCTGTAACTCCATCATTTGATGTCGGATTGGGTCGATTTTAGTCTTTTGAAATTGTACGATCTAACGTAGACACCTATAACTCCATCATTCAATGTCAGATCGGGTCGATTTTTGGTCATTTGAATGGTACTTTCATTCTTGAGTGGTATTTTCGTATTCCGAGACAATTTGAGCATGTTTAAGTTGGATTGCAGCCGTCGGTGCAGATTGTTTCCTTCATCTTCTTGACCAATAGTAACCCTCATAACTCTCTCTTCAGAGGTCGAATTTGGATAATTTCAGGTCATTGGAATTGTAACTTGTCAAGCTTCCAAGTGGGACCAAAATTGCCTAATTCAGAGACCGTTCGATATCACAAAAGCACGTTGGAACACTTCGATCGTCATTTTTCAATATGGATTGTCAATCTTTCAAAATTGCGTGATCCAATGTAGACGCCTATAACTCCATTATTTGATGTCAGATTGGGTCATTTTTTGGTCATCTGAATGGTACATTAGTACTTTTCATTCTTGATTGGTATTGTCGTATTCTGAGACCATTTGGGCATCTTAAAGTTGGATTGCTGTCGTCGGTCCTGAATGTTTCCTTCATCTTCTTGTCCAATAGTAACCCTCATAACTCTCTCTTCAGAGGTCGAATTTATAGTATTTCAGGTCATTAGAATGGTAACTTATCAAGCTTCCAAATGGGACCAAAATTGCCTAATTCAGAGACCGTTCGATGTCATAAAAGCCCGTTGGACCTCTTCGATCGTCATTTTTCAATATGGTGATGCCTATAATTCCATCATTTGATGTCAGATTGGGTCGATTTTTGGTCATCTGAATAGTACTTTAGTGCTCTTTCATTCTTGGCTGGTATTGTCGTATTCCGCGACCATTTGGGCATCCTAATGTTGGATCACAGTCATCGTTCCTGAATGTTTCTTTCATCTTCTTGTCCAATAGTAACCCTCATAACTCTCTCTTCAGAGGTCGAATTTAGAGTATTTCATGTCATTGGAACGGGAACTTATTAAGCTTCCAAATTGGACCCAAATTGCCTAATACAGAAACCGTTCGATCTCACAAAAGCGCGTTGGACCTCTTTGATCGTCATTTTTCGAAATGGATTGTTAATATTTCAGAATTGCACGATGCAACCGAGACGCATATAACTCCATCATTTGATGTTAGATTGGGTCGATTTTACTCATCTGAATGGTACTTTATAGCTCTTTCTTTCTTGACTGGTATCGTCGTATTCCGAGACGATTTGGGCATCTTTAAGTTGGATCGCATCGTCGGTCCTGAATGTTTCTTTCATCAGTAACCCTCATAACTCTCTCTTCAGAGGTCGAATTTAGACTATTTTAGGTCATTGGAATGGTTGCTTGTCATGCTTCCAAATGGGACCAAAATTGCCTAATTCAGAGACCGTTAGATTTCACAAAAGCACGATCAAACTCTTCGATCGTCATTTTACAATATGGATTGTTAATCTTTCCAAATTGGGTGATCCAACGGAGACGCGTATAGCTCCATCTTTTGATGTCGGATTGGGTCGATTTTTGGTCATCTAAATGGAACTTTAGTGCTCTTTCATTCTTGACTGGTATTGTCATATTCCGAGACCATTTGGGCATCTTTAAGTCGGATCGCAGTCGTCGATCCTAAATGTTTCCTTCATCTTCTTGTCCAATAGTAACCCTCATAACTCTCTCTTCAGAGGTCGAATTTAGAGTATTTTAGTTCATTGGAATTGTAACTTGTCAAGTTTTCAAATGGGACCAAAATTGCCTAATTCAGAGACCGCTCGATATCACAAAAGCACGATGGAACTCTTCCATCGTCATTTTTCAATATCTATTGTTAATCTTTTGAAATTGTACGATCCAACGTAGACGCCTACAACTCCATCATTTGATGTCGGATTGGGTCGATTTTTGGTCATTTGAATGGTACTTTAGTGCTCTTTCATTCTTGTGTGGTATTTTCGTATTCCGAGACCATTTGGTCATGTTTAAGTTGGATCGCAGTCGTCAGTCCTAAATGTTTCCTTTATCTTCTTGTCCAATAGTAACCCTCATAACTCTCTCTTCAGCAGTCGAATTTAGAGTATTTCGGGTCATTGGAATGGTAACTTATCATGCTTCCAAATTGGACCAAAATTGCCAATATTTCAGAATTGCGCGATGCAACCGAGACGGTTATAACTCCATCATTTGACGTCGGATTGGGTCTATTTTAGTCATCTGAATGGTACTTTAGTGCTCTTTCTTTCTTGATTGGTATCGTCGTATTCCGGGACGATTTGGGCATCTTTAAGTTGGATCGCAGTCGTCGGTCCTGAATGTTTCTTTCATCAGTAACCCTCATAACTCTCTCTTCAAAGGTCGAATTTAGACTATTTCAGTTCATTGGAATGGTTTCTTGTCATGCTTCCAAATAGGACCAAAATTGCCTAATTTAGAGACCGTTCGATATCACAAAAGCACGTTGGAACTCTTTGGTCGTCATTTTTCAATATGGATTGTTAATCTTTCTAAATTGTGTGATCCAACGGAGACGTCTATAACTCCATCATTTGATGTCGGATTGGGTCGATTTTTGGTCATCTAAATGGTACTTTAGCACTCTTTCGTTCTTGAGTGGTATTTTCGTATTCCGAGACCATTTGGGAATGTTTAAGTTGGATCGCGGCCGTCGGTCCTGAATGTTTCCCTCATCTTCTTGTCCAATAGTAACCCTCATAACTCTCTCTTCAGAAGTCGAATTTAGAGTATTTCTGGTCATTGGAATTGCAACTTGTCAAGCTTCTAAATCGGACTAAAATTGCTGAATTCAAAGATCGTTCGATATCACAAAAACACATTGGAACTCTTCGATCGTCATTTTTCAATATGGACTGTCAATCTTTCCAAATTGAGTGATCCAACGGAGACGCCTATAACTCCATCATTTGATGTCAGATTGGGTCGATTTTTGGTCATCTGAATGGTACATTAGTACTCTTTCATTCTTGATTGCTATTGTCATATTCCGAGACCATTTGGGCATCTTAAAGTTGGATTGCTGTCGTCGGTCCTGAATGGTTCCTTCATCTTGTTGTCCAATAGTAACCCTCATAACTCTCTCTTCAGAGGTCGAATTTATAGTATTTCAGGTCATTAGAATGGTAACTTATCAAGCTTCCAAATGGGACCAAAATTGCCTAATTCAGAGACCGTTTGATGTCATAAAAGCGCGTTGGACCTCTTTGATCGTCATTTTTCGAAATGGGTTGTTAATATTTCAGAATTGCGCGATGCAACCGAGACGCACATAACTCCATCATTTGATGTCAGATTAGGTCGATTTTAGTCATCTGAATGGTACTTTATAGCTCTTTCTTTCTTGACTAGTATCGTCGTATTCCGAGACAATTTGGACATCTTTAAGTTGGATCGCAGTCGTCGGTCCTGAATGTTTCTTTCATCAGTAACCCTCATAACTCTCTCTTCAGAGGTCGAATTTAGACTATTTTAGGTCATTGGAATGGTTACTCGTCATGCTTCCAAATGGGACCAAAATTGCCTAATTCAGAGAACGTTCGATATCACAAAAGCACGATCAAACTCTTCGACTGTCATTTTACAATATGGATTGTTAATCTTTCCAAATTGGGTGATCAAACGGAGACGTGTATAACTCCATCTTTTGATGTCGGATTGGGTCAATTTTTGGTCATCTAAATGGTACTTTAGTTCTCTTTCATTCTTGACTGGTATCATCATATTCCGAGACCATTTGGGCATCTTTAAGTTGATCGCAGTCGTCGGTCCTGAATGTTTCCTTCATCTTCTTGTCCAATAGTAACCCTCATAACTCTCTCTTCAGAGGTCGAATTTAGAGTATTTCAGGTAATTGGAATTGTAACTTGTCAAGTTTTCAAATGGGACAAAAATTGCCTAATTCAGAGACTGTTCGATATCACAAAAGCACGTTGGAACTCTTCCATCGTCATTTTTCAATATCTATTGTTAATCTTTTGAAATTGTACGAACCAACGTAGACACCTATAACTCCATTTAATGTCGGATTGGGTCTATTTTTGGTCATTTGAACGGTACTTTAGTGCTCTTTCTTTCTTGAGAGGTATTTTCGTATTCGGCGACCATTTGGGCATGTTTAAGTTGGATCGCAGCCGTCGGTCCTAAATGTTTCCTTCATCTTCTTGTCGAATAGTAACCCTCATAACTCTCTCTTCAGAGGTTGAATTTATAGTATTTCAGGTCATTGGAATTGTAACATGTCAAGCTTCCAAATGGGACCAAAATTGCTTAATTCAAAGTCCGTTCGATATCACAAAAGCACGTTGGAACTCTTCGATCGTCATTTTTCAATATGGATTGTTAATCTTTCCAAATTGCGTGATCCAATGGAGACGCCTATAACTCCATCATTTGACATCGGATTGGGTCGATTTTTGGTCATCTGAATGGTACTTTAGCGCTCTTTCATTCTTGACTGGTATCGTCGTATTCTGAGACCATTTGGGCATCTTTAAGTTGGATCGTAGTGGTCGTTCCTGAATGTTTCTTTCATCTTCTTGTCCAATAGTAACCCTCATAACTATCTCTTCAGAGGTTGAATTTAGAGTATTTCAGGTAATTGGAATGGTAACTTATCAAGCTTCCAAATGGGACCCAAATTGCCTAATTCAGAGACCGTTTGATGTCTTAAAAGCGCGTTGGACCTCTTCGATCGTCATTTTTCAAAATGGATTGTTAAACTTTCGTAATTGCGCGATCCAACGGAGACGCCTCTAACTCCATCATTTGATGTCGGATTGGGTCAATTTTTGGTCATCTGAATGGTACTTTAGTGCTCTTTCTTTCTTGACTGGTATCCTCGTATTCTGAGACCATTTGGGCATCTTTAATTTGGATCGCGGTCGCCGGTCCTGAATGTTTCCTTCATCTTCTTGTTCAATATTAACCCTCATAACTCTCTCTTCAGACGTCGAATTTAGAGTATTTCAGGTCATTGGAATGGTAACTTATCAAGCTTCCTAATGGGACCAAAATTGCCTAATTCAGAGACCATTCGAAATCACGAAAGCGCGTTGGACCTCTTCGATCGTCATTTTTCAAAATTAATTGTTAATCTTTCAGAATTGCGTGATCCAACGGAGACGCCTATAACTCCATCATTTGACGTCGGATTGGGTCGATTTTTGGTCATCTGAATGGTACTTCGTGCTCTTTCTTTCTTGACTGGTATCCTCAAATTCTGAGTCCATTTAGACATCTTTAAGTTGGATCGGAGTTGGAGTCGTCGGTCCTGAATGTTTCCTTCATCTTCTTATTCAATAGCAATCCTCAGACTCTCTCTTCAGAGGTCAAATTTAGAGTATTGCTTGTCATTGGAATTATAACTTGTCAAGCTTTCAAATGGGACCAAAATTGCATAATTCGGAGACCGTTCGATATCACAAAAGTACGTTGGACACTTCGATCGTCATTTTTCAATATGTATTATTAATCTTTCGAAATTGCGCGATCCAACGTAGACGCCTATAACTCCATCATTTGATGTCGGATTGGGTCAATTTTTGGTGAATTTAATGGTACTTTAGTGCTCTTTCATTCTTCACTGGTATCGTCATATTTCGAGACCATTTGGGCATCTTTAAGTTGGATCGCTGTCGTTGGTCCTGAATGTTTCCTTCATCTTCTTGTCCAATAGTAACTCTCATAACTCTCTCTTCAGAGGTCAAATTCAGAGTATTTCAAGTCATTGGAATTATAACTTGTCAAGCTTTCAAAGGGGACCAAAATTGTATAATTTAGAGACCGTTCGATATCACAAAAGCACGTTGGAACAGTTCGATCGTCATTTTTCAATATGTATTGTTAATCTTTCGAAATTGCGTGATCTAACGTAGACGCCTATAACTCCATCATTTGATGTCGGATTGGGTCTATTTTTGGTCAATTTAACGGTGCTTTAGTGCTCTTTCATTCTTGACTGGTATCGTCATATTCTGAGACCATTTGGGCATCTTTATGTTGGATCGCTGTTTCCTTCAACTTCTTGTCCAATAGTAACCCTCATAACTCTCTCTTCAGAGGTCAAATTTAGAGTATTTCAGGTCATTTGAATTGTAACTTGTCACGCTTTCAAATGGGACCAAAATTGCCTAATTCAGAGACCATTCGATTTCACAAAAGCACATTGGAACTCTTCGATCGTCATTTTTCAATACGTATTGTTAATCTTTCGAATTTGCGCGATCCAACGTAGACGCCTACAACTCCATCATTTGATGTTGGATTGGGTCGATTTTTGGTCATTTGAATGGTACTTTAGTGCTCTTTCATTCTTGTGTGGTATTTTCGTATTCCGAGACCATTTGGTCATGTTTAAGTTGGATCGCAGTCGTCGGTCCTGAATGTTTCCTTTATCTTCTTGTCCAATAGTAACCCTTATAACTCTCTCTTCAGCGGTCGAATTTAGAGTATTTCCGGTCATTGGAATGGTAACTTATCAAGCTTCCAAATTGGACCAAAATTGCCTAATTCAGAAACCGTTCGATCTCACAAAAGCGCGTTGGACCTCTTCGATCATCATTTTTCAAAATGTATTGTTAATATTTCAGAATTGCGCGATGCAATCGAGACGGCTATAACTCCATCATTTGACGTCGAATTGGGTCGATTTTAGTCATCTGAATGGTACGTTAGTGCTCTTTCTTTCTTGATTGGTATCGTCATATTCCGGGACGATTTGGGCATCTTCAAGTTGGATCGCAGTCGTCGGTCTTGAATGTTTTTTTCATCAGTAACCCTCATAACTCTCTCTTCAGAGGTCGAATTTAGACTATTTCAGGTCATTGGAATGGTAACTTGTCATGCTTCCAAATAGGACCAAAATTGCCTAATTCAGAGACCGTTCGTTATCACAAAAGCACGATCGAACTCTTCGATTGTCATTTTACAATATGGATTGTTAATCTTTCCAAATTGCGTGATCCAACGGATACGCGTATAACTCCATCTTTTGATATTGGATTGGGTCAATTTTTGGTCATCTGATTGGTACTTTAGTGCTCTTTCATTCTTGACAGGTATCGTCATATTTTGAGACCATTTGGGCATCCTTAAGTTGGATCGCAGTCGTTGGTCCTGAATGTTTCCTTCATCTTCTTGTCCAATAGTAACTCTCATAACTCTCTCTTCAGAGGTCGAATTTAGAGTATTTCAGGTCATTGGAATTGTAACTTGTCAAGGTTTCAAATGGGACCAAAATTGCCTAATTTAGAGACCGTTCGATATCACAAAAGCACGTTGGAACTCTTCGATCGTCATTCTTCAATATGGATTGTTAATCTTTCTAAATTGCATGATCCAACGGAGACGTCTATAACTCCATCATTTGATGTCGGATTGGGTCGATTTTTGGTCATCTAAATGGTACTTTAGCGCTCTTTCGTTCTCGAGTGGTATTTTCGTATTCTGAGACCATCTGGGAATGTTTAAGTTGGATCGCAGCCGTCGGTCCTGAATGTTTCCCTCATCTTCTTGTCCAATAGTAACCCTCATAACTCTCTCTTCAGAGGTCGAATTTAGAGTATTTCTGGTCATTGGAATAGTAACTTGTCAAGCTTCTAAATTGGACCAAAATTGCTAAATTCAGAGATCATTCGATATCACAAAAACACGTAGGAACTCTTCGATCGTCATTTTTCAATATGGATTGTCAATCTTTCCAAATTGAGTGATCCAACGGAGACGCCTATAACTCCATCATTTGATGTCAGATGGGGTCGATTTTTGGTCATCTGAATGGTACATTAGTACTCTTTCATTCTTGATTGGTACTGTCGTATTCCGAGACCATTTGGACATCTTAAAGTTGGATTACTGTCGTCGGTCCTGAATGGTTCCTTCATCTTCTTGTCTAATAGTAACCCTCATAACTCTCTCTTCAGAGGTCGAATTTATAGTATTTCAGGTCATTAGAATGGTAACTTATCAAGCTTCCAAATGGGACCAAAATTGCCTAATTCAGAGACCGTTCGATGTCATAAAAGCGCGTTGGACCTCTTTGATCGTCATCTTTCAAAATGGATTGTTAATATTTCAGAATTTCGCAATGCAACCGTGACGCATATAACTCCATCATTTGATGTCAGATTGGGTCAATTTTAGTCATCTGAATGGTACTTTATAGCTCTTTCTTTCTTGACTGGTATAGTCGTATTCCGAGACGATTTGGGCATCTTTAAGTTGGATCGCAGTCGTCGGTCCTGAATGTCTTTCATCAGTAACCCTCATAACTCTCTCTTCAGAGGTCGAATTTAGACTATTTTAGGTCATTGGAATGGTAACTTGTCATGCTTCCAAATGGGACCAAAATTGCCTAATTCAGATACCGTTCGATATTACAAAAGCACGATCGAACTCTTCGATTGTCATTTTACAATATGGATTGTTAATCTTTCCAAATTGGGTGATCCAATAGAGACGCAGATAACTCTATCTTTTGATGTCGGATTGGGTCTATTTTTGGTCATCTAAATGGTACTTTAGTGCTCTTTCATTCTTGACTGGTATCATCATATTCTGAGACCATTTGGGCATCTTTAAGTTGGATCGCAGTCGTCGGTTCTGAATGTTTCTTTCATCTTCTTGTCCAATAGTAACCCTCATAACTCTCTCTTCAGAGGTCGAATTTGGAGTATTTCGTGTCATTGGAATTGTAACTTGTCAAGTTTTCAAATGGGACAAAAATTGCCTAATTCAGAGACCGCTCTATATCACAAAAGCACGTTGGAACTCTTCCATCGTCATTTTTCAATATCTATTGATAATCTTTTGAAATTGTACGAAATAATGTAGACACCTATAACTCCATCATTTAATGTCGGATTGGGTCTACTTTTGGTCATTTCAATGGTACTTTAGTGCTCTTTCATTCTTGAGTGGTATTTTCGTATTCTGCGACCATTTGGGCATGTTTAAGTTGGATCGCAACCGTCGGTCCTCAATGTTCCTTCATCTTCTTGTCGAATAGTAACCCTTATAACTCTCTTCAGAGGTTGAATTTATAGTATTTCAGGTCATTGGAATTGTAACATGTCAAGCTTCCAAATGGGACCAAAATTGCCTAATTCAGAGACCGTTCGATATCACAAAAGCACGTTGGAACTCTTCGATCGTCATTTTTCAATATGGATTGTTAATCTTTCCAAATTGGGTGATCAAACGGAGACGCGTATAACTCCATCTTTTGATGTCGGATTGGGTCTATTTTTGGTCATCTAAATGGTACTTTAGTGCTCTTTCATTCTTGACTGGTATCATCATATTCTGAGACCATTTGGGCATCTTTAAGTTGGATCGCAGTCGTCGGTCCTGAATGTTTCTTTCATCTTCTTGTCCAATAGTAACTCTCATAACTCTCTCTTCAGAGGTCGAATTTAGAGTATTTCGGGTCATTGGAATTGTAACTTGTCAAGTTTTCAAATGGGACCAAAATTGCCTAATTCAGAGAACGCTCTATATCACAAAAGCACGTTGGAACTCTTCCATCGTCATTTTTCAATATCTATTGTTAATCTTTTGAAATTGTACGAACCAACGTAGACACCTATAACTCCATCATTTAATGTCGGATTGGGTCTACTTTTGGTCATTTCAATGGTACTTTAGTGCTCTTTCATTCTTGAGTGGTATTTTCGTATTCCGCGACCATTTGGGCATGTTTAAGTTGGATCGCAACCGTCGGTCCTTAATGTTCCTTCATCTTCTTGTCGAATAGTAACCCTTATAACTCTCTTCAGAGGTTGAATTTATAGTATTTCAGGTCATTGGAATTGTAACATGTCAAGCTTCCAAATGGGACCAAAATTGCCTAATTCAGAGACCGTTCGATATCACAAAAGCACGTTGGAACTCTTCGATCATCATTTTTCAATATGGATTGTTAATCTTTCCAAATTGCGCGATCCAACGGAGACGCCTATAACTCCATCAGTTGACGTCGGATTGGGTCGATTTTTGGTCGTCTGAATGGTACTTTAGGCTCTTTCATTCTTGACTAGTATCGTCGTATTCTGAGACCATTTGGGCATCGTTAAGTTGGATCGTAGTGGTCGTTCCTAAATGTTTCTTTCATCTTCTTGTCCAATAGTAACCCTCATAACTATCTCTTTAGAAGTTAAATTTAGAGTATTTCAGGTCATTGGAATGGTAACTTATCAAGCTTCCAAATGGGACGAAAATTGCCTAATTCAGAGACCGTTCGATGTCATAAAAGCGCGTTGGACTTCTTCGATCGTCATTTTTCAAAATGGATTGTTAAACTTTCAGAATTGCGCCATCCAACGGAGACGCCTATAACTCTATCATTTGATGTCGGATTGGGTCATTTTTTGGTCATCTGAATGGTACTTTAGTGCTCTTTCTTTCTTAACTGGTATCCTCGTATTCTGAGACAAATTAGGCATCTTTAATTTGGATCGCAGTCGCTGGCCTGAATGTTGCCTTCATCTTCTTGTCCAATATTAACCCTCATAACTCTCTCTTCAGAGGTCGAATTTAGAGTATTTTAGGTCATTGGAATGGTAACTTATCAAGCTTCCTAATGGGACCAAAATTACCTAATTCAGAGACCATTCGAAATCACAAAAGCGCGTTGGACCTCTTCGATCGGCATTTTTCAAAATTAATTGTTAATCTTTCAGAATTGCGCGATCCAACGGAGACGGCTATAACTCCATTATTTGACGTTGGATTGGGTCGATTTTTGGTCATCTGAATGGTACTTTCGTGCTCTTTCTTTCTTGACTGGTATCCTCGAATTCTGAACCATTTAGACATCATTAAGTTGGATCGCAGTGGTCAGTCCTGAATGTTTCCTTCATCTTCTTGTCCAATAGTAATTCTCATAACTCTCTCTTCAGAGGTCAAATTTAGAGTATTTCCGGTCATTGGAATTGTAACTTGTCAAGCCTTCAAATGGGACCAAAATTGTATAATTCAGACACCGTTTGATATCACAAAAGCGTGTTAGAACTCTTCGATCCTCATTTTTCAATATGTATTGTTAATCTTTCGAAATTATGCGATACAACGTAGATGCTTATAACTTCATCATTTTATGTCGGTTTGGGTCGATTTTTGCTCATTTGAATGGTACTTTAGTGCTCTTTCTTTCTTGACTAGTATCCTCATATTTCGAGACCATTTGGGCATCTTTAATTTGGATCACAGTCACCGGTCCTGAATGTTTCCTTCATCTTCTTGTCCAATATTAACCCTCGTAACTCTCTCTTCAAAGGTCGAATTTAGAGTATTTCAAGTCATTGGAATGGTAACTTATCAAGCTTCCTAATGGGACCAAAATTGCCTAATTTAGAGACCATTCGAAATCACAAAAGCGCGTTGGACCTCTTTGATCGTCATTTTTCAAAATTAATTGTTAATCTTTCAGAATTACATGATCCAACGGAGACGCCTATAACTCCATCATTTGACGTCGGATTGGGTCGATTTTTGGTCATCTGAATGGTACTTTCATGCTCTTTCTTTCTTGACTGGTATCCTCGTATTCCGAGACCATTTGGACGTCATTAAGTTGGATCGCAGTCGTCGGTCCTGAATGTTTCCTTCATCTTCATGTCCAATAGTAACCTCAAAACTCTCTCTTCACAGGTCAAATTTAGAGTATTTCATGTCATTGGAATTGTAACTTGTCAAGCCTTCAAATGGGACCAAAATTGCATGTTTCGGAGACCGTTCGATATCACAAAATCACGTTGGAACTCTTCGATTGTCATTTTTCAATATGTATTGTTAATCTTTCGAAATTGGGCGATACAACGTAGATGCTTATAACTCCATCATTTGATGTCGGATTGGTTCGATTTTTGGTCATTTCAATGTTACATTAGTGCTCTTTCATTCTTGAGTAGTATTTTTGTATTCCGAGACTATTTGGGCTCGTTTAAGTTGGATTGCAGTCGTCGGTCCTGAATGTTTCCTTCATCTTCTTGTCCAATAGTAACCCTCATAACTCTCTCTTCAGAGGTCAAATTTAGAGTATTTTAGGTCATTGGAATTCTAACTTGTCAAGCCTTCAAATGGGACCAAAATTGCATAATTTAGAGATCATTCGATATCACAAAAGCACGTTGGAACTCTTCAATCGTCATTTTTCAATATGGATTGATAATCTTTCCAAATTGCTTGATCCAATGGAGATGCCTTTAACTCCATCATTTGATGTCGAATTGGGCAAATTTTTGGTCATCTGAATGGTACTTTTGCGCGCTTTCATTCTTGACTGGTATCGTCGTATTCCGAGACCATTTGGGCATCTTTAAGTTGGATCGCAATGGTCGTTCCTGAATGTTTCTTTCATCTTCTTGTCCAATAGTAACCCTCATAACTATCTCTTAAGAGGTCAAATTTAGAGTATTTCAAGTCATTGGAATGGTAACTTGTCAAACTTCCAAATGGGACCAAAATTGCCTAGTTCACAGACCGTTCGATGTCATAAAGGCACGTTGGACATCTTCGATCGTCATTTTTCAAAATGAATTGTTAATATTTTAGAATTGCGCGATCCAACGGAGACGCCTATAACTCCATCATTTGATGTCAGATTGGGTCAATTTTTGGTCATCTGAATGGTACTTTAGTGCTCTTTCTTTCTTGACTGGTATCGTCATATTCCGAGACCATTTGGGCATCATTAAGTTGGATCACTGTCGTCCGTCCTGAATGTTTCCTACATCTTCTTGTCCAATAGTAACCCTCATAACTTTCAGAGGTCAAATTTAGAGTATTTCAGGTCATTGGAATTGTAACTTGTCAAGCCTTCAAATGGGACCAAAATTGCATAATTCAGAGACCATTCGATATCACAAAAGCATGTAGGAATTCTTCGATCGTCATTTTTCAATATGTATTGTTAATCTTTCGAAATTGGGCGATACAACGTAGATACTCATAAGTCCATTTGATGTCGGATTGGGTCGATTTTTGTCATTTGAATGGTACTTTAGTGCTCTTTCATTCTTGAGTTGTATTTTCGTATTCCGAGACCATTTGGGCTTGTTTAAGTTGGATTGCAGTCGTCAGTCCTGAATGTTTCCTTCATCTTCTTGTCCAATAGTAACCCTCATAACTCTCTGTTCAGAGGTTGAATTTATAGTATTTCAGGTCATTGGAATTGTAACTTGTCAAGCTTCCAAATGGGACCAAAATTGCCTAATTCAGAGACTGTTCGATATCACAAAACCACGTTGGAACTCTTCGATCGTCATTTTTCAATATGGATTGATAATCTTTCCAAATTGCGTGATCCAACGGAGATGCCTATAATTCCATAATTTGATGTCGGATTGGGTTGATTTATGGTCATCTGAATGGTACTTTAGTGCTCTTTCATTCTTGATTGGAATCATCATATTTCGAGACCATTTGGGCTTCTTTATGTTGGATCGCAGTCGTCGTTCCTGAATGTTTCTTTCATTTTCTTGTCCAATAGTAACCCTCATAACTCTCTCTTCAGAGGTCGAATTTAGAATATTTCAGGTCAATGGAATTGTTACTTGTCAAGTTTTCAAATGGGACCAAAATTGCCTAATTTAAAGACCGTTCGATGTTGCAAAAGCACGTGGGAACTCTTCGAACGTCATTTTTCAATATCTATTGTTAATCTTTTGAAATTGTGCGATCCAACGTAGACACCTATAACTCCATCATTTATTGTCAGATTGGGTCGATTACTTTAGTGCTCTTTCATTCTTGAGTAGTATTTTCGTATTCCGAGACCATTTGGGCATATTTAAGTTGGATCGCGCCGTAGGTCCTGAATATTTCCTTCATCTTCATGTCGAATAGTAACCCTCATAACTCTCTCTTCAGTGGTCGAATTTAGAGTATTTCAGTTCATTGGAATTGTAACTTGTCAAGTTTTCAAATGGGACCAAAATTGCCTAATTCGGAGACCGTTCGATGTCTTAAAAGCACGTGGGAACTCGTCGATCGTCATTTTTCAATATCTATTGTTAATCTTTTGAAATTGTGCGATCAAACGTAGACACCTATAACTCCATCATTTATTGTCGGATTGAGTCGATTTTTGGTCATTTGAATGGTACTTTAGTGCTCTTTCATTCTTGAGTAGTATTTTCGTATTCCGAGACCATTTCGGCATGTTTAAGTTGGATCGCAGCCGTCGGTCCTGAATGTTTCCTTCATCTTCTTGTCGAATAGTAACCCTCATAACTCTCTCTTTAGAGGTCGAATTTAGAGTATTTTAGGTCATTGGAATTCTAACTTGTCAAGTTTTCAAATGGGACCAAAATTGCCTAATTCAGAGATCGTTCGATATCACAAAAGCACGTTGGAACTCTTCGATCGTCCTTTTTCAATATCTATTGTTAATCTTTTGAAATTGTACAATCCACCGTAGACACCTATGACTCCATCATTTAATGTCAGATTGGGTCTATTTTTGGTCATTTGAATGGCACTTTAGTGCACTTTCATTCTTGAGTGGTATTTTCGTATTCTGCGACCATTTGGGCATGTTTAAGTTGGATCGCAGCCGTCAGTCCTGAATGTTTCCTTCATCTTCTTGTCGAATAGTAACCCTCATAACTCTCTCTTCAGAGGTCGAATTTAGAGAATTTTAGGTCATTGGAATTGTAACTTGTCAAGCTTCCAAATGGGACCAAAATTAACTAATTCAGAGATCGTTCGATATCACAAAAGCACGTTGGAACTCTTTGATCGTCATTTTTCAATATGGATTGTTAATCTTTCCAAATTGCGTGATCCAATGGAGACGCCTATAACTCCATCATTTAATGTCGAATTGGGTCAATTTTTGGTCATCTGAAAGGAACTTTAGCGCTCTTTCATTCTTGACTAGTATCGTCGTATTCTGAGACCATTTGGGCATCTTTAAGTTGGATCGTGGTGGTCGTTCTTGAATGTTTCTTTCATCTTCTTGTCCAATAGTAACCCTCATAACTATCACTTCAGAGGTTGAATTTAGAGTATTTCAGGTCATTGGAATGGTAACTTATCAAGCTTCCAAATGGGACCAAAATTGCCTAATTCAGAGACCGTTCGATGTCATAAAAGCGCGTTGGACCTCTTCGATCGTCATTTTTCAAAATGGATTGTTAAACTTTCAGAATTGTGCGATCCAACGAAGACGCCTATAACTCCATCATTTGATGTCGGATTGGGTCATTTTTTGCTCATCTGAATGGTACTTTAGTGCTCTTACTTTCTTAACTGGTATCCTCGTATTCCGAGACCATTTGGGCATCTTTAATTTGGATCGCAGTCGACGGTCCTGAATGTTGCCTTCATCTTCTTGTCCAATATTACCCTCATAACTCTCTCTTCAGAGGTCGAATTTAGAGTATTTCCGGTCATTAGAATGGTGACTTATCAAGCTTCCTAATGGGACCAAAATTGCCTAATTCAGAGACCATTCGAAATCACAAAAGTGCGTTGGACCTCTTTGATCGTCATTTTTCAAAATTAATTGTTAATCTTTCAGAATTGCGTGATCCAATGGAGACGGCTATAACTCCATCATTTGACGTTGGATTGGGTCAATTTTTGGTCATCTGAATGGTACTTTCGTGCTCTTTCTTTCTTGACTGGTATCCTCGAATTCTGAGACCATTTAGACATCATTAAGTTGGATCGTAGTGGTCAGTCCTGAATGTTTCCTTCATCTTCTTGTCCAATAGTGTAACGCCCTGAAAATCGGGGGTCGAGCATAAACTCAACTCCCGAGTTCCAGAACATCACTTATGCAACAAAATGAATGATGATTGAATGTTGACTGTATTCGTGCATTGAACATGAGTGAGATTAAGCCAAAACAGCATATCATACTCCAGAGACAGTTAATTTGCAAGCGGAAGACTGTGATAGATAGATAAAATATATAACCTATGATGAGTCTCCAGAGTGTGATAACATTACCAGGTTAAATAAATACAAGTGCAGTTCTAAAATATACCAAATGTGAGGAAGTGTAATGTCTCTTATCCCAAGTACCATAGCCCCGTCAATACACTATCAGGTCTTCATTGACCCGTCAGAGAGATACAGATAGGAGAACTCCTCCTATCATCATAGAAGTAGTCCGGCTCTGCTTCACAAACATCGCCATCACCTGAAACTCAACAAATCTGGTTGGTGTATACAACACCGTCCCGTAACGTGGGAGTGAGTGATCAACTCAGTGGAACAGTAAAGCATAGGTTAACATGTTATCAATTCAATCAAGCAGTAATGATAAAGCAGTACAAATCAAACAATTCTAACTACTCTTATTAAATGCAAGAATGAAATGACATGATGCTGTATGCCCTTGCCAAACCACCCTCAAGCGACATCATCTTACATTCGCGAATGCTTAACTCCCTCAGTGCGCCACATCTACAAAGCACATGCGGTGCGATGATGCTCATGATTACCAAGTTATTATTAGTCCATTTCAACCAGCAGTATTGGGAAACTAAGGTACCTCCCTTGTATCATTCCCAAACATGATCCATTCTAGGGTCGTCAATCCTAGTTAATCTCATACGATATTATGGTTTGAGAAGCATAGTGAAGGCATCGCAAAGGGCTCGTCACCCATCAGCGCGGATACAGATCTCACCGTATGCGGCTCAATTGCTGGCCGTCAGCTCGAGTACAGGTCTCACCGTACTCGGCTCAATCACTAGCTGTCAGCTCGAGTACAGGTCTCACCGTACTCAGCTCAACTCATACTCTAGTTGATGTGAAAGACTCGTCGCCAATCATAGACCCTTGGAGTATACTCGAAGATACTACGGAGGACTCGTCGCCCGTCAGCACGAGCACAGGTCTCACCGTACTCGGCTCTCGCCGTAAGTATCGACAGCTCGAATACAGTGTCCCATACCACCGTATTCGGCTGACGAGTTTGGTTGCGCAATGGTCACTACGGGGAGGCACATGGCCCCAGCGTAGGCCGACAGCTCGACCACGGTGTCCCATACCACCATGTCCGGCTCATGCGTCTTAGCGGATCGAGGTACCATGGTTAAAAGGGGTTTCACTGGTAAGTTTGGTACCCTGGGTTCAAGCAGTAGCATCCAACCAGGGTGAACATGCATAAGACAGATCGGGTTACTTGACGAGCTCGACTAGCACGATCGCCCGTTGAGCTGCACGACATGAAGTGCATAAACAACTTCGTGTGGCCTAACCACTGCCGACAGGCAACGCACGACTCGAGTTCGTCGAACACATCCCACGTGGCAAATGAATCTCAGCCACGAATTCAATCCCGTTACCGATTGCCTGGACATAATCATAACCCCAAACACAACCAATTGCAGATAGATAAAGCAGTAATGGATCAAGATTCAACTCATACAATCAAGTCTGATATTATCCGTTTATGGTTGCCAGGGTTGTTGCACGCACTCGTTGCTCCGCTCCCCCATCACCCATGACGGATCATACAACGTAAATACAAATTTAAACATATGCATTACATAGTTAAAATCATGAAGCAGTTGAGCATGTTATGAATCACAACACAAGCATGAGTTTGTACATGTTCAATTCCTAATCACACAACTATCAAGGGAGATCATACACATAGTTAAAAGAGGTTAAGAATCATATCTTAACACCCTTATACATTACAATTTGCTAACTACTACTCATTCAGACATTTCAAGAAACACTTGAACTACATACATCACATACATGACATATGTTGATCACATAGGTATTAGGCCAAATCCTTCTACTAGGGAGCTACCCCAATTATAACACGTGTGCACCCACGACGGATAGTCATGGCAAGCATGGGTCCAAGTTCTATAGTCATTCAGTCATGTCCACAAACACTTGGACAACACACTTTAACATGTGTAGTGTTTTGACCGTGGCGTGATTTAGGGCAAATCCTTTCGTCAAGGGGTTGACTAGTACGTTTCAATCATGTTCTTACATTCAATACACATGACAAACATAAATCATAAATCCATATTTACTTAGTCATTTCAACAAACACTTAGAATACACTATTCCAACATACATAGTGTATGTTAGCAAAAATGTATTAGGGAGAACTCTTTCGCCAAACTAGTAATTTACGCATGTATAATATATTTATACAACAAATAATCATGGCAAACACATCTCCATATACATACGTATATGGTACTTTCTACAATACAGTATTTCTACATACATAGTGTATATTAGTAGAACATGTATTTGGACGAATCCTTTCGCCAAATTAGTATTTTATCTACATATCATATATTCATACAACAATTAAACATGTCAAACACATTTCAAAAAAATATACGTATACCGTACTTTCTACAAAAGAATTACATCAGTCTGTTGCTTCCTGGCCTTTTTCAGCATGGGGACTCGACGTGATTGGTCCTATAAATCCCCCTTCATCAAAAGGAAAACAGTATATCCTGGCAGCAACAGACTATTTCTCCAAATGGACCGAAGCAATCGCCTTGCGTAATGTTAAAGAAACAGATGTGGTCAATTTCATTCGACATGCTATAATATATCGTCATGGTATTCCGAAAAAGATCGTCACTGATAATGGCACCCCTTTTAAAAATAGAGGCATGGAAAAGTTGTGTCAGAAGTTCGGCATCCAACATTCGTTTTCAACACCTTACTATCCTCCGGCCAATGGATTAGCTGAAGCATTTAACAAAACGATTATCAAAATAATCAAGAAAACGGTGACAGGTAATAAGCATGATTGGGATGAAAAGTTACAAGAAGCATTATGGGCCTACAGAACTACTCATCGTACAGCAACAGGGGCGACACCTTATTCATTAATCTATGGAATAGAGGCAGTTATCCCAATCGAAATGCAGGTGGCATCACTTAGGATAGCAGTACATCAATCTATAACAGATGACGAAAATGCAAAAATAAGGTTGAAAGAGTTAGATTTGCTCGATGAGAAACGTCTTGAAGCTCAGCAGCGGTTGCAGTCATATCAGGCCAGGATATTGGCTGCATTTGATAAACAGGTTAAATACCGCTCTTTCAAAAAAGGGGATATGGTGTTAATGCTAAAAAGACCTATAGTGATTACTCGCCGAACAGGGGGCAAGTTCGAGCCTAAATGGGACGGTCCATATGTAGTAAAAGAAGTATATTCCAATGGGGCATATAGAATCACAAATCAAGAGGGACAGGATATCAGTATACTTGTCAACACCCGATTCATCAAAAGATACTATCCTTAAAGATAGACATGTGGATTTTGATTCAGAATATTATCGGCATAATGAATCTGTATCAAAAGGGGGCAAGGATGAATAAGATCATGTTCATATATCAACAAGAGAAGCTGTGAAGAAAATTCACAAGCGCGTCAATTATCAAGCATCAAATCCGAAAATATGATCATCATCATCGCCAAACAAGTTTGACAAAATCAATATCATCTTGAAGATTCTCTTGAAGATACTGACAAAATTGATATATATCGCTTTACAAAGCATGGATCTTCTTGAAGATATTATCTCAAGTAGAAATATCTACTACTGCTATACTGGCAATGATAATGATCATAGATATTATTGCCTTACAAGTTAAAGGGGCAGTATAGCCAAGCCAAATCCTAAAAGAGCTAAATTGAGCAGAATCAAAAAGATCAAGCTCTAAAATAAATAAATAAATAAATAAATAAATAAATAAAAAAATGCTCTCAAAGGATCAAGCTCTAAAAGAGCCGGCCAACTATACATAAGACCTATGAAGATCGCCATTCGGGCAGCGGCGAGGAGTCAGTGGCCCTAAAAAGCCCGCGAAGACCATCGTGCGCACCCATGCGGGTAGCTGACGAAGTCAAGGATTCAAAGCCTAAAAGGCCATAAATCCGCGAAGACTAGTCACCGTAACTCCCATGCCGTCTGTATAGCTTCCGGCAGCGCCACGGGGAACGGATGAAAATGCCCTCCTGTGAATGGGCTCGACCTTGCAGACGAAGAAAACAGGGGCCGCAGTGCGAGCTTTATGCCAACCGTGCGTAAGACCCTCCAGATCTAGGGTTTGATTTCAGTAGTAACTCGTGAGGAAGGGCTTAAACCTACTCATTCATGGACTGGCGACCCTAGATTTGGTTCCCAAAGGTAGCCTTGCGAGCCTTGCGAACTCCAGAGAGTTACCGTGGCCAACCCTGTGCGTAAAACCAACAGTTCACCGCCCGGTAGCGTCAATGGGCCCCTCTGATGGACCTTGGCCATGAGCTCAAGGCAGTGAAAAGCCCAAAAGCGAACTCTAGAGAGTTACAGTGGCCATCACATAAGACCCATAAATGCTCCACTACTCATGAGCTTAAACTGTGTGTGTGCGCACGCTCCACTACTCATGAGCTTAAACTGTGTGTGGCTAATTAAATTGAAACTTAGTACCGCCAATTTAAATACTCATATAGAGAATCCCGCACTAACAAAGCATAAAAGGTTTAGAAATTTTAAAGGATGTAATGAAATTATTATATAAAGTACGAATATAATTTAATAATGTTAGTATAAATATCATCAACATACAATGAGAAAATGCTATTATAAACATCTCAAAATGCTTTCATATAAAAAAAACATGTCCAAAAAACATGAAAACAAAAAAAAAAAAACAAAAAAAAAAAATAAAAAATCACATGTTCAAAATTACATGTTTTAAAGATCTTCTGTAATTCCCACTGTTTCCGAATATCTGCGCAAATCTTCTTTCAACTGTGCCTGGGGCTATATCATGTTTAGATTTTTCTTCAAGAATAAGTTTCGCTTGATCAGGGACGCCAGCAAGTTTGTTCTCCAGAGAAGCGATCATTCCTTTACTTCGAAGTTGCGCAGATCTTTCAAAATTAATAGATTGAACATTCGCCTGTATCCTTTCTTCAACATCTTGAATGATCAAGGCTTTTTCATGATTCCTTCTCTCCAGTTGAGAAATTTCTTCCTTCAGGGCTGCAATACGATCTTGGATAGTCTTATTTTCATCCATATGAATCTTTAATTGATCTTGAAGAATCATATGCTCTTGTTCAAGTCTAGAAATTGATGAAGCTGTCAGAGAGGCTTGTTCTTGAGATGAAGCCAGCTGCTTCTTGTACTCTAAAATCTCAGGGGCAATTGTAACGTTCTTTACCGACGCCAGAGAAATTACTGAATCACGAAACTTGAGGAGTGAATCACGCAAAGGAGATATATTGAGTCTAGCCATCTTGGCAGAGCTCTCCAAAATCTCTATAGCAACATCCAAATCCAACCATTGATCGGGATTTCTGAAAATATGGATTATTGCTAACAAAGAATGTTTCACCATAAGCATCTTATGAACAGGGATTTTTGCAAAGGATGACAATTCAGAAGTAGTGGCCACAGAATCAGAACTGGCCGCACCACTGCAAGGATGAGTTCCTATAATAAAAGAAGAAAGATATTCAAAATATTATTATGAAATATGTGGTCGTGAATGAAGATAATCAGTGCATAAATATGTACCTGTCACCTGGATATGACCTACAGAGGCAGAAGCTCCCTGAGTCATGGAAAGACCGAGTTCCACCATATCAGCAAAAGATGGTGCTCTAGCTTCTGTGCTTGAATCTCTGGTAGTCGAAGTTGGCAAGTCTGTAGTCTCTGTGGGAAATATGATTTCATGAGCCACTACTCTCTGCACTACCAATGGAATTGCGGGTGCTTTTGGTGAAGTTACCACAAGAGGGCTCATTGAAGAGATAGCACCTATTTCTGCAACTTGGGCGCCTAAAAAGGGAGATGCAATGATTTTAAATAATAGTTGTTAAAATAAAAATATGCATATAAAAATTTCCTTTACCTGGTGAATACCCATATTCTCCATAATCTAAAAGATCCTCGTCATCTTTCTCAGCTGCAGGAGATTTAGCAAGAACATTGGCGCCAGGAAAAGTCTTAGCAATTGCAGGGGAAGATTCCATCTCAACTTCTTTCACAGCTGTTTCCTCTTCTTCGCCAATATCAACTTCACCTTCTTCAAAGTCATCATCTTTATCTTCACCACTATCGCTATCTCCGCTGTCTTCGTATTGTGAAGATTCAGTTGTATCTGATGATGAAGCTGAACTTTCATCTTCCAAATTTTCTTCGTCAACTTCTTCAATAATAACCTGTTTCCCTTTGTAAGAAATGGGTTGACTGCTCTCCGGTGCAGACTCTTGGACCATAGGGGAAGCAGATGCTTGGCGGGTCATTTCTGAAGGAATAGGGGATGATGTTTGCAAATGCGTTCTTGATCTAGTCATCGGAGAAGATGGACTAGAACCAAGGGGTTGTGGAGGAGATATGGAAGTACCAATAGCTGGTCCTTCTTGAACCGCTGCAGTCTCTGCAGGAATTGGAGAAGATGTACCTACAGCATCGTCTGCGGCTTGGTTTGAAGAGTCCCGACGAGATTTCTCAAATTCTCTCAGATCACCGTGAGCAAACCAGCCATCCAAAGTATTGATGGGCTTGATTTCACGGATGGGATCTTCCAATGATATTTTCCTACAAATTTCTCCGGGATGAGATGCATGGCTCTTTTCTGGAATATAGCCAATTCCGCTCTCTAAATTTCTGCCCTTCAGCCTGGGCGGATGAAGAAAGATAGAAGAATCCACTGGTAAGCATTTAGCAACTAGGTATGATTGGTGATCCCACCATCGCATCCAGCTATATGATGTACGGACTATGCGATCACAGCTTGGAATTATGAAGAGGGATCCAACGCAACCATTCAGCAACTGTTTCCATATCATGGCCCAGTTAAGAGGACCAGTTCCATAGCAGCGCATTTTTCTGGTAACCAGCCCGCAGTCTTGTGGTACAGTTTGATCATAACCAAATTGACGAGCAAAGCGACTGGGGTAGTAAGGTTCTCTCCAGAATTTTGTCCCTTCCCGAAGAGGCAAACTGCATGAGCGAATAGAAAAGAAGAAAGCTCTTTCTGTTGCAGCAAGCGTTTCGTTGTCCACCATATCTGTATCTTCGGTGTAGCGATGTAGGCAGAACTGAAAGAAGTTTATCTGATCATCATCTCGAATTTTGTTGGCAACCCACTCATATGCTCTTTTTGCCATCGCTCTTTGCTGAAAGAACCAGAGTGGAAGGTGAGAAGGATGAGTATATGCTTGTTCCGGAGCTTCAAAAGTCCAAGGAAAATAAACTCCAAGCCACCCCGTAATATAATGCCAAGAAGTATGCGCAGACGAAGCTCCAAGAATTGGGTCTTTTATGTGGGTAGCTACTTCTCCAAGAGCCCTATAGATAGAACACAATACGGGAGGAGCAAGAGAATATTTATGGCCCTCCGCTAAAGCACCAGCCATAACGAAGACACTGGGACGAACAGCATCTGCCCACTTGGAGCTGGGCAATACGACCAAGCTTAGCCAGTAAGCCAAGAACGCTGCAAGCTCTCCGAAAGAACTATATTCTAGCTTTCTTCTTATTGCATCTCGAAGCTTCGTTAGTTCTTTAGAGTGGCAGTCGCGAAACCTTCAAAGAAAATAAGGAGGTTAATATGCAGGAATGGCTAAATAGCAAGAATACAAGGAGGAAGATCAGTTGTTGGATTGGTAAATACCTGAGACCTCTAGAGAAATGTGCTAGCCATTGCACAGGGGGAATTTTGTGGAAGTTGGGAAATTTGCCCATCTCTTTGAATAACTCTATAGTAGTTTCAGAGATGGAAGGCTTGCGATCTGGAGAAGATACGAAGGCCAATTCTCTGTTTGTCGGAATTCATTCATCATAGAATTTGCCTGTTATTGTGAGACCGACTATGCGATGAAGGTCCCAAAGTGATATGCTCATTTCACCATAAGGAAGATGGAAGGAGTTGGTTGTAGGTGACCAGTATTCAAGGAAGCCTTTCAGAATGTTGGGTTCCCTATAGAAGTATTTGGAGGTCACTTCTATTGCATCATAAAGGCCGATCTTTGCAAGAGTGCTCGTATGCTTCAGCAATATAGCCTCCGCCCATTCAGAATAGTATCGACGAGCAGTTAACATGCCTCTGATACGGAATTCTGCCTGTCCCCAGAGTTGCTCTCGATCTCTGAAGCGCTGTCGCACCGTCTCATAAAAATGAGAAGGAAAGAGATCATGAGGATTGTGGAAAGGAGCCAAGAAGATCATGGGATGAGCTTCTCCTATCCTTTGTCGCGGTTTCTGAGTTCGGATAGTTCCCTCCAGGATTCGGGGCTCTCTTGAGGTCCATGATTCAGTATACATTAATCTCTCGCCATGGACGTAATCTTTGGACTCGCAGTCTAGCATGGACTGATGGCGATATACCTTGATGGGAATGATTGTCATGCCCTCCGCATGAGGATTATCAAACTTCATAATACCTTCGACAACTCGTACCGAGTCCCATGAGTTTTGAAGCCTCTTCTTCTTGTGTTCTTTGATCTTTTCTGCAAATTCTTTCACCTTATTACGGTGAGTTTTCTTTGGGCGAGAAGCAGGAGGAGTATCTTCACGGAGAGGTGCTCTCTCACTATCAGTCCGAATATGAGCGGTGGTCTTCAACCATTCATCCCAGTCATACTCTCTGCCATGCTTAGGCGGACATTTGATGTCTCCCAAAGATATAGATCTGTGAATGGGGGAAGGTAAAGATCTATTACGGTCAGAAAAGTTGAAAGTGGGAAGAACAGGTTCTTTGAAGTAAGCGGGATTTCTGGAAGTGGTCTTTGTCCGCTTAGCAGTAGGCTGATCAGAAGGAGAGTCAGAAGGAGTTACAAGACGAGCCGTTTGTTTAATACGAGCCATGAAAGTAAGATAAAGGAAGTAAGAAAGGAAGAAGAGAGAAAATGGCTAAGTGTTGGAAACAGTTCAGAAAAGAAAAATTGGCTAAGTACAGAGTACTTTGCATGGGGTCACGCAAAGTATACAGTTTGCGCGGAAAAACTTCAAGTTCAAAAGAAAATCGCGCAAAGTGAAAGAGTTTGCGCGGGGTCGCACAAAGTGGGAGGTTTGCGCGGAAGAAAATCGCCAGAGCAGAGTTCCAGCAGAGAACGGTTCATAAAAATGACTAAGTAGTTGGACTATTTATAGCCTTTATGGCCGAGTACGGTACTCAACCAGAGCTTTGCGCGAGGTCGCGTAAACCCTGCAGAAGATAACCGGTTGATCCTTTTTCTTTGATTTTCGGAAAAAAAACAAAGAACGGATCAAGGGGGCATCTGTTGAGGCATAAAATAAGCAAGGAAGTGAAGACGAGAAAAATCAAGGAATCAATTTGAAAGATCAAGAAATCAGCTTTAAGACCACTTTGCGCGGGTTCACGCAAAGTGAAATGGTTGCGCCAGACCGCGCAAAGAGAACGGTTTGCGCGGGGGATTATGAAGACAGTTTGCGCGGGGACTAATGGTTTGCGCGAGACCGCGCAAAGCATATCGTTTGCGCGTGTTCGCGCAAAGTATATGACGGTGGGATCAAAAAGGTTGGTTGATTATTTTGTCCCACATCAACCAGAACAGAGATTTCCATTGAAGAAAATGTCTATAAATACCCCGTTCCTCCTCTCAAAAGGGGTTGGAAGATTTCAGAAGTGAAAGAAAGACGAAAGAGAAGACAGAAGGTGCGGAGTATTGGACTCCTACACTTTGCGCGACGGCGCACAAAGGAGTATTGGACTCCTGAAGTTTGCGCGGACCAGCGCAAATCGGCACTGGGTTGATATAGTTTGCGCGGACCCGCGCAAAGCATATTGTTTGCGCGGACCCGCGCAAACCGACTGCTGAACAGTCTGTAATAGCAATGGGCTGTTATGCTGTTAGAATGGCTAGAGTCTTCGAGTCTTCAGGTTCTTCTTGTTCAGGAGAAAAGGAAGAATCATCGACGAAAAGGCGTGTTCCTCCTAAGTTTCAGGAGATGACTGAAATAGCGCTGTTATGCTGCCGGAATCTCCGTCCTCTTGAAGACTATTGGTCGATTTATCCATTCCTCCTAAGTCATAGGAGATGATTGAGATCGGCGCTGTTATGCTGCCGAAATTTATATTTAACTGCGATAACTGTAACTTGTAATGAATTCTTTGTAAACTATCTTAGAATCAAGGGATACTTGAGGATGTAAATGAATTCATAAACAATAAAGTGTGATGATTGTTTCTGTAATTATTTCACTGTTATGATTGAATAAGATAATTCCCAAATCAAATACTTTTGTTTTCTTGTCGAAACAGATATCACAAAAGCAGGTTGGAACTCTTCGATCGTCATTTTTCAATATGGATTGTTAATCTTTCCAAATTGCGTGATCCAAAGGAGACACCTATAACTCCATCTTTTGATGTCGGATTGGGTCGATTTTTGGTCATCTGAATGGTACTTAAGTGCTCTTTCATTCTTGACTGGTATCGTCATATTCCAAGATCATTTGGACATCTTTAAGTTGGATCGCAGTCGTCGGTCCTGAATATTTTCTTCATCTTCTTGTCCAATAGTAACCCTCATAACTCTCTCTGCAGAGGTCGAATTTAGACTATTTCAGGTCATTGGAATGGTTACTTGTCATGCTTCCAAATGGGACCAAAATTGCATAATTCAGAGACCGTTCGATATCACAAAACCACGATGGAACTCTTCGATCGTCATTTTACAATATGGATTATTAATCTTTCCAAATTGCGTGATCCAATGGAGATGCTTATAACTCCATCTTTTGACGTAGGATTGGGTCAATTTTTGGTCATCTGAATGTTACTTTAGTGCTCTTTCATTCTTGACTGGTATCGTCATATTCTGAGACCATTTGGGCATCTTTAAGTTGGATCGCAGTCGTCGGTCCTGAATGTTTCCTTCATCTTCTTGTCCAATAGTAACCCTCATAACTCTCTCTTTAGAGGTCGAATTTAGAGTATTTCAGTTCATTGGAATTGTAACTTTTCAAGCTTCCAAGTGGGACCAAAATTGGACCTCTTCGATCGTCATTTTTCAAAATGGATTGTTAATCTTTCAGAATTGAGCAATCCAATGAAGACGCTTATAACTCCATCTTTTGATGTCAGATTGGTTCAATTTTTGGTCATCTGAATGGTACTTTAGTGCTCTTTCATTCTTGACTGGTATCGTGATATTCCTAGACCATTTGAGCATCTTTAAGTTGGATCACAGTCGTCGGTCCTGAATGTTTCCTTCATATTCTTGTCCAATAGTAACCCTCATAACTCTCTCTTCAGAGGTCGAATTTAGACTATTTTAGGTCATTGGAATGGTTACTTGTCATGCTTTTAAATGCGACCAAAATTGCCTAATCAGAGACTGTTCAATATCACAAAAGCACGATGGAACTCTTCGATCGTCATTTTACAATATCGATTGTTAATCTTTCCAAATTGGGTGATCCAATGGAGACGCCAATGACTCCATCGTTTGATGTCGGATTATGTTGATTTTTGGTCATCTGAATGGTACTTTAGTGCTCTTTCATTCTTGACTAGTATCATCATATTCCGAGACCATTTGGGCATCTTTAAGTTGGATCGCAGTCGTCATTCCTGAATGTTTCCTTCATCTTCTTCTCTAATAGTAACCCTCATAACTCTCTCTTCAGAGGTCCAATTTATAGTATTTCAGGTCGTTGGAATTGTAACTTGTCAAGCTTTCAAATGGGACCAAAATTGACTAATTCAGAGACCGGTCGATATCACAAAAACACGTTGGAACTCTTCGATCGTCATTTTTCAATATGTATTGTTAATCTTTCGAAATTGCGCAAACCGACATAGATGCCTATAACTCCATCATTTGATGTTGGATTGGGTTGATTTTTGGTTATTTGAATGGTACTTTAGTGCTCTTTCATTCTTGAATGGTATTTTCGTATTCCGAGACCATTTGGGCATGTTAAAGTTAGATCAAAGTCGTCTGTCCTGAATGTTTCCTTCATCTTCTTGTCCAATAGTAACCCTGATAACTCTCTCTTCAGAGGTCGAATATGGAGTATTTCAAGTGATTGGAATTGTAACTTGTCAAGCTTCCAAATGTGATGAAAATTGCCTAATTTAGAGACCGTTCGATATCACAAAAGCACGTTGGAACTCTTCGATCGTCATTTTTCAATATGGGTTGTTAATCTTTCCAAATTGGGTGATCCAATGGATATGCCTACAACTCCATCATTTGATGTCGGATTGGGACGATTTTTGGTCATATGAATGGTACTTTAGTGTTCTTTCATTCTTGACCGGTATTGTCGTATTCGAAAACCGTTTTGGTATCTTTAAGTTAGATCGCAGTCGTCATTCGTGAATGTTTCTTTCATCTTCTTGTCCAATAGTAACCCTCATAACTCTCCCTTCAGAGGTCGAATTTAGAGTATTTCAGGTCATTGGAATGGTAACTTATCAAGCTTCCAAATGGGATCAAAATTGCCAAATTCAGAGACCGTTCGATATCACAAAAGAGCGTTGGACCTCTTCGATCGTCATTTTTTAAAATGGATTGTTAATCTTTCAGAATTGCGCGATCCAACGGAGACGCCTATAACTCCATCTTTTGATGTTGGATTGGGTCAATTTTTGGTCATCTGAATGGTACTTTACTACTCTTTCATTCTTAACTGGTATCGTCATATTCCGAGACCATTTGGGCATCTTTAAGTTGGATCGCAGTCGTCGGTCCTGAATGTTTCCTTCATCTTCTTGTCCAATAGTAACCACATAACTCTCTCTTCACAGGTCAAATTTTGAGTATTTCAGGTCATTGGAATTGTAACTTGTCAAGCTTTCAAATGGGACCAAAATTGCATAATTCAAAGACCGTTCGATATCACAAAAGCACGTTGGAACTCTTCGATCGTCATTTTTCAGTATGTATTGTTAATCTTTCGAAATTGTGCAATCCAATGTAGACGCCTATAACTCCATCATTTGATGTCCGATTGGGTGGATTTTTGGTCATTTGAATGGTACTTTAGTGCTCTTTCATTCTTGAGTGGTACTTTTGTATTTCGAGACCATTTGGGCATGTTTAAGTTGGATTACAGTCTCTCTCCTTGTTTCCTTCATCTTCTTGTCCAATAGTAACCCTCATAACTCTCTCTTTAGAGGTTGAATTTATAGTATTTTCGGTCATTAGAATTGTAACTTGTCAAGCTTCCAAATGGGACCAAAATTGCTTAATTCAAAGACTGTTCGATATCACAAAAGCACGATGGAACTCATCGATCGTCATTTTTCAATATGGATTGTTAATCTTTCCAAATTGTGTGTTCCAACGGAGACGCCTATAATTCCATCATTTAATGTCGGATTGGGTCAATTTTTGGTCATCTGAATGGTACTTTAGTGCTCTTTCATTCTTGACTGGTATCGTCGTATTTCGAGACCATTTGGGCATCTTTAAGTTGGATCGCAGTCGTCGGTCCTGAATGTTTCCTTCATCTTCTTGTCTAATAGTAACCCTCATAACTCTCTTCAGAGGTTGAATTTATACTATTTTCAGGTCATTGGAATTGTTACTTGTCAAGCTTTTAAATGGGACCAAAATTGCCTAATTTAGAGACCGTTCGATATCCCAAAAGAACGTTGGAACTCTTCGATCGTCATTTTTCAATATGGATTGTTAATCTTTCCAAATTGCGCGATCCAACGGAGACGCTTATAACTCCATCTTTTGATGTCAGATTGGGTCGATTTTTAGTCATCTTAATGGTACTTTAGTGCTCTTTCATTCTTGACTGGTAACATCATATTCTGAGACCATTTGTACATCTTTAAGTTGGATCCCAGTTGTCTGTCCTGAATGTTTCCTTCATCTTCTTGTCCAATAGTAACCCTCATAACTCTCTCTTCAGAGGTAGAATTTAGACAATTTCAGGTCATTGGAATGGTTACTTGTCAAGCTTCGAAATGGGACCAAAATTGCCTAATTCAGAGACCATTCAAAATCACAAAAGTACTTTGGAACTCTTTGATCGTCATTTTTCAATATGGATTGTTAATCTTTACAAATTGCATGATCCAACGGAGATGCCTATAACTCCATCATTTGTTGTCGGATAGGGTCGATTTTTGGTCATCTAATTGGTACTTTAGTGCTGTTTCACTCTTGACAAGTATCGTTGTATTCCGAGACCATTTTGGCATGTTTAAGTTGGATCGCAGTCGTCGTTCTTAAATGTTTCCTTCTTCTTCTTGTCTAATAGTAACCCTCATAACTCTCACTTCAGAGGCCGAATTTAGAGTATTTTAGGTCATTGGAATGGTAACTTGTCAAGCTTCTAAATGGGACCAAAATTGAGTAATTCAGAGACCATTCGATATCACAAAACCACGTTAGAACTCTTCAATCATCATTTTTCAATATAGATTGTTTATCTTTCGAAATTGCGTGATCCAACGGAGACGCTTATAATTCCATCATTTGATGTCGGATTGGGTCGATTTTTGGTCATCTTAGTGGTACTTTAGTGCTCAAATTCTTGAGTGGTATCGTTGTATTCCGAGACCATTTTGGCATGTTTAAGTTGGATGGCAGTCGTCATTCCTGAATGTTTCCTTCAACTTCTTGTCCAATAGTAACACTCATAACTCTCTCTTTAGAGGACGAATTTAGAGTATTTTAGGTCATTAGAATGGTAACTTGTCAAGCTTCCAAATGGGACCAAAATTGAGTAATTCAGAGACCGTTCTATATCACAAAAGCACGTTAGAACTCTTCGATCGTCATTTTTCAATATGGATTGTTAATCTTTCAAAATTGCGTGATCCTACGGAGATGCCTATAACTCCATCATTTGATGTCGGATTGGGTCGATTTTTGGTCAACTTAATGGTACTTTTGTGCTCTTTCATTCTCGAGTGGTATCGTTGTATTCCGAGACCATTTGGGCATGTTTAAGTTGGATTGTAATCGTTGTTCCTGAATGTTTCCTTCATCTTCTTTTCCAATAGTAACCCTCATAACTCTCGCTTCAGAGGTTGAATTTAGAGTATTTCAGGTCATTGGAATGGTAACTTATCAAGCTTCCAAATGGGACAAAAATTTCCTAATTCAGAGACCGTTGGATATCACAAAAGCGCGTTAGAACTCTTCGATCATCATTTTTCAATATGGATTGTTAATCTTTTAGAATTGTGCGATCCGACGGAGATGCCTATAACTCCATCATTTGATGTCGGATTAGTTCAATTTTTGGTCATATGAATGGTACATTAGTTCTCTTTCTTTCTTAACTGGTATCGTCGTATTCCGAGACCATTTGGGCATGTTTAAGTTAGATCGCAGTCGTCGGTGCTGAATGTTTCCTTCATCTTCATGTCCAATCGTATCCCTCATAACTCTCTCTTCAGAGGTTGAATTTATAATATTTTAGGTCGTTGGAATGGTAACTTGTCGAGCTTCCAAATGGGACAAAAATTACCTAATTCAGAGACCATTTGATATCCTAAAAGCACGTTGGAACTCTTCGATCGTCATTTTTCAATATGGATTGTTAATCTTTCCAAATTGCGTGATCCAACGGAGACGCCTATAACTCCATCATTTGATGTTGGATTGGGTCAATTTTTGGTCATCTGAAGGGTACTTTAGTGGTCTTACATTCTTGACTGGTATCTTTGTATTAGGAGACCAATTGGGCATCTTTAAATTGGATCGCAGTCGTCGGTCGTGAATGTTTCCTTCATCTTCTTGTCCAATAGTAACCCACATAACTCTCTCCTCAGAGGTTGAATTTATACTATTTCAGGTCGCTAGAATTGTAACTTGTCAAGCTTCCAAATGGGACTAAAATTGCCTAATCAGAGACCGTTCGATATCCCGAAAGCACGTTGGAACTCTTCGATCTCATTTTTCAAAATGGATTGATAATCGTTCCAAATTGCGCGATCCAACGGAGACGCCTATAACTCCATCATTTGATGTTGGATTGGGTCAATTTTTGGTCATTTGAATGGTACTTTAGTGGTCTTACATTCTTGATTGGTATCAGAGACCGTTCGTTATCAAAAATGTGCGTTGGAACTCTTCGATCATCATTTTTCAATATGGATTGTTAATCTTTCAGAATTGCGCGATCCTACGGAGACGCTTATAACTCCATCATCTGATGTCGGATTAGTTCGATTTTTGGTCATATGAATGGTACATTAGTTCTCTTTCTTTATTCACTGGTATCGTCGTATTTCGAGACCATTTGGGCATGTTTAAGTTAGATCGCAGTCGTCGGTCCTGAATGTTTCCTTCATCTTCTTGTCCAATCGTATCCCTCATAACTCTCTCTTCAGAGGTTGAATTTATACAATTTCAGGTCATCGGAATGGTTACTTGTCAAGCTTCCAAATGGGACCAAAATTATCTAATTCAGAGATCGTTCGATAGCCCAAAAGCACGTTGGAACTCTTTGATCGTCACTTTTCAATATGGATTGTTAATGTTTCCAAATTGCGTGATCCAACGAAGATGCTTATATCTCCATCATTTTATGTCGGATTGGGTCAATTTTTGGTCATCTGAATGGTACTTTAGTGGTCTTATATTCTTAATTGGTATCTTCGTATTAGGAGACCATTTGGGCATCTTTAAGTTGGATTACAGTCGTCGGTCCTGAATGTTTCCTTCATCTTCTTGTCCAATAGTAACCCTCATAACTCTCTCTTCAGAGGTTGAATTTATATTATTTCAGGTCGTTGGAATTGTAACTTGTTAAGCTTCCAAATGGGACCAAAATTGCCTAATTCAGAGATGGTTCGATATCCCAAAAGCACGTTGGAACTCTTCGATCGTCATTTTTCAATATGGATTGTTAATCTTTCCAAATTGCGCGATCCAATGGAGACGCCTATAACTCCATCTGTTGATGTTGGATTGGGTCGATTTTTGGTCATTTGAATGGTACTTTAGTGCTCTTTCATTCTTGACTGGTATCGTCATATTCCGACACCATTTCGGCATCTTCAATTTGGATCGCACTCGCGGTCCTGAATGCTTCCTTCATCTTCTTGTCCAATAGTAGCCCTCATAACTCTATCTTCAGAGGTCGAATTTAAACAATTTCAGGTCATTAGAGTGGTTACTTGTCAAGCTTCCAAATGGGACCAAAATTGCCTAATTCAGAGACCGTTCGATATCATAGAAGTACGTTGGAACTCTTCGATCGTTATTTTTCAATATGGATTGTTAATCTTTCCAAATTGCGCGATTCAACGGAGACGCCTATAACTCCATCTTTAGATGTTGGATTGGGTCGATTTTTGGTCATCTGAATGGTACTTTAGTGCTCTTTCAATCTTGAATGGTATCGTCATATTCTGAGACCATTTGGGCATCTTTAAGTTGGATCGCAGTCGTCACCCCTGAATGTTTCCTTCATCTTCTTGTCCAATAGTAACCCTCATAATTCTCTCTACAGAGGTCGAATATAGACAATTTCAGGTCATTGGAATGGTTACTTGTCAAGCTTCCTAATGGGACTAAAATTGCCTAATTCAGAGACCGTTAGATATCACAAAAGCACGTTGGAACTCTTCGATCGTCATTTTTCAATATGGATTGTTAATCTTTCCAAATTGCGTGATCCAATGGACATGCCTATAACTCCATCATTTGTTGTCGGATAGGGTCGATTTTTGGTCATCTGATTGGTACTTTAGTGCTCTTTCATTCTTGACTAGTATCGTCGTTTTTCGAGACCATTTGGGCATGTTTAACTTGGATCACAGTCGTCGTTCTTGAATGTGTCCTTCATCTTCTTGTCCAATAGTAACCCTCATAACTCTTTCTTCAGAGGCAGAATTTAGAGCATTTTAGGTCGTTCGATATCACAGAAGCGCGTTGGAATTCTTCGATCGTCATTTTTCAATAGAGATTGTTAATATTTCCAAATTGCGCGATCCAACGGAGTTGACAATAACTCTATCATTTGATTTTGGATTGGGTCGATTTTTGGTCATCTAAATGGTACTTTAGTGCTCTTTCATTCTTGACTGGTATCGTTGTATTCCGAGACCATTTGGGCATGTTTAAGTTGGATCACAGTCGTCGTTCTTGAATGTTTCCTTCATCTTCATGTCCAATAGTAACACTCATAACTCTCTCTTCAGAGGCCGAATTTAGAGTATTTCAGGTCATTGGAATGGCAACTTATCGAGCTACCAAATGGGACCAAAATTGTCTAATTCCGAGACCGTTCGATATCACAAAAGAGCGTTGGATCACTTCGATCATCATTTTTCAATATGGATGGTTAAACTTTCAGAATTGTGCCATCCAACGGAGACTCCTATAACTCCATCATTTGATGTCGGATTAGGTCAATTTTTGGTCATTTCAATGGTACTTTAGTGCTCCTTTCTTCACTGATATCGTCATTTTCCGAGACCACATGGGCATCTTTAAGTTGGATCGCAGTCGTCGGTCCTGAATGTTTCGTTCATCTTCTTATCCAATAGTAACCCTCATAACTCTCTCTTCAGTGGTTGAATTTATACTATTTCATGTCGTTGGAATTGTAACTTGTCAAGCTTCCAAATGGGACCAAAATTGCCTAATTCAGAGACCGTTCGATAACCCAAAAAGCACGTGGGAACTCTTCGATCGTCATTTTTCAATGTAGATTGTTAATCTTTCCGAATTGCGCGATCCAATGGAGACGCCTATAAATCTATCTTTTGATGTCGGATTGGGTTGATTTTTGGTCATCTGAATGGTACTTTAGTGCTCTTTCATTCTTGACTGATATCGTCGTATTCCGAGACCATTTGGGCGTGTTTATGTTGGATCACAGTCGTCGTTCTTGAATGTGTCCCTCATCTTCTTGTCCAAAAGTAACCCTCATAACTCTCTCTTCAGAGGACGAATTTATAGTATATTAGGTCATTGGAATGGTAACTTGTCAAGTTTCCAAATGGGAACAAAATTGCCTAATTCAGAGACCGTTCCATATCACAAAAGCATGTTGGAACTCTTCGATTGTCATTTTCCAATATGGATTGTTAATCTTTCCAGACTGCGAGATCCAATGGAGACGCCTATATCTCCATCATTTGATGTCGGATTGGGTCAATTTTTGGTCATCTGAAGGGTACTTTAGTGGTCTTACATTCTTGACTGGTATCTTCGTATTAGGAGACCATTTGAGCATCTTTAAGTTGCATCGCAGTCGTCGGTCCTGAATGTTTCCTTCATCTTCTTGTCCAATAGTAACCCTAATAACTCTCTCTTCAGAGGTTGAATTTAAACTATTTCAGGTCGTTGGGATTGTAACTTGTCAAGCTTTCAAATGGGGTCAAAATTGCCTAATTCAGAGACCGTTTGATATCCCAAAAGCACGTTGGAACTCTTCGATCGTCATTTTTCAATATGTATTGTTAATGTTTCCAAATTGTGTGATCCAATGGAGCTGCCTATATCTCCATCATTTGATGTCGGATTGGATCAATTTTTGGTCATCTAAACGGTACTTTAGTGGTCTTACAATCTTGACTGGTATCTTCGTATTAACAGACCAATTGGGCATCTTTTAGTTGGATTGCAGTCGTCGGTCCTGAATTTTTCCTTCATCTTCTTGTCCAATAGTAACCCTCATAACTCTCTATTTAGAGGTTAAATTTATCCTATTTCAGGTCGTTGGAATTGTAACTTGTCAAGCTTCCAAATGGGACTAAAATTGCCTAATTCAGAGACCGTTCGATATCCCAAAAGTATGTTGGAACTCTTCGATCGTCACTTTTCAATATGGATTGTTTATCTTTCCAAATTGCGCAATCCAACGGAGACGCCTATAACTCCATCTTTTGATGTCGGATTGGGTCGATTTTTGGTCATCTGAATGGTACTTTAGTGCCCTTTCATTCTTGACCGGTATCGTCATATTCTGAGACCATTTGGGCATCTTTAAGTTGGATCGCAGTCGTCGGTCCTGAATGTTTGCTTCATCTTCTTGTCCAATAGTAACCCTTATAACTCTCCCTTCAGAGGTCGAATTTAGACAATTTCAGGTCATTGGTATGGTTACTTGTCAAGCTTCCAAATGGGACCAAATTTGCCTAATTCAGAGACCGTTAGATATCACAAAAGCACGTTGGAACTCTTCGATCGTCATTTTTCAATATGGATTGTTAATCTTTCCAAATTGCGTGATCTAATGGAGACGCCTATATCTCCATCATTTGATGTCGGATTGGGTCAATTTTTGGTCATCTGACTGGTACTTTAATGGTCTTACATTCTTGACTGGTATCTTCGTATTAGCAGACCAATTGGGCCTCATTAAGTTGGATCACAGTCGTCGGTCCTGAATGTTTCCTTCATCTTCTTGTCCAATAGTAACCCTCATAACTCTCTCTTTAGATGTTGAATTTATACTATTTCAGGTCGTTGGAATTGTAACTTGTCAAGCTTCCAAATGAGACGAAAATTGCCAAATTCAGAGACCGTTCAATATCCCAAAAGCACGTTGGAACTGTTCGATCGTCATTTTTCAAAATGGATTGTTTATCTTTCCAAATTGCGCGATCCAACGGAGACGCCTATAACTCCATCTTTTGATGTCGGATTGGGTTGATATTTGGTCATCTAAATGGTACTTTAGTGCTCTTTCATTCTTGACCGGTATCGACATATTCTGAGACCATTTGGGCGTCTTTAAGTTGGATCGCAGTCATCGGTCCTGAATGTTTCCATCATCTTCTTGTCCAATAGTAACCCTCATAACTCTCTCTTCAGAGTTCGAATTTAGACAATTTCAGGTCATTGGAATGGTTACTTGTCATCCTTCCAAATGGGACCAAAATTACCTAATTCAAAGACCGTTAGATATCACAAAAGCACGTTGGAACTCTTCGATCGTCATTTTTCAATATGAATTGTTAATCTTTCCAAATTACTTGATCCAACGGAGATGCCTATAACTCCATCATTTGTTGTCGGATAGGGTCGATTTTTGGTCATCTGAATGGTACTTTAGTGCTCTTTCATTCTTGACTGGTATCGTCGTTTTCCGAGACCATTTGGGCATGTTTAAGTTGGATCGCAGTCGTCGTTCTTGAATGTGTCCTTCATCTTCTTGTCCAATAGTAACCCTCATAACTCTCTCTTCAGAGGCCGAATTTAGAGCATTTTAGGTCATTGGAATGGTATATTGTAAAGCTTCCAAATGGGACCAAATTTACCTAATTCAGAGACCGTTCGATATCCCAAAAGCACATTGGAACTCTTCGATCGTCATTTTTCAATATGGATTGTTAATCTTTCCAAATTGGGCGATCCAACGGACACGCCTATAACTCCATCTTTTGATGTCGAATTGGGTCGATTTTTGGTCATCTGAATGGTACTTTTGTGCTCTTTCATTCTTGACTGGTACCGTTGTATTCCAAGACCATTTGGGCATCTTTAAGTTGGTTCACAGTCGTCGTTCTTGAATGTTTCCTTCATCTTCTTGTCCAATAGTAACCCTCATAACTCTCTCTTCAGAGGCTGAAATTAGAGTATTTTAGGGCATTGGAATGGTAACTTGTCAAGCTTCAAAATGAGACCACAATTGCGTGATTCAGAGACCGTTCGATATCACAAAAGCATGTTGGAACTCTTCGATCGTCATTTTCCAATATGGATGGTTAATCTTTCAAAATTGCGAGATCTAACGTTGACGCCTATAACTCCATCATTTGATGTCGGATTGGGTCAATTTATGGTCATCTGAATGGTACTTTAATGCTCTTTCATTTTTGAGTGGTATTGTTGTATTCTGAGACCATTTGGGCATGTTTAAGTTGAATCGCAATCGTCGGTCCTGAATGTTTCCTTCATATTCTTGTCCAATAGTAACCCTAATAACTCTCTCCTCAGAAGTTGAATTTGTACAATTTTAGGTCATTGGAATGGTAACATGTAGAGCTTCCAAATGAGACCAAAATTACCTAATTCAAAGACCGTTTGATATCCGAAAAGCACGTTGGAACTCTTCGATCGTCATTTTTCAATATGGATTGTTAATCTTTCCAAATTGCCTGATCCAATGAAGACGCCTATATCTCCATCATTTGATGTCGGATTAGGTCGATTTTTGGTCATCTGAATGGTACTTTAGTGGTCTTTCATTCTTGACTAGTATCGTCATATCCTGAGACCATTTGGGCATCTTTAAGTTGGATCGCAGTGGTCGTTCCTGAATGTTTCTTTCATCTTCTTGTCCAATAGTAACCCTCATAACTATCTCTTTAGAGGTTGAATTTAGAGCATTTCAGGTCATTGGAATGGTAACTTATCAAGCTTCCAAATGGGACCAAAATTGCCTAATTCAGAGACCGTTCGATGTCATAAATGCGCGTTGGACCACTTCGATCGTCATTTTTCAAAATGGATTGTTAAACTTTAAAAAATGCGCGATCCAATGGAGACGCCTATAATTCCATCATTTGATGTCGGATTGGGTCGATTTTTGGTCATCTGAATGGTACTTTAGTGCTCTTTCATTCTTGACTGGTATCGTCGTATTCCGAGACCATTTGGGCATGTTTAAGTTGGATCGCAGTTGTTATTCTTGAATGTTTCCTTCATCTTCGTGTCCAATAGTAACCCTCATAACTCTCTCTTCAGAGGACGAATTTGGAGTATTTCAGGTCATTGGAACGGTAACTTATCCAAGCTTCCAAATGGGACCAAAATTGTCTAATTTAGAGACCGTTCGATATCACAAAAGCGCGTTGGAACTCTTCGATACTCATTTTTCAATATGGATTGTTAATCTTTTAGAATTGCGTGATCCAATGGAGACTCCTATAACTCCATCATTTGATGTCAGATTAGGTCGATTTTCGGTCATTTCAATGGTACTTTAGTGCTCCTTCTTTCTTGACAGGTATCGTCGTATTCCGAGACCATTTGGGCATCTTTAAGTTGGATCGCTGTCGTCGGTCCTGAATGTTTCCTTCATCTTCTTGTCCAATAGTAACCCTCATAACTCTCTCCTCAAAGGTTGAATTTGCACAATTTTAGGTGGTTGGAATGGTAAAATGTAGAGCTTCCAAATTAGATCAAAATTACCTAATTCAGAGACCGTTCGATATCCCAAAAGCACGTTGGAACTCTTTGATCGTTATTTTTCAATATGGATTGTTAATCTTTCCAAATTGCGTGATCTAATGGAGACGTCTATATCTCCATCATTTGATGTCGGATTGGGTCGATTTTTGGTCATCTGAATGGTACTTTAGTGATCTTACATTCTTGACTGGTATCTTCGTATTAGGAGACCATTTAGGCATCTTTAAGTTGGATCGCAGTCGTCGGTCCTGAATGTTTCCTTCATCTTCTTGTCCAATAGTAACCCTCATAACTCTCTCTTCAGAGGTTGAATTTATACTATTTCAGGTTGTTGGAATTGTTATTTGTCAAGCTTCCAAATGGGACCAAAATTGCCTAATTCAGAGACCGTTCGATATCCCAAAAGAACGTTGGAACTCTTCGATCATCATTTTTCAATATCGATTGTTAATCTTTCCAAATTGCGCGATTCAACGGAGACGCCTATAACTCCATCTTTAGATGTCGGATAGGGTCGATTTTTGGTCATCTGAATGGTACTTTAGTGCTCTTTCATTCTTGATAGGTATCGTCGTATTCCGAGACCATTTTATCATGTTTAAGTTGGATCGCAGTCGTCGTTCTTGAATGTGTCCTTCATCTTCTTGTCCAATAGTAACCCTCTTAGCTCTCTCTTCAGAGGCCGAATTTAGAGCATTTTAGGTCATTGGAATGGTATTTTGTAAAGCTTCCAAATGGGACCAAAATTACCTAATTCAGAGACCGTTCGATATCCCAAAAGAACATTGGAACTCTTCGATCGTCATTTTTCAATATGGATTGTTAATCTTTCCAAATTGGGTGATCCAACGGACACGCCTATAACTCCATCTTTTGATGTCGGATTGGGTCGATTTTTGTTCATCTGAATGGTACTTTAGCGTTCTTTCATTCTTGACTGGTATCGTCATATTTCGAGACCATTTGGGGATCTTTAAGTTGGATCGCAGTCGTCGTTCTTGAATGTTTCCTTCATCTTCTTGTCCAATAGTAACCCTCATAACTCTCACTTCAGAGGCCGAATTTAGAGTATTTTAGGTCATTGGAATGTTAACTTGTCAAGCTTCCAAATGGGACCAAAATTGAGTAATTCAGAGACCGTTCGAAATCACAAAAGCAAGTTAAAACTCTTCGATCATCATTTTTCAATATAAATTGTTTATCTTTCAAATTGCGTGATCCTACGGAGATGCCTATAACTCCATCATTTGATGTCGGATTGGGTCGATTTTTGGTCATCTTAATGGTACTTTTGTGCTCTTTCATTCTTGACAGGTATCGTCATATTCCGAGACCATTTGGGCATCTTAATTTGGATCGCAGTCGTCGGTCCTGAATGTTTTTTCATCTTCTTGTCCAATAGTAACCCTCATAACTCTCTCTTCAGAGGTCAAATTTAGAGTATTTCTGGTCATTGGAATGGTAACTTATCAAGCTTCCAAATGGGACAAAAATTTCCTAATTCAGAGACCGTTGGATATCACAAAAGCGCGTTGGAACTCTTCGATCATCATTTTTCAATATGGATTGTTAATCTTTTAGATTTGTGCGATCAGACGGAGATGCCTATAACGCCATCATTTGATGTCGGATTAGTTCAATTTTTGGTCATATGAATGGTACATTAGTTCTCTTTCTTTCTTGACTGGTATCGTCGTATTCCGAGACCATTTGGGCATCTTTAAGTTGGATTGCTGTCGTCGGTCCTGAATGTTTCCTTCATCTTCTCGTCCAATAGTAACCCTCATAACTCTCTCTTCAGAGGTTGAATTTATACTATTTCAGGTCATTGGAATGGTAACTTGTTGAGCTTCCAAATGGGACCAAAATTACCTAATTCAGAGACCATTTGATATCCCAAAAGCACGTTGGAACTCTTCGATCGTCATTTTTCAATATGGATGTTAATCTTTCCAAATTGCGTGATCCAATGGAGATGCTTATATCTCCATCATTTGATGTCGGATTGGGTCAATTTTTGGTCACCTGAAGGGTACTTTAGTGGTCTTACATTCTTGATTGGTATCTTCGTATTAGGAGACCATTTGGGCATCTTTAAGTTGGATCGCAGTCGTCGGTCCTGAATGTTTCCTTCATCTTCTTGTCCAACAGTAACCCTCATAACTCTATCTTCAGAGGTTGAATTTATACTATTTCAGGTCGTTGGAATTGTAACTTGTTAAGCTTCCAAATGGGACCAAAATTGCCTAATTCAAAGATGGTTCGATATCCAAAAAGCATGTTGGAACTCTTCGATCGTCATTTTTCAATATGGATTGTTAATCTTTCCAAATTAAGCGATCCAACGGAGACGCCTATAACTCCATCTTTTGATGTCGAATTGGGTCGATTTTTAGTCATTTGAATGGTACTTTAGTGCTCTTTCATTCTTGAATGGTATTGTCATATTCTGAGACCATTTGGGCATCTTTAAGTTGGACCGCACTCGTCAGTCCTGAATGTTTCCTTCATCTTCTTCTCCAATAGTAACCCTCATAACTCTCTCTTCAGAGGTCGAATTTAGACAATTTCAGGTCATTGGAATGGTTACTTGTCAAGCTTCCAAATGGGACCAAAATTGCCTAATTCAGAGACCGTTAGATATCACAAAAGCACGTTGGAACTCTTCAATCGTCATTTTTCAATATGTATTGTTAATCTTTCCAAATTGCGTCATCCAATGGAGATGCCAATATCTCCATCATTTGATGTCGAATTGGATCGATTTTTGGTCATCTAAATGGTACTTTAGTGGTCTTACATTCTTGACTGGTATCTTCGTATTAGCAGACCAATTGGGCATCTTAAAGTTGGATCGCAGTCGTCGGACCTAAATGTTTCCTTCATCTTCTTGTCCTATAGTAACCCTCATAACTCTCTCTTTAGAGGTTGAATTTATCCAATTTCAGGTCGTTGGAATTGTAACTTGTCAAGCTTCCAAATGGGACTAAAATTGCCTAATTCAGAGACCGTTCGATATCCTAGAAGCACGTTGGAACTCTTTGATCGTCATTTTTCAATATGGATTGTTAATCTTTCCAAATTGCACGATCCAACGGAGACGCCTATAACTCCATCTTTTGATGTCAGATTGGGTCAATTTTTGGTCATCTGAATGGTACTTTAGTGCCCTTTCATTCTCGACTGGTATCGTCGTATTCTGAGACCATTTGGGCATCTTTAAGTTGGATCGCAGTCGTTGGTCTTGAATGTTTCCTTCATCTTCTTGTCCAATAGTAACCCTTATAACTTTCTCTTCAGAGGTTGAATTTAGACAATTTCATGTCATTGGAATGGTTACTTGTCAAGCTTCCAAGTGGAACTAAAATTACCAAATTCAGAGACCGTTAGATATCACAAAAGAACGTTGGAACTCTTCGATCATCATTTTTCAATATGGATTGTTAATCTTTCCAAATTGTGTGATCCAACAGAGATGCCTATAACTCCATCATTTGTGGTCGGATAGAGTCGATTTCTAGTCATCTGAATGGTATTTTAGTGCCCTTTCATTCTTGACTGGTATCGTCGTATTCTGAGACCATTTCGGCATCTTTAAGTTGGATCGCAGTCGTTGGTCTTGAATGTTTCCTTCATCTTCTTGTCCAATAGTAACCCTCATAACTTTCTCTTCAGAGGTCGAATTTAGACAATTTCAGGTCATTGGAATGGTTACTTGTCAAGCTTCCAAGTGGAACCAAAATTACCAAATTCAGAGACCGTTAGATATCACAAAAGCACGTTGGAACTCTTCGATCGTCATTTTTCAATATGGATTATTAATCTTTCCAAATTGTGTGATCCAACAGAGATGCCTATAACTCCATCATTTGTTGTCGGATAGGGTCAATTTTTGGTCATCTAAATGGTACTTTAGTGCTCTTTCATTCTTGACTGGTATCGTCATTTTCTGAGACCATTTGGGCATGTTTAACATGGATCGCAGTCGTCGTTCTTGAATGTGTCCTTCATCTTCTTGTCCAATAGTAACCCTCATAACTCTCTCTTCAGAGGCCGAATTTAAAGCATTTTAGGTCATTGGAAAGGTAACTTGTCTAGCTTCCAAATGGGTCCAAAATTGCCTAATTCAGAGACCGTTTGATATCACAAAAGTATGTTGGAACTCTTCGATCGTCATTTTCCAATATGGACTGTTAATCTTTCCAAATTGCGAGATCCAATGGAGACGCATATATCTTCATCATTTGAGGTCAGATTGGGTCATTTTTTGGTCATCTGAAGGGTACTTTAGTGGTCTTACATTCTTGACTGGTATCTTCGTATTAGGAGACCATTTGGGCATCCTTAAGTTGGATCGCAGTCGTCGGTCCTGAATGTTTCCTTCATCTTCTTGTCCAATAGTAACCCACATAACTCTCTCTTCAGAGGTTGAATTTAAACTATTTCAGGTCGTTGGAATTGTAACTTGTTAAGCTTCCAAATGGGACCAAAATTGCCTAATTCGGAGACCGTTATATATCCCAAAAGCACGTTGGAACTCTTCGATCGTCATTTTTCAATATGGATTGTTAATCTTTCTAAATTGCGCGATCCAACGGAGACGCCTATAACTCCATCTTTTGATGTCGGATTGGGTCAATTTTTAGTCATCTGAATGGTACTTTAGTGCTCTTTCATTCTTGACGGGTATCGTCATATTCCGAGACCATTTGGGCATCTTAATTTGGATCGCAGTCGTCGGTCCTAAATGTTTTTTCATCTTCTTGTCCAATAGTAACCCTCATAACTCTCTCTTTAGAGGTCAAATTTAGACAATTCCTGGTCATTGGAATGTTTACATGTCAAGCTTCCAAATGGGACTAAAATTGCCTAATTCAAACACTATTCGATATCACAAAAGCACTTTGGAACTCTTCGATCGTCATTTTTCAATATGTATTGTTAATCTTGCCAAATTGCGTTATCCAACGGAGATGCCAATAACTCCATCCTTTGATGTCGTATTGGGTCAATTTTTGGTCATCTGAATGGAACTTTAGTGCTCTTTCATTCTTGACTGGTAACGTCGTATTCCAAGACCATTTGGCCATAATTAAGTTGGATCGCAGTCGTCGTTCTTGAATGTTTCCTTTATCTTCTTGTGCAATAGTAACCCTCATAACTCTCTCTTCAGAGGCCGAATTTAGAGTATTTTAGGTCATTGGAATGGTAACTTGTCAAGCTTCCAAATGGTACCAAAATTGCGTAATTCAGAGACCGTTCGATATCACAAAAGCATGTTGGAACTCTTCGATCGTCATTTTCCAATATGGATGGTTAATCTTTCGAAATTGCAGGATCCAATGTTGACGCCTATAACTCCATTTGATTTCGGATTGGGTCTATTTTTGGTCATCTGAATGGTACTTTAGTGCTCTTTCATTCTTGAGTGGTATTGTTGTATTCTGAGACTATTTGGGCATGTTTAAGTTGAATCGCAGTCGTCAGTCCTGAATGTTTCCTTCATCTTCTTATCCAATAGTAACCCTCATAACTCTCTCCTCAGTGGTTGAATTTGTACAATTTTAGGTCGTTGGAATGGTAACAATGGAGACGCCTATATCTACATCATTTGATGTCGGATTGGATCGATTTTTGGTCATCTGAATGGTACTTTAGTGGTCTTACATTCTTGACTGGTATCTTCATATTAGCAGACCAATTGGGCATCTTTAATTTGGATCGCAGTCGGCGGTCCTGAATGTTTCCTTCATCTTCTTGTCCAATAGTAACCCTCATAACTCTCTCTTTAGAGGTTAAATTTATACTATTTCAGATCGTTGGAATTGTAACTTGTCAAGCTTCCAAATAGGACTAAAATTGCCTAATTTGGAGACCGTTCGATATCCCAAAAGCATGTTGGAACTCTTCGATCATCATTTTCCAATATGGATGGTTAATCTTTCAGAATTACAGGATCCAACGATGACGCCTATAACTCCATCATTAGATGTCGGATTGAGTCTTTTTTTGGTCATCTGAATGGTACTTTAGTGCTCTTTCATTCTTGACTGGTATTGTTGTATTCTGAGACCATTTGGGCATGTTTAAGTTGAATCGCAGTCGTCGGTCCTGAATATTTCCTTCATCTTCTTGTCTAATAGTAACCCTCATAACTCTCTCCTCAGTGGTTGAATTTCTACAATTTTAGGTCGTTGGAATGGTAACATGTAGAGTTTCCAAATGGGACCAAAATTACCTAATTCAGAGACCGTTCGATATCCCAAAAGCACGTTGGAACTCTTGGATAGTCATTTTTCAATATGGATTGTTAATCTTTCAGAATTGCGCAATCCAACGGAGACTCCTATAACTCCATCATTTGATGTCAGATTAGGTCGATTTTTGGTCATTTCACTGGTACTAGTGCTCCTTGTTTCTTAAAAGGTATCGACGTATTCCGAGACCATTTGGGCATCTTTAATTTGGATCGCTGTCGTCGGTCTTGAATGTTTCCTTCATCTTCTTGTCCAATAGTAACCCTCATAACTCTCTCCTTAAAGGTTGAATTTGTACAATTTTAGGTCGTTGGAATGGTAAAATGTAGAGCTTCCAAATGGGATCAAAATTACCTAATTCAGAGACCGTTCGATATCCCAAAAGCACGTTGGAACTCTTCGATCGTAATTTTTCAATATGGATTGTTAATCTTTCCAAATTGCGTGATCTAATGGAGACGCCTATATCTCCATCATTTGATGTCGGATTGGGTCGATTTTTGGTCATCTGAATGGTACTTTAGTGGTCTTACATTCTTGACTGGTATCTTCGTATTAGGAGACCATTTGAGCATCTTTAAGTTGGATCGCAGTCGTCGGTCCTGAATGTTTCCTTCATCTTCTTGTCCAATAGTAACCCTCATAACTCTCTCTTCAGAGGTTGAATTTATACTATTTCAGGTCGTTGGAATTGTTACTTGTCAAGCTTCCAAATGGGACCAAAATTGCCTAATTCAGAGACCATTCGATATCCTAAAAAAACGTTGGAACTCTTCGATCATCATTTTTCAATATGGATTGTTAATCTTTCCAAATTGCGCGATCCAACGGAGATGCCTATAACTCCATCTTTTATTATCGGATTGGGTCGATTTTTGGTCATCTTAATGGTACTTTAGTGCTCTTTCATACTTGACTGGTAACGTCATATTCTGAGACCATTTGTGCATCTTTAAGTTGGATCGCAGTTGTCGGTCCTGAATGTTTCCTTCATCTTCTTGTCCAATGGTAACCCTCATAACTCTCTCTTCAGAGGTCGAATTTAGACAATTTCAGGTCATTGGAATGGTTACTTGTCAAGTTTCCAAATGGGACCAAAATTGCCTAATTCAGAGACCGTTCAAAATCACAAAAGCACTTTGGAACTCTTCGATCGTCATTTTTCAATATGGATTGTTAATCTTTCCAAATTGCGTGATCCAACAGAGATGCCTATAACTCCATCATTTATTGTCGGATAGGGTCAATTTTTGGTCATCTGAATGGTACTTTAGTGCTCTTTCATTCTTGGCTGGTATCGTCGTATTCCGAGACCATTTTGGCATGTTTAAGTTGGATCGCAGTCGTCGTTCTTGAATGTTTCCTTCATCTTCTTGTCCAATAGTAACCCTCATAACTCTCACTTCAGAGGCCGAATTTAGTGTATTTTAGGTCGTTGGAATGGTAACATGTAGAGTTTCCAAATGGGACCAAAATTACCTAATTCAGAGACCGTTCGATATCCCAAAAGCACGTTGGAACTCTTGGATAGTCATTTTTCAATATGGATTGTTAATCTTTCAGAATTGCGCAATCCAACGGAGACGCCTATAATTCCATCATTTGATGTCGGATTGGGTCGATTTTTGGTTATCTGAATGGTACTTTAGTGCTCTTTCTTTCTTGACTGGTATCGTTGTATTCCAAAACCATTTGGGCATGTTTAAGTTGGATCGCAGTCGTCGTTCCTAAATGTTTCCTTCATCTTCTTGTCTAATAGTAACCCTTATAACACTCTCTTCAGAGACCGAATTTAGAGTATTTTAGGAGATTGGAATGGTAACTTGTCAAGCTTCCAAATGGGACCAAAATTGCGTAATTCAGAGACCGTTTGATATCACAAAAGCATGTTGGTACTCTTCCATAGTCATTTTCGAATATGGATGGTTAATCTTTTGAAATTGTGTGATCCAACGTTGACGCTTATAACTCCATCATTTGATGTCAGATTGGGTCGATTTTTGGTCATCTGAATGGTACTTTATAGCTCTTTCATTCTTGAGTGGTTTCATTGTATTCTGAAACCATTTGGGCATGTTTAAGTTGAATCCTAATCGTCGGTCCTGAATGTTTCCTTCATCTTCTTGTCTAATAGTAACCCTCATAACTCTCTCTTCGGAGGCTAAATTTAGAGTATTTCAAGGCCTTAGAATGGTAACTTATCATGCTTCCAAATGGGACCAAAATTCTCTAATTCAGAGACCGTTCGATATCACAAAAGCATGTTGGAACTCCTCGATCATCATTTTCAATATGGATTGATAATCTTTTGAAATTGCGTGATCCAACGTTGACGCTTATAACTCCATCATTTGATGTCGGATTAGGTCGATTTTTGGTCATTTCAATGGTACTTTAGTGCTCCTTCTTTCTTGACTGGTATCGTCGTATTCTAAGGCCATTTGGCATCTTTAAGTTGGATCGCAATCGTTGGTCCTGAACGTTTCCTTCATCTTCTTGTCCAATAGTAACCCTCATAACTCTCTCTTCAGAGGTTGAATTTATACAATTTCAGGTCGTTGGAATGGTAACATGTAGAGCTTCCAAATGGGACCAAAATTACCTAATTCAGAGACCGTCGATATCACAAAAGTGCGTTGGAACTCTTTGATCATCAACTTTCAATATGGATTGATAATCTTTCAGAATTGCGCGATCCAACGGATACTCATATAACTCCATTATTTGATGTCGGATTTGGTGGATTTTTCGTTATTTCAATGGTACTTTAGTGTTCCTTCTTTCTTGACCGGTATCATCTTATTCTGAGACCATTTGGCATCTTTAAGTTGGATCCCAGGCGTCGGTCCTAAATGTTTCCTTAATCTTCTTGTCCAATAGTAACCCACATAACTCTCTCTTCAGAGGTTGAATTTATACAATTTTAGGTCGTTGGAATGGCAACATGTAGAGCTTCTAAATGGGACCAAAATTACCTAATTTAGAGACCGTTCGATATCCCAAAAGCACGTTAGAACTCTTCGATCGTTATTTTTCAATATGGATTTTTAATCTTTCCAAATTACGTGATCCAATGGAGACGCCTATATCTCCATCATTTGATGTCGGATTGGGTCGATTTTTGGTCATCTGATTGGTACTTTAGTGGTCTTACATTCTTGACTAGTATCTTCGTATTAGGAGACCATTTGGGCATCTTTAAGTTGGATTGCAGTCGTCGGTCCTGAATGTTTCCTTCATCTTCTTGTCCAATAGTAACCCTCATAACTCTATCTTCAGAGGTTGAATTTATACTATTTCAGGTCGTTGGAATTGTAACTTGTTAAGCTTCCAAATGGGACCAAAATTGCCTAATTCAAAGATGGTTCGATATCCAAAAAGCATGTTGGAACTCTTCGATCGTCATTTTTCAATATGGATTGTTAATCTTTCCAAATTAAGTGATCCAACGGAGACGCCTATAACTCCATCTTTTGATGTCGGATTGGGTCAATTTTTAGTCATCTGAATGGTACTTTAGTGCTCTTTCATTCTTGAGTGGTATTGTTGTATTCTGAGACTATTTGGGCATGTTTAAGTTGAATCGCAGTCGTCAGTCCTGAATGTTTCCTTCATCTTCTTATCCAATTGTAACCCTCATAACTCTCTCCTCAGTGGTTGAATTTGTACAATTTTAGGTCGTTGGAATGGTAACAATGGAGACGCCTATATCTACATCATTTGATGTCAGATTGGATCGATTTTTGGTCATCTGAATGGTACTTTAGTGGTCTTACATTCTTGACTGGTATCTTCGTATTAGCAGACCAATTGAGCATCTTTAATTTGGATCGCAGTCGGCGGTCCTGAATGTTTTCTTCATCTTCTTGTCCAATAGTAACCCTCATAACTCTCTCTTTAGAGGTTGAATTTATACTATTTCAGATCGTTGGAATTGTAACTTGTCAAGCTTCCAAATAGGACTAAAATTGCCTAATTTGGAGACCGTTCGATATCCCAAAAGCACGTTGGAACTCTTCGATCGTCGTTTTTCAATATGGATTGTTTATCTTTCGAAATTGCGCGATCCAACGGAGACGCCTATAACTCTATCATTTGTTATCGGATAGGGTCAATTTTTGGCCATCTGAATGGTACTTTAGTGCTCTTTCATTCTTGACTGGTATCGTCATTTTCCGACACCATTTGTGCATGTTTAACTTGGATCGCAGTCGTCGTTCTTGAATGTGTCCTTCGTCTTCTTGTCCAATAGTAACCCTCACAAGTCTCTCTTCAGAGGCCGAATTTAGAGCATTTTAAGTCATTGGAATGGTAACTTGTAAAGCTTCCAAATGGGACCAGAATTACCTAAATCTGAGACCGTTCGATATCCCAAAAGCACGTTGGAACTCTTCGATCATCATTTTTCAATATGGATTGTTAATCATTCCAAATTGTGTGATCCAATGGAGATGAGTAGTTCTGTATGCCCATAATGCTTTTTGCAATTTTTCATCCCAATCATGTTTACTCCCTGTCACCATCTTCTTGAGTATTTTGACGATCGTTGTATTGAACGCCTATGCTAGTCCATCGGCTGGGGATAGTAAGGCGCTGAAAATGAATGTCGAATGCCGAACTTTTGACACAGCTTTTCCATGCCTTGGCGAAAATTTTCTTCGGCGTTGGCGATAATTGTCAATGCTTAATAGCAGTCATCAATGCTTGGTAACGATCATCAACGCTTGATAGCGACCATTAACGCTTGGTATTTGGCGATGACTTGATATGCTTAAAAGCCTGTTTTGCTTTAGCAATGATTTGTTATGCCTGAAAGTGCTAATCTTGGCGATAATCATCGACGTCAATGACTTGATATGCTTGAAAGCCTGTTTTGCTCAAGATTAGCTTTGCCCCCGGTCTCGAACTAATCAGGCCTGTATACTTTTATTTCACCTTTTATATCGTATACCTCCTCCACAATTTTGCTTTTATCAACCATCTTTTATAACTTATTCTTCAGGCCATTTACTTTTCTTTTCTTCTTCAATTCTATCTCCTTTCCTTTCTCCTGAAATTCGAGGTCAATTGAAAATTTATGCTTTATTCATTCGTACAAGGGAGAGTACATGACCCTTTTTTTTTTTTTTTGCAATTCTTTTGCTCTTCTACTTATCGGCGATAATCGTTAATGCTTGATAGTAATCGTCAATGCTTGTTAGCATTAGTGCTTGCTTTTGCCTCTAACTTTGACCTGCAAAATTTGATATAGACAATTATTATAAACAATTATCATTGCGGGGAATCAACGATTACCTCATTTGAGAAGACTGCTTATCTTGCCCAGTGAATAATTATGCCGTGAATCTTTTGAATCAAGACACTGTAATTCTTCTATCAAGTGATCATTTTCCTTCGGGATCATATGTCATTACTTTCTCTTTTATTTCTCATGTCTTCTTTTATGACAATTTTACTATTGTCAATCATCTCTTGTAGAATATTCTTTTCTTCTTTGCTTCATTTCCTTTGAATACTGTACCTGTGGCAGTTTGATTGCCTCCGCAACTAGCGATTGATTCCTCATAAGCAGTATATCATCCTTCTTCGACTTCGGCAATCCTTTGTTTTGCTTTTCTTTCTTCGGCAATATTTGTTTATGTTCGCTTAAGGCTCTTGAAATAGCCGATTCATATGAGAGTGGAGCAGCTTCACTTTGACTCTTGTTCTTCTACTCTGGGAAGTTGTGACGATGCCCCCTGGGTTCTCTATTAACCGATGAATTTATTAATTCATTAATTGATTCAGTTGGACTAACTTCTCATTCTGACAGCTTCGTATATTTTTGTACACCAACACGCTATCATCCGTTCTTCATTGTCTTGCCGAGCTACTGATGAAGCAGAAACTGCTATCGACTTTACCTAGCATTGTCTGTTTTTTATCACAACGGATTTTGATCTTCTCTGATACTCTCTGGCATTGTTGTTTGATACTTTCGACATTACCTCGCTTCTTCTTCACTAAGTGATCGAGCAAGAGGAAGAACCTCAACTTCCTTGCCATGAAAGTGCTTCCGTATGATGCCGATTATTTGGTCAACATGTGAACACAGCTTTGTATAAAAACCATCTGAATTTGAATTGGCTCCAGCACTCTGAATGCTTTTTATAAAGCATTTAAAATTGTCGAATTAGATTTCTTCTTCAGCATGCTCCTCTTCAGTTATATCATTCAACTCTCTTTTGATAGCATTATGCCATAATTGGATCATTCTTCAGCCTCTTCAGCTACAATTGGATCAATAGCTGACTCCAAATGTTTCTTTTTTCAGTCTTAGAAGATTCACAAGTGCACCACCCTTTTTTCTGTTCAATCTATTAATTGGCCATGTGTGGGATCCACACAGCACTGTAGTTGAGGATTATCTTCAGAACTTTTAAGGACCTTGGCAGTATTTTTTTCTTCCATCCAGGTGAATATGATCCTTTGAAGAAGCTTTTTTTTTTTTTTTTTTTCCTTTGGGACTATCTTGCACAAGCATTTCAGCATATTTGTTCCTCTTCCATAGACATGTGCTGACTAATTGATGTTTGGATAGTTTCCATACAAGAAGCTAGCTCTCTCCGAAAACTGTCATTATTCTGGCATTATTTGTCTTGGATCAAAACTGATTTGATCTTCTCTGTCACTTTTTGGTGGAAGTCTATTGGATGTGAAGTAAACAACCACGTTAGTCAGGAAAAAGATCGCTGCGGTATATCTATCATTAAGAACAGAATGTTAGTTATTTTGATTAAATAAAACTGTACTTTATTTTTAGAGATGAAGGGGAGGATGTTCCCACTGAGAGTCGCCATTTTGGCGTCTTTACAGACGCCAAAAAGTGAAAAATGTTCTCTGAATATTTTCTAAGTTACCATCGAATAATATTCCCCAGCAGAGTCGCCATTTTGTTTCGACAAGAAAACAAATGTATTTGATTTGGGGGATTTATTCAATAATAACAAAGAAAGAATAAGAGAACATTGATCACATTTATTCTGAGTTCATTTACATCCTCTGATTCCCTTGATTCTGAAAACAAAGTACAATTAATGTAATGTACTAAATGAAAGAGAAGATAATCAGATAGAAATTTTGGCAGCATTCCGACGCCTGTTTCAATCATCTCCTATGACTTAGGAGGAATTGTTGATCTGATCAACCAGTCTTCAATGAGATAGAAATTTCAGCAGCATAACGGCGCTATTTCGGTCATCTCCCAATACTTGGGAGGAATTGCTGATTCAATCAGCCAATCTTCAATGAGATGGAGCATCCTTCTGGTCATTCTTCCTTAAAATATGAAGAAGTCCGTTGAAGTGTAGTCAGGACCCACAGAAATCAGGCCGATCACATCAGACGGGCCTAAAAAGTCTCCCAAAACGTAAGATCATGGGGTTTCCACCGTCCATTCTGCTCAAAACTTTATATGAAGCCTTAGAACCACAAATTAACCGTACACGTCCAGTTTCAGCTCCTGAATCCTTGTAGAAATGGCTAAACTGACAAATCAGCCCCTGAGATCGTGATTTGGGGCCCACCTGATATCTGGATATTCTTCAAACTCGGTCTCAACGCGTTAAATACAGTGGGCAAGTGAATGGTCGGAGCGGATTTCTCACGAACTTCACCATCAGCCCCACATGTACATCGCATGTACATAGTACATGAGTGCACAAGTCGTGCATGGAATTTCTCAAAATCGGTCAGTTGGCTCTGACCGATTTCATCTTCTTCATTTCAAAAATACAAACAGCGTAAACGCTGTGACTTTGAAGTTTTCTTAGTGTGGCCCACTCCGTACTAAAATCATTGATCTGAACCGTCTATTCTCTTCAGAAGGTGAGCATTACCGTTGCCTAGTTGTCCTTTTGTCACCATGCAGACTGTTGCATGATCTTAACCATTGAATGTGGAATGAACGGCAGAGTAGATAACCTAGCTGGCCGCACTGATTTTACTTCAAAAATCGTCTTTCCTTGGTGGTTTTCCGTCGTGAATTCAATGGACGGAGTAGATTTCTTCATCTCTGTTGATCTGGAGCCCACCGAATTTCACAGAGTTTTCGTCGACTCTGTCAAAAACAACGTACGTCGACTCTGTCAAAAACAGAGTTTTGGTCTCTTTGTTGTGGGCCACACTCGTGACGTAAATGAAGGATCTGAGTCGTCCATCAGGTAGAGGGCGAAAAACCAATCGAAACTATGCTAAGCTTTGGTGACCATACTCCTCCATATGATCGTTATGGCGAACGTAAACGGACCGTTGAGCTTCCATTGTAGCTTGATTATCTTGGTGGACCCCATCATCGGATGATCAAAACTAGTCTTTGACTGTCGAAATCTCGAGAGGAAGACGGTGGACGGTGTGGATCTTCCAAAAGGCAGCCACAATGAGCCTTACCAATAACACAGCGGAATGAAGAAGCTTTTTCTTTCGGCCAGTTTGCGCGGTCCCGCGCAAACCACTTCGATTGCGCGGTTCCGCGCAAAGTGTATTCTCACCACCCTTTACAAAAATGATGCAAAGGCATTATTTGACTTCCGACGGTCTGCGCGGGTCCGCGCAAACCACTTCGGTTGCGCGGTTCCGCGCAAAGCTCTTGGTTCTCCTTCTTCTGCCTTGCTTCTCTCTCATTCTTTAGCTCACCAACTGATCGAATTCGATCCAACCCATTAAATGAATCAGGGAGGGGTATTTATAGGTCCTACCACCTTACAGAGTGGTGATCACCACCACTTATCTCTTCACAAATGGACTTCTTCCTTTCTTAAATCATGGTGTCCACCAAACTCTTTTTAGATGGTGGTGTACAACCTCTTTTCACTAAAATGACACTTGTATCCACTTTATTACCAAAATACCCTTTTTAATCCTTTTTACTGAAATACCTAAACTATCCCTGGAGATGGATTTTTACCAAAATACCTAAACTACCCCTGGACATGGATTTTTACCAAAATACCTAAATTACACCTGGACATGGATTTTTACCAAAAAACCTAAACTACCCCTGGACATGGATTTTTACCAAAATACCTAAACTATCCCTGGACATGGATTTTTATCAAAATACCTAAACTACCCCTAGACATGGAAATTACCGAAATACCCCCGGACATAGAAATTACCAAAATGCCCCCGGACATGAAAATTACCAAAATACCCTCGAACATGAAAATTACCAAAATACCCCCGGACATGAAAATTACCAAAAAGCCCCCGGACATGAAAATTACCAAAATGCCCCCGGACATGAAAATTACCAAAATACCCCCGGACATAAAAATTACCAAAATACCCCCGATCATGGAATTCTCTGACCACTGCAATGAGATATTTTTTGTGCCTCAACAGTTAGAATGGTAACTTGTCGAGCTTCCAAATGGGACCAAAATAATTTAATTCAGAGACCATTCGATATCCTAAAAGCACGTTGGAACTCTTCAATCGTCATTTTTCAATATAGATTGTTAATCTTTCCAAATTGCGTAATCCAACAGAGACGCTTATATCTCCATCATTTGATGTCGGATTGGGTCAATTTTTGGTCATCTGAAGGGTACTTTAGTGGTCTTACATTCTTGACTGGTATCTTCGTATTAGGAGACCATTTGGGCATCTTTAAGTTGGATCGCAGTCGTCAGTCCTAAATGTTTCCTTCATCTTCTTGTCGAGTAGTAACCCTCATAACTCTCTCTTCAGAGGTTGAATTTATACTATTTCAGGTCATTAGAATGGTAACTTGTTAAGCTTCCAAATGGGACCAAAATTACCTAATTCAGAGTCCATTCGACATCCTAAAAGCATGTTGGAAGTCTTTGATCGTCATTTTTTTTAATATGGATTGCTAATCTTTCCAAATTATGTAATCCAAAGGAGATGCTTATATCTCCATCATTTGATGTCGGATTGGGTCAATTTTTTATCATCTGAAGGGTGCTTTAGTGGTCTTACATTCTTAACTAGTATCTTCGTATTAGGAGACCATTTGGGTATCGTTAAGTGGCATCGCAGTCGTTGGTCCTGAATGTTTCCTTCATCTTCTTGTCCAATAGTAACCCTCATAACTCTCTCTTCAGAGGTTGAATTTATACTATTTCAGGTCGTTGGAATGGTAACTTGTCGAGCTTCCAAATGGGACCAAAATTATCTAATTCAGAGACCATTCGATATCCTAAAAGCACGTTGGAGCTCTTCGATTATCATTTTTCAATATGGATTGTTAATATTTCAGAATTGCGCGATCCAACGTAGACTCCTATAACTCCATCATTTGATGTCGGATTAGGTCGTTTTTTGGTCATTTCAATGGTACTTTGGTGCTCTTTCATTCTTGACTGGTATCATCATATTCCGAGACCATTTGGGCATCTTTAAGTTGAATCGTAGTCGTCGGTCCTGAATGTTTCCTTCATCTTCTTGTCCAATAGTAACCCTCATAACTCTCTCTTCAGAGGTCGAATTTAGACAATTTCTGGTCATTTGAATGGTTACTTGTCAAGCTTCCAAATGGGACCAAAATTGCCTAATTCCGAGACCGTTTGATATCACAAAAGTACATTGGAACTCTTCGATCGCCATTTTTCAATATGTATTATCAATCTTTCCAAATTGCTCGATCCAACGGAGACGCCTATAACTCCATCATTTGATGCTGGATTGGGTCGATTTTTGGTCATCTGAATGGTACTTTAGTGCTCTTTCATTCTTGACTGGTATCGTCGTATTCCGAGACCATTTGGGATTGTTTAAGTTAGATCGCAGTCGTCGTTCTTGATTATTTCCTTCATCTTCGTGTCCAATAGTAACCCTCATAACTCTCCCTTCAGAGGCCGAATTTAGAGTATTTCAGGTCATTGGAATGATAGCTTATCAAGCTTCCAAATGGGACCAAAATTGTCTAATTCAGAGACTGTTCGATTTCACAAAAGCGCATTGGAGCTCTTCAATCGTCATTTTTCAATATGGATTGTTAATCTTTCAGAATTGCAAGATCCAACGGAGACTCCTATAACTCCATTTGATGTCGGATTAGGTCGTTTTCTGATCACTTCAATGGTACTTAAGTGCTCCTTCTTTCTTGACTGGTATCGTTGTATTCTGAGACCATTTGGGCAAGTTTAAGTTGAATCACAATTGTCAGTCCTGAATGTTTCCTTCATCTTCTAGTCCAATAGTAACCCTCATAACTCTCTCTTCAGAGGTCAAATTTAGAGTATTTCAGGTCATTGGAATTGCGACTTGTCAAGATTTCAAATGGGACCAAAATTGATTCAGAGACTGTTTGATATTACAGAAACGCATTGGAACTCTTCGATCGTCATTTTTCAATATGGATGGTTAATCTTTCCATATTGCGCGATCCAACGGAGACGCCTATAACTTCATCATTTGATTTCGGATTGGGTTGATTTTTGGTCATCTGAATGGTACTTTAGTGCTCTTTCATTCTTGACTGGTATCATTGTATTCTGAGACTATTCGGGCATCTTTAAGTTAGATCGCAGTCGTCGTTCCTGAACGTTTCCTTCATCTTCTTGTCCAATAGTAACCATCATAACTCTCTCTTCATTGGTCGAATTTAGACAATTTCAGGTCATTGGAATGGTTACTTGTCAAGCTTCCAAATGGGACCAAAATTGCCTAATTCAGAGACCGTTCGATTTCACAAAAGCATGTTGGAACTCTTCGTTCGTCATTTTTCAATATGGATAGTTAATCTTTCCAAATTACGTGATCCAATGGAGACACCTATAACTCCATCTCTTGATGTCGGATTGGGTCAATTTTTTTGTCATTTGAATGGTACTTTAGGGTTCTTTCATTCTTGAGTGGTATCGTCGTATTCCGAGACCATTTGGGCATGTTTAAGTTGGATCGCAATCGTCGGTCCTGAATGTTTCCTTCATCTTCTTGTCAATAGTAACCCTCATAGCTCTCTCTTCAGAGGTCGAATTTAGACAATTTTAGGTCATTTGAATGGTTACTTGTCAAGCTTCCAAATGGGACCAAAATTGCCTAACTCTGAGAACGTTTGATATCACAAAAGCACGTTGGAACTCTTCGATCGTCATTTTTCAATATTGATTGTTAATCTTTCCAAGTTGCACAATCCAACGGAGACGCTTATAACTCCATCATTTGATGTCAGATTGGGTCGATTTTTGGTCATCTGAATGGTACTTTAGTGCTCTTTCATTCTTGATTGGTATCGTCGTATTTTGACCCCATTCGGGCATCTTGAAGTTGGATCGCAGTCGTCGTTCCTGAATGTTTCCTTCTTCTTCTTGTCCAACAATAACTCTCATAACTCTCTCTTCAGAGGTCGAATTTAGACAATTTCTGGTCATTGGAATGGTTACCTGTCAAGCTTCCAAATGGGACCAAAATTGCCTAATTCAAAGATCGTTCGATATCACAAAAGCACGTTGGAACTCTTCAATCGTCATTTTTCAATATGTATTGTCAATCTTTCCAAATTGCTCGATCCAACGGAGATGCCTATAACTCCATCATTTGATGTTGGATTGGGTCGATTTTTGGTCATCTGAATAGTACTTTAGTGCTCTTTCATTCTTGACTGGTATCGTCATATTCCGAGACCATTTGGGATTGTTTAAGTTGGATCACAGTCGTCGTTCTTGAATGTTTCCTTCATCTTCGTGTCCAATAGTAACCCTCATAACTCTCTCTTCAGAGGCTGAATTTAGAGTATTTCACGTCATTCGAATGATAACTTATCAAGCTTCCAAATGGGACCAAAATTGTCTAATTCAGAGACCGTTCGATATCACAAAAGTGCATTGGAGCTCTTCGATCGTCATTTTTCAATATGGATTGTTAATCTTTCAAAATTGTAAGATCCAACGGAGACTCCTATAACTCCATCATTTGTTGTCGGATTAGGTCGTTTTCTTGTCACTTCAATGGTACTTTAGTACTCCTTCTTTCTTGACTGGTATCGTTGTATTCTGAGACCATTTGGGCAAGTTTAAGTTGAATCACAATCGTCGGTCCTGAATGTTTCCTTCATCTTCTTGTCCAATAGTAACCCTCATAACTCTCTCTTCAGAGGTCAACTTTAGAGTATTTCAGGTCATTGGAATTGCGACTTGTCAAGATTTCAAATGGGACCAAAATTGATTCAGAGACTGTTCGATATCACAGAAGCGCGTTGGAACTCTTCGATCATCATTTTTCAATATGGATGGTTAATCTTTTCAAATTGCGCAATCCAACGGAGACGCCTATAACTCCATCATTTGATGTCAGATTTGGTCAATTTTTGGTCATCTGAATGGTACTTTAGTGCTCTTTCATTCTTGACTGGTATCGTCATATTCCAAGACTATTCGGGCATCTTTAAGTTGGATCGCAGTCGTCGTTCCTGAACGTTTCCTTCATCTTCTTGTCCAATAGTAACCCTCATAACTCTCTCTTAAGAGGTCGAATTTTGACAATTTCTGGTCATTGGAATGGTTACTTGTCAAGCTTCCAAATGGGACCAAAATTTCCTAATTCAGAGACCGTTCGATATCACAAAAGCACGTTGGAACTCTTCGATCGTCATTTTTCAATATGGATATTCAATCTTTCCAAATTGCTCGATCCAACGGAGATGCCTATAACTCCATCATTTGATGTCAGATTGGGTCAATTTTTGGTCATCTGAATGGTACTTTAGTGCTCTTTCATTCTTGACTGGTATCGTCGTATTCCGAGACCATTTGGGATTGTTTAAGTTGGATCACAGTCGTCGTTCTTGAATGTTTCCTTCATCTTTGTGCCCAATAGTAACCCTCATAACTCCCTCTTCAGAGGGAGAATTTAGAGTATTTCAGGTCATTGGAATGGTAACTTATCAAGCTTCCAAATGGGACCAAAATTGTCTAATTTAGAGACCGTTCGATATCACAAAAGCGCATTGGAGCTCTTCGATCGTCATTTTTCAATATGGATTGTTAATCTTTCAGAATTGCGC
>JAJHSJ010000012.1:39820521-40036861 GCA_021015155.1 Magnolia officinalis
GCTCATGGGAGCATAAAGTGTGTCGTGTAGACACGTTGTGTCAACCTAAGTGTAAGTTGTACTGGTTAGAGGTGAACCTGATTTAAAACCTCTGGTTTGAGGTGAACCTGTTGTGAAGCCTCCTTTAGTGAGATCCGGTACACTCAATGGTTGAGTGCGTCCATAGGAAGTGAAGTAGACAAGTAGTCGAACCACTATAAAAATGACTGTGTTTAAGATTGCTATTGTTTTCCATTACCTGTGTGATTTCCTTAAATGCTTTCATAATTGATTATCTGAGATCACTTCTCACACACAGTCACATCCATCATAAACTAAGATTTGCATTTTGTTTATCATTCAAATAGTGTTATGACTGGATCCTCTACTTAGCTTGGAAGCCATTAGAGTTACCTTGAAGTAATCCTGATACATGCATATTCTTTCAGGATAAGATTGATAGGATTTTAAAATATCATAAAATACTGAAAAGTCCTATTCACCCCCCTCTAGGACATATTGGCATATTCCCACTTCAACTAAAGTGGTCATTACCGCAATTTCACGTACAATCGAAGAAGGGGTAGGTTTTATACCAGAGCCAAGTCATGCCCCCTTTTTTGGTCATCTTTGCATTAAGATATCCGTACATGAACCCATTCATGAACGAAAACCTGATAATACCCTGGAAGGATGGGTAGCCTATGGAGTTATTCGATATTTTGAAAAAGTTCCCCGAAACCACTCTGAGAGGATAGTTGAGGAAACAACGGGAGCTGTTTCTCTAATTCAAGAAGATGTTGTCAATCCTCCAGATCACCAACTTCTTCAGCCAATCCTCAAGATCAGCCAACTTCTTCTCCTGTCCCCAGGACTGTCCACCCCAGTCCCTCACTGCCGATGACAAGGTCTCGGACATGCTCCCAAGCCTCTCCCCCTTCACCTTAAGAAGGGACTATTTCTTCCACTTCCCCGACTCTAGTCAGTACAGCTCTTCAGCCAGGGAGTAGTCGGTCTCCTCCCTCCAAAGGGAAGCAGGTTATAATTGAAGAAGTAAGTGAAGGAGATTCAGAGGGTGAAGGTTCGGCCTCCTCGTCTGAAAATACCACTTCTGGTGAATATGAGACTGAAGGGGAGAATGAAGTTGATGACTATGAGGAAGGAGAAGTCGACATTGATGGCGAAGAAGACATTGCTGCGGAGGGTGTTTTTGCCAATGAAGAACATTTCCCTTCAACTTTTGAAGTTGTACCTGATATCACTGTCCTTGCAAGGACTTCACCAATGGTGGAGGAAGGAGAAGATGAACCCCTGGACTATGGGGAATATGGATATTCGCTGGGTAAGAAAATCTTATTATTCTTTATTTGATTTTCTTTCTTTCATCATCATTTTTTTTCTTATATGTTATTATGCATTTTATTTTAGGTGCTCATATTGCCAGTACTAGGACGGAGGGTATTTCCCTTGTGGATTTTCCTCCTATTGTATTAGTAGCTTCCCCGAGGGTCTCTTTGGCTTCTTTGGTGCCCCCAAGGACAATGGCTCGCAGAATCATTTTTCTGGTGGAGCCAACTGATTTGCCAACTCCCACTACCATAGATTCAAGCACCGAGGCTAGAACACCTTCCTTTGTTGAGATGGTTGGATCTGGTCTTCCTCTTATCGGAGAAATGTAATCTCCTGTTGTTCCAGTGCCAGCAGAAGGTATATTTCTTTCCTTGTTTACATTTCTCTTATCATTTATATTTACGGTTATGCTATAACTTTACCATTTCATTTTTTTTACAGGGAACTTACCTCAGAGCGGTACAGCTAGTTCCTGTTCTGTTGCCACCTTGTCGGTTATGTTATCTTTTGAGAAGATTCCGCATACAAGTTAACATTGATTAGGAACTCCATGTCGGCAGTCATTGAAATGTGTAAAGACACTGATCAATGGTCAGATCTAGCAGTTGCCATAGATGTTCTAGATAGTGCTGTAAGGATGGCCAAAGTCCATGTTTCTTCTGTGTGCAATGCTTTCTTGAGATTTCATAATTCAATAGTTGCTCTGAAGTCAGCTGAAACTACAATTGTTTCACCAGAAATCTTGGAGTATGGTAGACAGTTAGCATCTTCCAGAGAGAAAGTTTCCCAGATTACTCCCATCATCTCTCGTCATGACCAAGAACAGTTATCCTTGCGAGAGCAATTAAAGACTTTCGCTGATAATAAGACGACAATCCAGAACCGCATTACTCTTTTGAAGAAAGAGATTGTCCAGTTGGAGAAGCAGGATTTGGAGGAAGATTTGAATATCAAGAGAGTACAGGAAAATATACAATCCAGCCTTCATTCTATGGACGCCGAGCGGTCTGAACTGGCCAAGAACGAAGAGCTAATTGCTTCATTAGAGAAAAAGTTAGCTGGCATTCCAGATCCTACTAGAATCATTTCAAATGCCAAATTGGAACATGTAGCTGCTCAAGTTCATCTTCAAGAAAATTTACAACAACACTTAGCAGCATTAGGCATGGTAAGAGAGTTATGAGAGATGAAACTTTGTCGTATTTTCTTTTGTTATTACAAGTACTCTTTGAATTGCAAGCTATACAAGTATTTTGTGATGTTCTTGAAAATGATTGTCTCTTTTGCATTTTCTTTTTATACTTATGCATATGTGTTTATGCGATATTCTGATTGATGAATTATACTTTTATTTAAGCATCTCTTATGACTGTTAGTAAGGGATTTCCTACATGATTCTCGTCCTAGTTAGCGGCATTAAGTTTCGGTTTAGTTAGATAATCACACACAGTTTATGCTCTTGAGTAGTGGAGCCACACAGTTTTTTAGACTCTTGAGTAGTGGAGTTGAGTCTCACATGATGGTCTCTATAACTCTTATGAGTTCACTGGACTTTTCACAGCCTGGTGACTTCATAAACTGCGATCCATAAGAGGGGCCCAGTGAAGCTACCGGAGCCGTGAACTCGGTTGGATTTACGCACAGGGTTGGCCGCAGTAACTCTCTAGAGTTCACGGGGTGCACAAGGCGACCTTTAGGGTACCAAATCTTAGGCCGACAGTCCATCGGTGAGTAAGTTTAGACCCCTCCTCATGAGTGACTACTGAAATGAAGCCAGATATCTGGGGGGTCTTACGCATGGTTGACCTATCTATGGTCATGGCCAAAAAGCTCACACTGCAGCTCGCGTTTTCTTCGCCTGTAAGGTCGGACCCATTCACGGGAGGGCAGTTTCATCCATTCCCCGTGACGCTATCAGAAAGCTATACAGACGGCATGGGTGTTACGCGTGACTAGCCGTTGAGGACTTTTGACCCGTTTAGGACTTTAAGTTGCTGGTTTCGTCCGCAGCCCACATAGGTATACATTTGATGGCTTTCACGAGCTTTTTAGGGCCACTGGCTTCTCACTATTGCCCAAATGGCGAAAATGATAGGTCTTATGCGTAGCTGGCTATTTTTAGGGCTTGACTAGGCTGCCTTAAAAGATAATAGTAGGTAGCCATCGTTGTCGTGAGAATAATAGATATCTCTGATTGAAATTGATACATCACCACTTTTACTAATATCTTCAACGATATTCATATGTGTTGTTCATAATATATCAACTTTTGTAAAGCTCGCTTGATGATAATAGTGATGGTCACTTTCCTTTTGTAATAATCATTGATATGTAATCTTGGTGCACTCACAAATTTCTTCTTTATTCATTCATCTGACGGTACATGGCCATGACCTTGCTTATTCTTGCCTCCTTTTGATACATGTGTATTATTCTAATAATTTGTTGGATGAAAATCGAATGTTCCTTCAAGGACAATATCTTTTGATGAAGCGAGCATTGACTGGTATACTTATACCTCGTCCTTCTTGATTTACAACTCTGTACGTGTAAGTGCTATAGTTTATATCCCTGTCTGTTGTCAAATTTGTGGTGCTAAAATCACTGTTATATAACTTGCATAAGTGAAGCTGTCTCAAAGATCAACATTCATGAACAAGCAAAGCTCACAACAAGCAAAGCTCACAAGTACAAAGATCAAACTCAAGAATACAAGACTTTAAGAAGAGTACAAGGCAGTTCGTAAAGAACTTAAGACACTTTCAAGATTGAACTACATCAAGATTTCAAGATTGAACTACATCAAGACTTCAAAGCTTAAACTTCAAGGTCACTTGTTTCTAATGTTTCAATGTCCTTACTTCATGTTTGAGGTTTGACTGACTTTAGGTTGACCTTAGGAGTAGGTCACTTTGGATACATAAGTCGGATGTTTATTTTACATGAGTTTGGTCTGTTCTTCGACTAGTCCTAGGCCTTCTTCGACTAGTCTTAGCTTTTCTTCGACCAGTCTAAGAAATTCCTCGATCAGTCGTGAGTTTGTTACAAAATTCGGATATTTTCTGTTAGGCTTCGACTAGTCAAGGAATCTGTTCGACCAGTCGAAGGAACAATGTCGATTGCATCTTTGACCAGTCGAAAGTCTTCGACTCAAAGTCCAACGATGAAATTCAGGTTCTTTGACCAGTCGAAGGAGACCTTCGACCAGTCGAAGGTGACCTACGACCAGTCGTAAAATGGTCAAAGCTTATCGCACCCGTTTTTTCAAATATCTGTTAATGCTTCGACTAGTCGAAGAGCTCCCTAGACCAGTCGAAGACGCGATCTGCTCACCTATAAATAGAGCACGAATCTCAGAAAGAATGAATCGAATTAATTAATCCATTCAAGCCAATCTTCGTCGAACTTCTGAGAGATAATTCTGCGCTCCATCTAAGTTAAGTGTGCTTATTTAATATTCTCTTTCTTTAGCTTTATTTAATTGATTTTGTTTCTGCTATTCCAATCTAATTTGATAAGAGGAATTGTTATTCCCTTTCCTTGGAATCAAAATCAATTAAGGCAAGCCCTATTTGGTTTAATTTAAAATCTATTAGAACTAGAACCATTGTAATTGAGTACTGGACATTGAACTTGGACATTCAATCATCTACTCTGACTTGGTTCTACCGGGCTGCTACAACGAAGGAGTTAATCAGGTATTTTACATTTAATTGTAAATTCCTTTCTGTTTTAGTTTCTTTCAAGATTTGCCAGAAAAATCTTGTTGTATTGATTATCTGAGGAGAGCCAGGAAAACTCAGAAGTGAGGTTTTTTTAATTATGTAAGCCCACAGACAAAGACACAATTGTAAAGGTTTTAGGTGAACCTGTGAAAACCTATTTTGTTAGTGAACGCTAATATCCCCTGTGTGAGGATATTAGGAGTAGAGTAGCATTCTGTGTGGCTGTTGTTTAACAGTTGGTGAACACACAGGCAAACCACTATAACCCCTTGTGTTGTGGTTGAATTATTTATACTTCTAATCTTTAATTATTCATTTGTGGGATGTATGTATGGTGGTGAATGTTGTAATCATTTAATTCAAGCATTGTGGGAATTTTGTAATAGTTTAGAATTTATTTTCTGCTATTCCTTTATCAGCTTGATATTCAATTTCCTTTAAAGTTGTTCCAACAAGGTTGCCCTACCATTTTTATGGTGTATGGCTGTCCTGAACAGAAAATACATTTGTGATTACAATTTATTTCAGTTCAGTTTGTGTTTATTTCTGTATTCCTCTTTGGTTTGAGATTTGATACGAAGATCTTTCTAGAAATAAGGTTGTCTTACCAAAAACTCTGGTTTTTGGTGTAAGGTTGTCCTTAGAACAACATTTGTATTAACCTCTCAAGATCTGAATTTTGAGGTTGTTTTACTTTCCTGCATTGTGATTTATTTTGGCTATCATATTCTTTTTAATTCTGCTGTTATAAGTTTTATTTGGCATTGTCCTATTCACCCCCCCTCTAGGACATATAGCTAGGCCTTTTCAGTACGCCCCATTGGAATATACTTCTTTTATTATGTATGGCTCATCCCATTTGGGTTTGAATTTGCCCCTAGTCCTATGGGTGACCACTATCAGTCTTTTCAACATTAGCACCATATCCCCTTTTTTGAAAGAGCGATACTTGAGGCGTTTATCAAAGGCGGTCGATATTGTAACGCCCCGAATTTCGAGGGTCGAGCAAAAGCTCAACTCTTGAGATCCGATGCATCACTTATGTATCATAGATAATGATGATTAAATATTGTCCATATTAGTGCATTAAACATGAATGAGATTACACTAAATCAGCATATCATACTCCAGAGACAATTAGATTACGCAAACGGAAGACTGTATTAGATATATAAGGCATATAAGTGGTTGTAAGTCCCCAGAGTATGAACATGTCACCAGGTTAAATAATTACATGTATAATTTCAAATTTTACAAAATGATAAAGTGTAATGTTCAACTAGTCCATATCCCTGTAATCCTTGCGACACAACTCTAGGTCTACATAGACTCGCCAGGGAGTTTAATGTAGGAGAACTCCTTGTCATCATAAAAGTCAGGCTCCATCTCGTAAGCCGCATCATCATCTGCAACTACAACAGAGTCTGGTTGGTGTTTTAAAACACCGTCCCAGAGTGGGAGTGAGTGATCAACTCAGTGGTACTATAAGGCAAAGGTTAACATGTTATCAATTCAGTCAAGCAGTAATGACAAAGCAGTACAATAATCATGTCCTAACTATTCTGGTTAATACAAGAATGATATGCGATAATGATGCATGCCCTCGCCTACACTCCTTTTGCAACATCATCTCATGGTCGCGCATGCTAAAATCCCACTGTGCTCAAGTCCCACGCCAAAGGCACATGCAATGCGGTGCATGGTCATATTAGCCAAGTTCTTAATTAGACCTATTCATATAGCAGATTCAGGAAGCTAAGGTACCTCCCTTTATATCATTTACCCAAACAATGATCCATCTAGGGTAGTCAATCCTAGCTAATCGCATACGATAGGAAAATTATAAGGCAACATCACCCTTGATCTGAAAGTAGTGGATAGGCAAGTTTAGGTCACTACAAAGAGGCTCGTCACCTCAGCATAGGCCTTAGTTTATACTCGAGGTCATTTTGGGAAGGCTCGTCACCTTAGCGTAGGCCAACAGCTCGAATACAGTGTCCCATACCACCGTATTTGGCTCACGAGTTTGGGTCGCTCACTGGTCACTACGGGGAGGCTCGTCACCCCAGCGTAGGCTGACAGCTAGAACACGGTGTCCCATACCACCATGCCTGGCTCATGAGTCTCAGTGGATCATGGTACCAAGGTTAAACGGGCATTTCATTGGTAAGTGGTACCTTAGATTCAAGTAATAGCATCTATACATGGTAAACACACATTAGGCCAATCGGGTTACTTGATAGGCTCGATTGGTACGAGCGCACGCTAACTTAATTGACATGGAGCACATACGCACTCCTTGTGGCCTAACTACTGTCGATAATCACCGTACGACTCAGATTCATCGAATGTGTCTGTGGTGGTAAAACTAAATCGGCCACTCGATCAAAAACTGTTACCGATTGCCTGGACTATGCGATAGTCCCAATCATACTCAGTTGCAATAGACATTCATATATGTCAGTCAAACAACATTTAACAACCACATCACATATAAATCTCATTCGAGCATTTTAACAAACACATAGTGCACATGTTATCACACATCGGCATTTCATACATAAATCACGTAGACGAATGTAAATTACATGAAGGAATCTATTCATATAGCTAAGGTAATTGAGAATCTCATCTCAACACCTTTAATAAATGCATTTCATCAAACCATCACCCATTCAGACATTTTATCAAACACTTAGACTACACATTTCAAACATACATGTAATGAATTAATTATAACATATATTATAGTAAATCCTTTCATAAAGGAGTTGTCACGCATACAACGATCATGTATTCTCAATTAATAATCATGGCAAACACAAATCGAAATTCTATATTCATTGTTTCATCAAACCATCACCCATTCAAACATTTTATCAAACACTTAGACTACACATTTCAAACATACATGTAATGAATTAATTATAACATATATTATGGCAAATCCTTTCATAAAGGAGTTGTCACACATACAACGATCATGTATTCTCAATTAATAATCATGGCAAGCACAAATCGAAATTTCATATTCGTTCAAACATTTCAACAAACAAATGGAATGCATAGTTAATAAGCATAGTTCATACACATGTAATATATGGAAAGCATCGTATCTAAGGGTATATGGTGGCAATCAAGTCAGTCATAAACCATTACTGACATTGAAAGCCTTGAAAACCATAACCTAAACGTTTATAGTCCGCACCTTTCGTCGGTACGCCGATTATGGACTTGGTTCGTACACTACGCCTTTGTTTACGGCATAACGGCTACATATAGCATGAGATAGGTTAGTTATTTCACCGATCTACCTATTTGGATACCTAAAATAGATTAGGGTTAGGATTCCTTACCAAAAAATGGAGTCGAAATTACCGGTATAGCGACACGGAAGAGGGGATTCAGCACGTGGAGTGGCGGGAATGAATCCCAGCAACAAACCACAACTCTCTCTCACTTCTCCTCACCTTCTCCTTTTCTTTTCTCTCTTCTCTCTCCTAGGGTTTAGGAAATTTGTATGGAATGAGAGAGGGGTGGGTTAAGGGTCTTATATAGGCCCAGAAGTGATGTCAATGGTCCCAGGGCCATGATATACTTAGGTTATAGCCACAAGTCGTCTGTTTCGGGCCAACAAAGCTCATCTGAGGTCCAGTACTTACATACAGTCTGGAGAAAGTTCCTTGACAATGGATCTATCTCAGGTTAAGATTTCGGTTCGATCGGATTTGTGGATCGACCGTAGAGGACCAGTTTCAGTTCAACGACTGCCGTTACTCGATCAGGGCCACAAGTACACCGGCCTGTGTAGGGAAATTTCCCTGATGCAAGGGTGTAGTTGGGTCAGAATATGACGATCTGAAACCTTTAAATTGGCTTGCAAGTGAACGGCCCAAATCACTTAAGTTTGAGTTCATTTTCTAAGGATATTCACATTTCTCACATACTTCGCTCCATGCTTAAGTTGTGCATTTCTGGATACTATTTAGACTCGATTCTCATGATAGTTGTCAAGCCCAGTAAGGCAGTCATAACCGTATAGTTTCGCGGTCATCGGACTTTCGACGCGCGATCCAAGTCCGATACAGTGTTTCAATGTGCTCCCATGAGCAACTGGATTTTGAGATTGATCTTAGGTTTTTAGGTAATGTAGAGTTAGCGATTTTACTAGTTTTGGGTCTTGCAGTTCGTATAGAAAGTGGTTTAAGCTAATCTACTAATTAATTCAGTTTTGTACTTAATTAATTTTCGTTTAATTTCCAAAGGATTCGGTCCTTAGTGATTTCTACCTGAGGTGGTACTCGGGTCTTTGTACAGATTTTTCTGAGACATTACAGATATCCTTGCCTGATACGACTACAATCGTTGTTGGGCTCCCATGCATTTTTCATCGAGCAGGTCTAGTTTTTCCAACCTTATTTTTGCATTTTCATCATCTGTAATTGACCGATGCACTGCCACTTTAAGTGACGCCACTTGTGTTTCGATCAGGATCACCGCCTCCACGCCGTAAACCAATGAATTGGTGTTGCTCTGGTTGCCGTCCGATGGGTAGTTCTGTAAGCCCATAATGCCTCTTGTAACTTTTCATCTCAGTCACGCTTGTTTCCTGTCACCGTCTTCTTCAGTATTTTCACTATCGTTTTATTGAATGCCTCTGCTAATCCATTGGCTGGTGGATAGTAAGGTATTGAAAATGAATGGTGAATGCTGAATTTCTGACACAACTTTTCCATTCCTCTATTTTTGAAAGGAGTGTCATTATTAGTGACAATTTTCTTTGGGATACCATGGTAGTATATTATTGCGTGTCGAATGAAATTGACCACATCTTTCTTCTTAACGTTGCGCAATGCAATTGCTTCCATCCACTTGGAGAAGTAATCTGTCACTGCTAGAATATACTGTTTTCCTTTGGATGAAGGTGGATTTATGGGACCAATAACATCAAGTCCCCAAGCAGAAAAGGGTCAAGGGGTGACTGATTGGTTTAAGTCTTCTGGAAGAATGTGTATAACATCTCCATGAATCTGACATTCATGACAGCGTTTTGCATAATCTATTGCATCTTTGAACATTGTAGGCCAATAGTACCCCATTCGATGTATCCGATGAAATAAGTTTCGGCCAGCTTGATGTGCCCCACATTCTCTAGAGTGCACTTCTCGCAACATCTGACCTGCTTCTTGTTCATCTAGGCAACGTAGCAATATCCCATTGTAGGCTTTTCTGTACAACACTTCACTACATATGATGAATCTGCCCAATCTTTGCCTAATTTGTTGTCTTTGCGCTGGGTCTTCTAGCAAGATATCATATTTGAGGTAATCTACAAAAGCCTGACGCCAATCATCTGCCGTCACCTCCAAACACGATATAGGAAGTGCCTCAACAATTTCATCAATGACCTCTGAAGAGGGTAAAATCTTCTTTCTTCTATAGTTACCTAGAGAGGACTTCTATTTGGACAGGACAGAGTAGCTGCCAGGTTAGCCAGAGCATTTGCTTTTGCATTTTTAGCCCTTGGTACATGCTTGATTTCGACATGGCAGAATTGCTCAAATAACTGCTGTGCTTTCCAACAATATGGTAAGAGCTCTTGCTTTCTTATCTCAAATTCAGTCGTCAATTGATTTATGATCAATTTAGAATCCCCGAAGATTTGTAGCATTTTTATCTTCATTTCTTAAGCAATTTCCATTCCAATGATGAGGGCTTTATACTCGGCTTCGTTGTTTGTGCACGCGGCACCCAACATGAAGGAGTAAGGTAACAAGTCACCTTGAGGAGTAATAAATATCACCCCGGCACCTGCCCCTGATGCTCGAGAAGCATCGTCAAAATACATCTGCCATGGGCTTTGTGACTCGACCAACATAACCTGTTCATCGAGAAAATCATCATTAATGGTCTCACTCTCTGCTACGGGATGTGCTACCGGGAAATCCACCATTGCTTGCCCCTTTATGGCTTTTGCCGGCTCATACGTGATCATATATTCTAAAAGTAATAACATCCATTTGGCCAGTCTTCCTAATAACATCGGTCTTGTCATTAAAAACTTTATCGGATCCGCTCTCGAGATTAAAGTTATGTCATGAGAGAGATAATAATGCCTCAACTTTTGCACCGCAAATACTAGCGCCAAACATTCCTTTTCAATTAGGGAATAATTGCATTCTGCGCCCATCAGAGTTCTGCTAAGATAATAAAGAGCGGTCTCTTTCCTAGATTCATTCACCTGTGCCAACAAGGCTCCTAACGAATTCTCGGCTCGCCTTTTATAAGGGCTGTCAATACTGGCGGCTGTTTCAGCAATTCCTTTATCGAATCGAACGCATTCTGATAGGCTTTGTCCCATACAAACTTTGTTTCTTTCTTTATTAAATGAGAAAATGGCTGACATCTACCTGCAATATTTGAAATGAAATGGTGAATGTACGCCAGCTTTCCTTGCAAGCTTTTCAATTCCTTCAATGTCTTTGGAGGCGGCATATCTTAAATGGATTTAACTTTCCCTGGATCGATCTGTATGCCTCTATGCTTGATAACAAAATCAAGGAATTTTCCTAATGACACCCCAAAAGCATATTTAGCTGGATTCATTTTTAGCTGCTTCTTTCTGAGTCGACGGAAGACTGACGCCAAATGTTCGCGATGTTCCTGATGATTACCTGACCCGACCACCAAATCGTCCACATAACACTCAACATGCTTGTGCGTCTTATCTTGAAAGATATTCTGCATTGGCCTCTGATACGTCGCTCCGACATTCTTGAGTCCAAATGGCATGACTTTATAACAGTAAATTCCCAGCGAAGTTCTAAACGCTGATGCTTCTTCGTCTTCAGGTGCCATTCTAATATGATTATAACCTGCATAACCATCTATGAAGGACATGACAACATATTGAGTCGTACTATCAATCAACAATTTGGTTATCGGGAGAAAAAATCATCTTTCGGGCAAGCTTCATTCAGATCTCTGAAATCAATGCACACCCTGACTTTTCCATTTTTCTTTTTTACTAGGACATTATTTGATATCCACTTGGGATATTTGACCTCCCCAATAAACCCAACTTTTATCAGCTTGTTTACTTCTTCTTCTATCAGAGGAATCAAATTCGAGTGAAATCGCCTTTGTATTTGTTTAACCGACCTTTTCTCCTTAGAAATATTCAACCGGTGCATTGCTATTGATGGTTCCAGACCTGGCATCTCTGCGTATGTTCAAGCGAAGACGTCTCTATTTTCTTTGAGAAGTTCAACATATTTCTCGGCCTCTTGCTCCGGAAGACCGGCGCTGATGAATGTGCTCCTTGGCTCTTCTTCTGTACCCAAATTTATTTCCCGCAAACTTTCTATCGTTGCCTACCCCCCGTCTTCCATTTTCGTTGGGGCCTGTTGAGGCATAAAAAAAGAGAAGAAAGAATTGAAGATTAAGAAGATAAGTATTAATAAGAAAGAAAGAAACAGAAGATGAAGAAGAAAGAGTATCTTTTAAAGGGGTTTGCGCGGGTCCGCGCAAACCATATTGGTTGTACGAACCCTAGTGACACCAGTTGCGCGAGTTCGCACAACAGATTTCAGGACTTGTTATCCATAATTGGTCAGAATGGATGAAAGGTGGGTCCCACGGCATGAAGATCGAGAGTTCGCATGTGTGGAGGTCTATAAATACCCCACTCCCCCTCTCATTTGGGAGGATTGAAGATTTTGAAAGGAGTGCAGAGCTGCGGAGAAGATTGAAGGTAGGACTGAAGAGAAGTCCAGGGTTTGCGCGGACCCGCGCAAACCATATCAGTTGCAGGGGTCCGCGCAACTAGACTGCCCTGCAGTCAATAATGATGGAAGCTGAAATGTTGTCAAAAGGACTAAGCTCTAGTTCTCCTTTTGTACAAGCTTCAAAAAGAGAAATTAGACGATCTAATCTGCACAATATTCCTCTTAAAGAGATGATCAAATTAGAAGTTGAAGTGTTGCCGGATTTGATATCTAGATGCATTATTCAAACTCTGTCAATTTATTGTATTTCAAATAATCTATCTTAGAATCAAGGGATATTCGAGGATGTAAATGAACCCAATATTAATAATATAATGAATGTTCTTGATGTACTCTCTCTCTCTGTTATATTAGAATAAGATAATCTCCCAAATCGAATATATTTGTTTCTTGTTCGAAACAAAATGGCGACTCTGCTGGGGACTTATCTTATTTCATGATTAACGTTGAGAAAGTTATAAGGACTTTTATTGTAGTTTGGTATCTTTCTGACGCCAAAATGGCTAATCTTAGTGGGAACATCCTTCCCTTCATCTCTCATATAGATTATATTGCTATTTAGATAATAATTATAATTTCGTGTTTTATTTTGAAGGTAAAAAGATAGAATTGTGAACTACAATCAAATGGCAAACTTGTTGAGGAAGGTGAACTTTTATTTCACTACGACTGGATTCACAGTGGAATATGCACAGGATTAGCCTCCAAGGTGTGAAACCCAGTCTCCCGTAAGCAAAAATGACTTAACCCAAACAATGGTCAGAGTCGTGTCTGCTTCACCTCGAGCACTGGAAGGTGATGAGAACTGGACTGTCGTGACATCTCAAAGGACGAGAGCTCGAAATGCAAGGAGCTTCAGAACAGGTCTACCTTCGCCAAGAGCTAGGGGGTCAAAACACGGAACGCTGCAAAAAGGAATCCCGAATTAGCCCCTCCTGCAAATATCCTGGACAAACAGTTCCACAGTTAGCATCACGTGTGTTGGAGCATAAAAATAATGAAGAAAGATTGAAAGGGTAGAAGATCCATAGAGAATTGGAGAAATGAGAAAGAGAGAAGAAAATCAAATATCATAGTCAGTGGTTGCACAGGTCGTGCAACCAATAATTGGTTACGCGGGCCGCGCAATCGACTTCCTCCATTGTGCGGGTCGCGCATCCAAGATCAGAGACAATTTATTATGGATGGTCAAATCTGATGCAAGGTGGGCTCCCTGACACAAAGATCGAGGGTTCGCATGTGTGGAGGCTTATAAATACCCCACTTCCCCTCTCATTTGAGAAGAAGAAGAATTTCGGAAGAAGAGCAGAGCTCTAGAGGAAGATTGAAGGTGAGAGAGAGTAGTGGCAAGTTGGTTGGACGGGCCGCGCAACCAGGCTTTTATACAACTAGTAATGAAAGGGGCCAAGGTGCTGTTGAAATCGCCAAGTTCGATCTTCGTCGCTTCAAGCTCTCCTTTTGCATAAGGGACAAACTCAAAATAAAAGGAAAGATCGAATGATCAAACCTGCACAACATTCCTCCTAAGGAGATGACCGAAGCATATGTCGAAATGCTGCTGAATTCGAGATTCAACATTCGAACTTTGTCAATTTATGCATTTTAAATGATCCTCTTAGAATCAAGGGATATTAGAGGATGTAAATGAACTCAGTATCATTAATACAATGATTGTTCTGTGTATTCTTTCTTTGTTATATTCTAATAAGATAATTTCCCAAATCAAATGCATTTGTTTCTTGTTCGAAACAAAATGGTGACTCTGCTAGGGATCTAATTTATCTTATTTGATATTAACATTGAGAGTATTATAGAACTTTCATTGTAGTTTGGCGTCTTTCGACCCCAAATGGCGACTCTCAGTGGGAACATCCTCCCCTTCATCTCTAAGATAGATTATGTAATTCTTCAAATACTAATATAATTTAATTCTATGTTTTATATGTGAAGAGATCAAACTGTAAATTACGACAAATGGCAATTTCTGCGAGAAAAGTGAACTTCTATTTCACTACAATTGGATTTATGGTGGAATATGTGTTGAACCAGCCTCTGAAGCGTAGGGCTCAACCTCCTGTAAGCAAAAATGACTTAACCCGAGCAATGGTTGGAGTTGTGTCTGCTTCGCCTCAAGCGCCGGAAGGTGACAAGGATTGGACCGTTGTAATGTTTCGCAAGATGAGAGCTCGGAATATGAGAAGCCCCAGAATGAATCCGCCTTCGCCAAGAGTTAGAGGACCGATAACACGTAACGCTACTAAGAAGAACCCCGAACTCGCCCCTCATGCGATATATACCGAACGAACATTTTCGCAGTTAATGTCGCGTGACTTCCCAGCTTTGGTTGCCCTAAGAGTCGATGGACAAAGAGCAAAAAGGTAAGGCATTACTGATAGGCTCACTGATGTCTGTATCACCCCAATAAAAAAGTGGCGATGAGAGTACGAAGAAGTTGAATGATACTCCATCTTCCCCTCTTGTCATAAGTCCTATTACGTCGACGTATTCCTGCCCTACTCCAACTACAACTTCATCAAGGAGAGGAGAAGCCGCAGTACATATGGCTAGAACAAACCAGGAGAACATGTCGACTACTGAGGACCGTATGAATGAAATGGTGGAATCATAAAGAACACTAATGGAAGAGTGCAGAAATCTCAGAGAAGCCTTAGCGACCCTCGCACACAATATAGGCCAGATAGCGGCTCCCCCGATGATGGGCATAATGAATGGGCAAGAAAACCAACCCGAAGGCTTTCAACCACCAGGGGCAAGATCACTTGGGTCTGTCCCAGCAGCGAGAACTGTGACACAAGAGGAGGTGAGGCAAGTTGTCGAGGAAGTTGTCAGAGTAGAAAGGGATCGTGAGAATGTTGGCCGTTTCAGATATCGAACGCCGTGCCCACGAGAGGTAGAAGACATCCCGTTCCCAGCTAACTTTAAGCATCCAAATTTTCAGAAGTTTAATGGAGAGGGGTCACTAGAGGAACATTTAATGCACTTATTATTAGCATGGGGAATTTCTTTACGATACCACAGTATTGCCTACGGTTGTTTGGATCATCTTTGACAAGCAAAACATTCCGATGGTATTCCAGTCTGGCTCCAGGATCGATACGCACTTGGGAGCAAATGTAGGATGCCTTCATGTCAAACTTCTTCTCTTAAGAACGTGATGTCAGTATTATGGAATTGGCTTCTGTACGGCAAAGAGAGGGGGAACCTGTAGAGAAGTTTATAGACAGATGGAAGACATTGGGAGCTTCGTGTAGACAGCTGCCGGAAGAAAAGGAATAGGTCAAGATGTATCTAAACTCCATGGAAGCTGGAATCTCGTTCGGACTCACTAGTGCCGATATTAGGACTTTCCGTGACCTAACACTAAGGCCCATGCTTTAGAGTTGATGACTCAGAAGATGCCAGTGTTTCACTATGAGACAACCAGGAGGGGACCCAGCAAGATGGCTACAAATACCGTGGATCATGAAAAGAGAAGTCAAGATGCAAGAGATTCGGGAGAAAAAAGGTCAGAACAGAAAGAAAAATTAAACAGGCCAATAAATAGATACAGTGGAAAAAGGCCCAGAGCGCTCAATTCTCACGAAGGGTTTGCGTTCGATAGGGAAGATGTGTCCCTATGATGAACCAATTACTAAAAGCCGGTATGATAGAATTATCAGCACCCAAGCGCCCTGAAGTCGTGACAAGAGCGAGAGAGAGATTTTTGCCGCTATCATTGCCTGGTGGGACATCCGATGAAAAATTGTTATACGTTGAAGTGTATAATACAACGAATGATAGACATGGGTGAAATAGTGATCAGAAAAGAAAAGGAAAGGGATACAAAGGCAACAGTGAATGTGCTGATAATCTGGGAAAAGGCCCAAGAAAAGAAAGATAAAGAATATTGTAAGACAACAAGAAATGTAGTAATGATTACGCTACGGTCCGAAAAAAGGACAGTAAGCCCCGCAAAGCAGAAAACAAGGGTTATAAGAAAAGAAATCGTCGAAGGTCAGCACGATGGTGATAAGAGAGAAGAGAAGAGTGAGATGACGATGGTAACTTATGATATGGTAAGTCACTTGAAAGGCATACCGGCTCGGTTGAGTGTTTATGATGCGCTTAAGTTGTTGGAGGAATTTTGGCAAAGTTTGATTTAAGCGCTATCCGATCACGATGTCAGAGAAACGTTGCTTGCATAAATGGAAAGCGAAGAATGTAAAGAGCAAGAAGACTGCATGCTAGTATTCTCCTTCTCTAATGACAATTTAGTTTATGATACATGACACAACAAGCCACTAATGATAGAAGGCCACGTCCGTGGTAAGAAAGTTAAACAGATTATGCTTGACAATGGGTTCACGGTGAATCTGCTACCACTGACAATGTTGAGTAAACTGGGTTATCATCGCTCTGATCTACGCCCGAGTGGAATGATGATACGGGGCTTCAATCAGGACGGGCACGAGCACTCGGTAAAATTACAGTAACATTGGAAATAGGAGAGCTAACTACTGATGTCGTTTGCCACGTCATAAATGTCGTGACGACATATAATCTTCTCCTAGGAAGGCCGTGGATACATCAGTACGGTATTGTGCCCTCTACGCTGCATCAATGTTTCAAGTACTGTAAAGGCGGGATACAGTATAAAGTAGTGGCCGACGCAAGGCCTTATACAGAAGCTGAAGCCTTCTTTACGGATGCCAGTTATTACGAAGGGTTCGCTAAAGAAAAAGGGAGAAAAAATGATGACAGAGAAGTCTGGAGGAACATTCAAGTGAAGATGATGAAAGAAGAAACAAGAAAGGCAAAATCATCCAGAACTGCAGAAACAAAGAAGAAATTCTATTTTGTGCCGAAACATCTGAGACAACCAAGGTAGCCGCTGCTAACTCTGCTATTGCCTGAATAATTAAAAATTTTACAATCCAATTATACAGTGCCATTACTGTATACTAAATGAAATAAGCCATTTTCAGCTGTTCTGGAAAGGTTTCAGGTCAGGGCCAGTGTAACGGCCCGTGTTTTCAGGACCCGAGTATATGACTTGTTTCCCAAAAACCCAAGTGTTAACCTTGAAGGATGGTCAAATTCAAGTATACGTTTTTTTTTCAACTATCAGAGTAAGCAAATGAACGTAGAATGGACAACTAAGCATAAAGGAAAAATTTGTAACTACATTTAGAACATACAGAGGTGCTCATAATGACTTATACAAACCAATGTCCCCATTCTTACAAATACAAAATGAAATCACATTACATGTGAAACAAGGTAAACTGCAACAATCTTGAATTGTGAAATCCTGTAGCAACCCTTGGCAAATAGAATCATGCACCCTTGTCAACCATTGCCTGCTCCTCACAAATATAAAGGGCCACCTGTACTACCTGTACGGTTGTATATTTGATGGATGACTGGCCAGCTCAGTGTGAATTCAACTCAAGATTTCACAAAGCCGCATTAGGTAAGCATAGTTATAAAACAACAAGGCAATCAAAACAACACATGATGTAGTCTTTTTAGATGCATGGATGTACGAATGCACATCGACTTGGGGATGCACATCCAGTTGGACTTGGGCTCGTCACCCATGCAAATCATCGACCTGGGAAAAACATCCAGACGATTTGTGCCCCGGGAATGTAACATCTCGTATTTTTGCCAACCTGGGATTAGATGTCCTTAGGCAATGGATCGATCCTAACACCTTATCAACTTGTCAAAACTCAGTCCCAAAGGCTAAAATCGCTTGTGAACCCATTTCTTTCACAAATCCCATCCTTCACCACCTTGCTCTTCAATCTTTCTAAGTACTTTCATCCTAGGCACTAACTTAAACTAGCTAAGTAGTATAACTCGGATCACTTTATATACAAACTATAAAGGCCCAGGTACCACCTCAGACAGAAATCTTACAGGACTAAATCCTTTAGAAATTAAGCGAGATTTAGCTAGTGTTAAAATAGGGTGCCTGTGAAATTAGCACCAATCACTTTAAATACGATCTGCAAGACCCAAAAGTTGTAGAATCATTGACGCTAGGTTACCCTAAAATCTAGGATCAATCTCATTACCTGGCTGCTCTCGGGAGCATCTCGAAACTCCGTATCGGATCTGGACCGCACGTCAGAAGTCCGATTAACATGAAGTTAAGGAACTAGGACCGCCTCGTTGGGCTTGACAACCATCTCGAAAATCAAATCCAGATAGTGTCCCAGCGCTATTCGCTTGAGCTCGGAGTGAAGAGTGTGAGAAATGTGAAATTAATTCGAAAGAAAATATCTTGAATAGTAATCTGGCACCTCTCGCTTGCGGATCAGTTTTAAGCAACCAGACCGTCAGAATCAGACCAAATTACACCCTCGGATCAGGAGAAATTTCATACGCATTTACATATACTCAGAATCTCCGATAGAGATCCGCTGACTGTTGAACTGAAACTGGTCCGCCATGCGTGATCTGGAATCCCGACCGAAACGAAAACTTAATAGAACGTAGATCCAGCGTTAGTGAGCTTAAGTCTGACCTTTGGCTCAAGGAGGCCCGTCAGATGTCCTCCGTTGAGCTGAAAAAGTCCCGCTTTGTTTATAACCTAAGTATACTTTGACCCGGAGTCTATTTTGGTTAGTTTTTAGGCTATATAAGGACCTTAAACCCTCTCTCATGGCAGCCATACGAATTTGAGTTTTGAGAGAGAGAAAAGAGAGAGAATGTGTGGGAGCAGTGGGAGAATCTCCCTACCACTCTTCCCTGCCGCTATACAAGCTACATCGCTCCGTTCTAATCACTTCCTCGGCGATTCCAAGTCCGTTTCTAGGTAAGAAACCCTAACCCTAATCTGATTTGGGGCTTGGGTGGTTGTAGGTTATGAAATAGCTAACCTATTTCGTTCTATAGGTTGCCAAACTGCCGATTACGGAAGCTTAGCAAACCTATCGACTCCGTTACGATTCTACGACAAAAGGTGCGGACTTTAGGTGTATAGGTTATGGTTTTCAATGCTTTCAATGTCAGATAATGATAGATTCATGATCTGCATGCAATTGCACATGTACAAAGTGCTGTCTGTTTTCCGTTTCGATTAAAGATGAAAAATATGGAATTCTACATACTCTAGGTATTTGTAGAAAGTACCGTATACGTACAAATTTTGGAAATGTGTTTGACATGATTAATTGTTGTATGAATATATTATATGTGGATAAATTACTTGTTAGGCGAAAGGACTTGCCCTAATGCATGTTTTGCTTATATACACTATGTATGTTGAAAGTGTGTATTCTAGAATGTACCGTATACGTATAAATTTTGGAGATGTATTTGCCATGATTATTTGCTGTATGAATATATTATACATGGATAAAATACTTTCCTGGCGAAAGGATAGCCCTAATACATGTTTTGCTAACATACACCATGTATGTTGTAATAGTGTATTCTAAGCGTTTGTGAAAATGACTGAATGAGTTTAGAATTCTCATTCGTGCTCACCATGACTAATTGTCATGGATATATGATTGTTGTATTGGCGATCCCCCTTTGACGAAAGGATTTGTCCTAAATCACGCCACGGCCAATATTCACTACTTATATTAAAATGTGTGGCCCAAGTGTTTGTGGAAATGACTGAATGAATATGGAACTTGGATTCCTGCTTGCCATGACTATCCGTCGTGGGTGTATGCGTGTTATGATTGGGGTAACTCCCTAGTGAAAGGATTTGGCCTTATACTTATGTGATCAACATATGTCATGTATGTTGATGCCTGTATTTAAAAGTGTTTGTTGAAATGTTTGAATGAGTAGTAGTTAGTAAATTGTAATGTTTAAGGGTGTTGAGATATGATTCTCAACCTCTTTTAACTATGTGTATGATTTCGTTGGATAGTTGTGTGATTAGGAATTGAACATGTACAAATTCATGCTTGTGTTGTGCTTCATAACATGCTAAACTGCTTTTATGATTTTATCCATGTAATGCATATGTTTAAATTCATATTTACATTGTATGATCCGTCATGGGTGATGGGGGAGTGGAGCAACGAATGTGTGCAACAGCCCTGGCGGCCCTAAACGGATAATACCAGACCTTGATTGTATGAGTTGAATCTTGATTCACTACAGCTTTATCTATCTGCAATTGATTGTGTTTAGGGCTATGATTATAGTCCAGACAATCGGTACCGGAGTTGAATTCGTGGTTGTGATTCATTTGCCACGTGAGATGTGTTCGACGAACTCGAGTTGTACTTCGGTTGGCGATAGTGGTTGGCCACACGAAGTGCTCATGCGCTTCATATCATTCAACTTGATGTGCACTCGAGCTAGCCGAGCTCGTCAAGTAACCCGATCTGTCTTATGTATGTTCACCATGTTTGGATGCCTCTGCTTGAACCTAGGGTACCAAACTTACCAGTGGAATCCCTTTTACCCATGGTACCTCGATCCGCTAAGACTCATGAGTCAGGCATGGTGGTATGGGACACCGTGGTCGAGCTGTCGGCCTACGCTAAGGCCATGTGCCTCCCCGTAGTGACCAGTGAGCGACCAGACTCATGAGCCGATTATGGTGGTATGGGACACTATATTCGTGATGTCGGCCTACATTGATAAGGTGATGGGGGAGCGGTGCAACCTTTGTGTGTAACAGCCTTGGCAGCCCTTTGTAGTGACCTCGACCATACTCTGAAATCGCAGTGAGCCTTAGGGTTTACCGTGGTATATAGAGTATGAACTAGGCCTGTTTCTGTATTGTGATGAATCGTTTAAGAGGTGATGGGGGAGTGGTGTAACCTTTGTGCGTAACAGCCCTGACAGCCTTTGCAGTGACCTAGAAAACACACCATCGTCTGATATTAACTAGGACTGACGACCCTAGAATGGATCATGTTTGGGAATGATACAAGGGTGTACCTTAGTTTCCCAATCATGCTGTTTGAAATGGACTAATTAAAAACTCGGTAATCATGCTCATCATGCATTGCATGTGCCTGGAAGATGTGGTGCACTGAGGGATAAAAGCATGCCGCGAACGTGAGATGGTGTCGCACGAGGGAGGGTGTGGTGAGGGCATCCATCATGACTGCATCCATACTTGCATTAATAAGAGTAGTTAGGAGTGTTTGATTGTATTGCTTTATCGTTACTACTTGACTGAGTCGACAACATGTTAACCTATGCTTTATTGTTCCACTGAGTTAGCTACTCACTCCCACGTTACGGGACGGTGTTGTACACACCAACCAGATTTGTTGAGTTTCAGGTGATGGCGATGCTTTTGAAGCAGAGCCGGACTACTATGATGTTGAGGAGGAGCTCTCCTACATGTAACTCTCTGACAGGTCTATGAAGACCTGGTATTGTATTGACGGGGCTGTGGTACTTGGAATAGAAGACATTACACTTACACATTTGGTATATTTTAGGATTGCACTTCTAATTATTTAACCTGGTAATGTTATCACACTCTGGAGACTCATCTTAGTTCATATATTTTATTTATCTATCATAGTCTTCCGCTTGCAAATTTAACTGTCTCTGGAGTATGATATGCTGTTTTGGCTTAATCTCACTCATGTTCACTACATTAATGCAGACAACATTTAATCATCATTATCTATGTTGCATTAGTGATGTTCTGGAAACTCGAGAGTTGAGTTACTACTCGACCCTCGATTTTTCGGGATGTTACAGATGGTATTAGAGCATGATTTGGATTAAACCGGACCTGGGTTATGGTCACACGACGTACACTGACGCACTCTGACTTAGGAGGGAACGATAAAATGTAGAAACAATTATAGGTATCCCGATTTCGCCAATTGGCGAAGTTCACTAAAAACGAACGCCGAAATCGAGTCCGTATTCAACCATGGTCGCACGGGTCGACCTTAAAACATTCCCAGACCGTCTATAGATGCTTCTAGATTACAATCCACCTCACCCCAACCGTTAAAAATCGGTAGAATACGGGATAAGAGTGATGATGATAACTACTCCGAATCCTTTGAGCTTCTCTGGACTCCTCACAGAGACTTCCCGAATCCATGAGGAAAGAAAGAAGAAAATATAAATAAATTCTAATACATTCAAAATTGATTAATGAATGTTTTAAAAAAAGAGTTCACAACCCTTTAAATAGGGATACCAAGTAATGAGAATGAAATCAGAAATAAACTATAACTAAAACTCCTAGAATTTGCGACTTACTATAAGGTCGTGATGTCTACTAGTGCGCAAGGTTTTCGGCCGAAAATAATAAGTGTCCTATTTGGCTTCACCAAACTGTTCTCCTAATTATTCTAAGTCCTTTGCATGATGGGCATAACTCCTAAAGCTCGACCGATGAAGAGTAATTAAACTAAAACTACTATTTTTAGCAAAACGAAATTGAAACGGGGAAATGACCGTCAATCGGAGGGTTTTCTCACAATTCTGGGCTATACAACCCAGCATAGTAGGGTTAGTTGGCTTCATTAGCTCGTTCTACCCCAAATTCATATATTTTACGTCAGATAACTCATTCCGGATTGCAAGTTACGTCCGATTATCTCGAAACTACCCGAAATGGAGCGAATCGGGGTCGGGGGGCCAAACGGAGCACTTCTAGGGGTACCCAGGGTGGGACCCAGGGTTTTTTGGGGCCTAGGGGACTGGAGGACCACGCCCATGGGGCCCCCCTTTCAAAACCCAGAAAAATTTTGGCGAGGCCCTCGCCAAGTCGACGAGGCCTCGTCGATTTTTTTGATGGGCCGGGCCCGCGGCTCGGGCCGACCAAGTTTGGGGGTTGTGGGACCCCCTGATGTATGTCCCCTCCATCGAAAACCCTCCCAAACACCACTTCCTTCACAAACCTCCCCTCCAAGCCATTTTCTCTCTCCAAACTGCTTGTTTCTCTTCAAAACCGCCCTTCCGATCATCCTATCTGTTGATTTTGACCACAACCCATCCATTCCCATCATCCACAGCAGTCCCTTCCTCCCTACCCTCTCCGTTTCCCTTATTTGGACTCCCACACCCCCCATTTGGAGCTCAAATCGGGTAAGCTCTCTAACCCATCCATTTTCTTCATTTTCCTTTCTTTACTCCTTGTCAGTTGGGCCTCTACAACCCCTGATGAGAACCAAATCTGTGGAGAATCAAAACTCCAGCCCCTTTTCTCCCTTTAGGGCCTGTTCGGCCAACTGCATTAGATGAGTAAGGTGGATAGAATTGTAAAAGTAATAATAACTGTACGTGTAAGATATGGTTCCTAGGTTGGGTGTATCCCATGTTTTCCAATGCCATGTTTGGAATGTATGCAATAAAGAGTATATCCCGGGTTTTCCTCTTACACTTAGAAATTCTGATTCCTGGGATTTGGAAATCCCATCTCACACTTTCCGACACAAGGCTCATTTTCCAAAGCCTATACCATTAATTTTAATCCTTTCCCACCCTCCTACCAACCATGTCACTCCCAATCCTGAAGTAGGATTAGTAATGCGGTCACATTTAATACAACTTAAGACCACTAGCCAAATAGTGTTGAAGTGATAAAGTCCCTTGATATACATAAACCCACCACACTCTGATAGCTTAAGTTTTTAGAGTAAATGGTTGTTTGACAAGTAGGCCTATAGAGTTTGGACCTAGAGCAGTGCTTTAACAGACCTGACGGTATAGGCAATCCAACCAATTAAGAACGTGAACTCTAGAACCCCCTTAGTTGGTTTGAGCATATGTGAAGTGCTCGAGCGTAGCTACATTCATGTTCGGGCAACTCAATTCCAAATAAATAAACAAACAATTTCCTTTATTAAAAATGGTATAAAATCATCTGGTGTATAAGCATAGACTTTAGATTACAACTAGTGGATTACCGCTGCTCATAAGTTGAGCCTAGGCTGCTGATTAGACTAAGAAATGTAAACGACAAAAAAAAATTGAGTGATAGACTTAGTTAGTTGACTTGATTAGGTTGGAACGAGACCCCGTTCCTTTGTTGAATCCCCTCGGTACTCATAGGCTTATTTAACGACTCTTAGGAGGCTTGTTTGATTAGTAACTATTCACGCTTAGAGAAAACTTATCTATCCCTTGGATTTAATGATAGGTCAAATCAATACACCCCTTAGAATCGCCTTCTCAAAGACTTAGTACCATCGGGACCACGGAGTAGAGAAACTATCTATAAGCGAGGTATTCACGGTTTGAATCGAATTCTCAATCCTGGTTGCGACTAATTAACTCTATGCTCTGATCAAGCAGAAGGTCGGGATCAACTAGGATTAAGAATTGATACGATACATTTTCTGTCCTCATGAGGTAGGAGATCTATGTATCTGGCTCAGACCGACTACGCAACTTTCTTCCGTGTTGGCCGAACCACTTGCAACCAAAAGTTTATAACTTCGTCTTTGAAAAGTATTAGGAGTATATAGCCGATAGCGACTTTGTCTTTTAGGCCCAAGGAATTACCCAAATGGGCAACAAATAGTTAGGAATTAGGTCCCAAATCGCATGCCATGTCGGCATACATATTGTGCTTATGAACGTAGAAAGATAGCATGCCTATTAAGCTAGACATGATTAAATAGGATATGTCTGGACCGCGACAAAACTCCTTGATAGAATTAGGCATCTTGCCTCAAACTCACACCTGTCCTTGCAATCAACCACAATACCCATCATCTTTAGCTCCTTTCTGTAACCATATGTACCAATGTCATAGTACACATCGTCGATGAAAGTCAGACCAATGTATTTCCCATTTCATGTCAAGGATAGGTTATAAATTACACGATGTTCCGACATACGGATCAGGACGTAGCTCTTGAGCCTTGAGGGTGAAAATAAAATTTTAAGGGGGGTAGAACATTATGAGCCCACTCTAGTTAGGTCGGCTAATACACCTCTTTGATCTGGGTGGCGCAGCGAAAGCGTGACGGACCCTACCCCACTGGCCCAGGATCGAAACTGTGCTCGTTGAATGCGAACATTATAAAAGCCCTAGTAAGTTCTACTATGAGAAACCGTTTTAGGATGATCTAGTAAGATTTGATTCACCATTTCCTTGGACATAGATAATAACAAGGACTCTCTTAGACTAAGACCTAAAGGGCAACCCGAGAAATATAAACAAACAATTTGAGCCTTTCAATGATGGACATTCCCTACGTTTTTAGAGTGATCGGACTGCGGAGTTACTAAAATATACAATTGCGAAGCATTCGCGGCTTGACCCAATTCTCAATCCTGGACGACTACCAATGGACTCTCTGCTCACGAGCAGACGACCAGGATCCACCAGGATTCGGAAGGGATACGATGAGCTTCCTACCCTGGCCCGGTAGATGATCGATGTATCGGGATAAAGTCCACCATAAATGTCTCTCCGTATTGGTCAAACAATGAAAACAGCTATCTTGCTCTAAATTGTTGGGAATTGTTGTCAAGACTCCAAATAGGTACAGAAATAAATGGTAGCAAACCATCAGGGTATAAGAAATGGATAAAGAATTAAGTTTTAAGGGGGGTAGACTAAAATGAACCAGCTGGTATATACCTTACCACGCGTAAAAACTTGGAATCAATAAGTCTTAGGCAAATGAAATAATAGAAATCTTTCCTTATTACCCTTAGCCAATTTTGGGGATAAAATTTTATTTTAAGGGGGGTAGATTGTAATATCCCGGATTTTTGCCAATCCTGGGATTAGACGTCCTTAAGCAATGGGTCGATCCTAACACCTTATCAACTTGTCAAAACTCAGTCCCAAAGGCTAAAATCGCTTGTGAACCCATTTCTTTCACAAATCCCATCCTTCACCACCTTATTCTTCAATCTTTCTAAGTACTTTCATCCTAGGCACTAACTTAAACTAGCTAAGTAGTATAACTCAGATCACTTTATATACAAACTACAAAGGCCCAGGTACCACCTCAGACAGAAATCTTACAGGACTAAATCCTTTAGAAATTAAGCGAGATTTAGCTAGTGTTAAACTAGGGTGCCTGTGAAATTAGCACCAATCACTTTAAATACGATCTGCAAGACCCAGAAGTTGTAGAATCATTGACGCTAGGTTACCCTAAAATCTAGGATCAATCTCATTACCCGGCTGCTCTCGGGAGCATCTAGAAACTCCGTATCGGATCTGGACCGCACGTTGGAAGTCCGATTAACACGAAGTTAAGGAACTAGGACAGCCTCACTGGGCTTGACAACTATCTCGGAAATCAAATCCAGATAGTGTCCCAGCGCTATTCGCTTGAGCTCGAAGTGAAGAGTGTGAGAAATGTGAAATTAATTCAAAATAAAATATCTTGAATAGTAATCTGGCACCTCTCGCTTGCGGATCAGTTTTAAGCAATCAGACCATCAGAATCAGACCAAATTACACCCTCGGATCAGGAGAAATTTCATACGCATTTACATGTACTCAGAATCTCCGATCGAGATCCGCTGACCGTTGAACTGAAACTGGTCTGCCATGCGTGATCTGGAATCCCGACCAAAACGAAAACTTAATAGAACGTAGATCCAGCGTTAGTGAGCTTATGTCCGACCTTTGGCTCAAGGAGGCCCGCCAGAAGTCCTCCGTTGAGCTGGAAAAGTCCTGCTTTGGTTATAACCTAAGTATACTTTGACCTGGAGTCTATTTCGGTTAGTTTTTAGGCTATATAAGGACCTTAAACCCTCTCTCATGGCAGCCATACGAATTTGAGTTTTGAGAGAGAGAAAAGAGAGAGAATGTGTGGGAGCAGTGGAAGAATCTCCCTGCAGCTATACAAGCTACACCGCTCCGTTCTAATCGCTTCCCTGGCGATTCCAACTCCGTTTCTAGGTAAGAAACCCTAACCCTAATCTGATTTGGGGCTTGGGTGGTTGTAGGTTATGAAATAGCTAACCTATTTCGTTCTATAGGTTGCCAAACTGCCGAATACAGAAGCTTAGCAAACCTATCGACTCCGTTACGATTTTACGACAAAAGGTGCGGACTTTAGGTGTATAGGTTATGGTTTTCAACGCTTTCAATGTCAGATAATGATAGATTCATGATCTGCATGCAATTGCACATGTACAAAGTGCTGTCTGTTTTCCGTTTCGATTAAAGATGAAAAATATGGAATTCTACATACTCTAGGTATTTGTAGAAAGTACCTTATACGTACAAATTTTGGAAATGTGTTTGACATGATTAATTGTTGTATGAATATATTATATGCAGATAAATTACTTGTTTGGCGAAAGGACTCGCCCTAATACATGTTTTGCTTATATACACTATGTATGTTGAAAGTGTGTATTCTAGAATGTACCGTATACATATAAATTTTGGAGATGTATTTGCCAGGATTATTTGCTGTATGAATATATTATACATGGAAAAAATACTTGCCTGGCGAAAGGATAGCCCTAATACATGTTTTGCTAACATACACCATGTATGTTGTAATAGTGTATTCTAAGTGTTTGTGAAAATGACTGAATGAGTATAGAATTCTCGTTCGTGCTCGCCATGACTAATTGTCATGGATATATGATTGTTGTATTGGCGATCCCCCTTTGACGAAAGGATTTGCCCTAAATCACGCCATGGCCAATATTCACTACTTATATTAAATTGTGTGGCCCAAGTGTTTGTGGAAATGACAGAATGAATATGGAACTTGGATTCCTGCTTGCCATGACTATCCGTCGTGGGTGTATGCGTGTTATGATTGGGGTAACTCCCTAGTGAAAGGATTTGGCCTTATACTTATGTGATCAACATATGTCATGTATGTTGATGCCTGTATTTAAAAGTGTTTGTTGAAATGTTTGAATGAGTAGTAGTTAGTAAATTGTAATGTTTAAGGGTGTTGAGATATGATTGTCAACCTCTTTTAACTATGTGTATGATTTCCTTGGATTGTTGTGTGATTAGGAATTGAACTCATACAAACTCATGCTTGTGTTGTGCTTCATAACATGCTCAATTGCTTTTATGATTTTATCTATGTAATGCATATGTTTAAATTCATATTTACGTTGTATGATCCGTCATGGGTGATGGGGGAGTGGAGCAACGAATGCGTGCAACAGCCCTGGCAGCCCTAAACGGATAATACCAGACCTTGATTGTATGAGTTGAATCTTGATTCACTACTGCTTTATCTATCTGCAATTGATTGTGTTTGGGGTTATGATTATAGTCCAGACAATCGGTACCAGAGTTGAATTCGTGGTTGTGATTCATTTGCCACGTGAGATGTGTTCGACGAACTCGAGTCGTACTTCGGTTGGCGATAGTGGTTGGCCACATGAAGTGCTCATGCGCTTCATATCGTTCAACTTGATGTGCGCTCGAGCTAGCCGAGCTCATCAAGTAACCCGATCTGTCTTATGTATGTTTACCATGTTTGGACGCCTCTGCTTGAACCTAGGGTACCAAACTTACCAGTGGAATCCCTTTTAACCATGGTACCTCGATCCGCTAAGACTCATGAGCCGGGCATGGTGGTATGGGACACCGTGGTTGAGCTGTCAGCCTACGCTGGGGCCACGTGCCTCCCCGTAGTGACCAATGAGCAACCAGACTCGTGAGCGGATTATGGTGGTATGAGACACTATATTCGTGCTGTCGGCCTACATTGATAAGGTGATGGGAGAGCGGTGCAACCTTTGTACATAACAGCCCTGACAGCCCTTTGTAGTGACCTTGAGGATACTCTGAAATCGCAGTGAGCCTTAGGGTTTGCCGCAGTATATAGAGTATGAACTAGGCCTGTTTCTGTATTGTGATGAATCGTTTAAGAGGTGATGGGGGAGTGGTGTAACCTTTGTGCGTAACAGCCCTGGTAGCCTTTGTAGTGACCTAGAAAACACACCATCGTCTGATATTAACTAGGACTGACGACCCTAGAATGGATCATGTTTGGGAATGATACAAGGGAGGTACCTTAGTTTCCCAATCTTACTGTTTGAAATGGACTAATTAAAAACTCGGTAATCATGCTCATCATGCATTGCATGTGCTTGGAAGATGTGGAGCACTGAGGGATGAAAGCATGCCGCGAACGTGAGATGGTGTCGCACGAGGGAGGGTGTGGTGAGGGCATCCATCATGACTGCATCCATACTTGCATTAATAAGAGTAGTTAGGAGTGTTTGATTGTACTACTTTATCATTACTGCTTGACTGAGTCGACAACATGTTAACCTATGCTTTATTGTTCCATTGAGTTAGCTACTCACTCCCATGTTACGAGACGGTGTTGTACACACCAACCAGATTTGTTGAGTTTCAGGTGATGGCGATGCTTTTGAAGCAGAGCCGGACTACTATGATGTTAAGGAGGAGCTCTCCTACATGTAACTCTCTGACAGGTCTATGAAGACCTGGTATTGTATTGATGGGGCTATGGTACTTGGAATAGAAGACATTACACTTACACATTTGGTATATTTTAGGATTGCACTTCTAATTATTTAACCTGGTAATGTTATCACACTCTGGAGACTCATTTTAGTTCATATATTTTATTTATCTATCACAGTCTTCCGCTTGCAAATTTAACTGTCTCTGGAGTATGATATGCTGTTTTGGCTTAATCTCACTCATGTTCACTACATTAATGCAGACAACATTTAATCATCATTATCTATGTTGCATTAGTGATGTTCTGGAAACTCGAGAGTTGAGTTACTACTCGACCCTCAATTTTTCGGGATGTTACAGGGAAAAACATTCAGACGGACGAATATGACTGGTCATCAGCACAACACTCAGCGTAATCGCATGGGCATGATGATCCAAGTCATCATTATAAATCGAATGACTGGTCATTGGCGCAACACTCAGCGTAATCGCATGGGCATAATGATCCAAGCCATCGTAAATATGTCATGTATGCATGATTAGCCAAGTCAATTTAAATAAGCTCACAGTCACTATGGGGAGTACATGGCCCAGTGTAGGCCGACGGCTTGGGCATAGTGTCCATTTACAACCAGCCGATTTAAATAAGCTTACGGTCACTATGGGGAGCACATGGCCCAGCGTAGGCCGACGGCTCGGGCATAATGTCCCATTACCACCATCCCCGGCCAATGAGACAAGCATCTTAGGATGTTTAATGGAAACCAGTCGACCAGTGGCTAATCATATTACAGTATATGGGGCTTACCATCGCATGTTTACACAAGATAAAACAACGAACCCATATAGGGAAAATATAAAAACAAAACCCCATAGGGCGATTATCAAAACATGCCTCATAGACAGATATCAAAATAAGCCACATAGGGCGAGTATCAAAACCATGCGATAAAAGACCATCCTTGAAAACCGTTGGACACAACAACCCTGGATGGTAGGCCCACATCAATGGTTAATTTAAACCACCATTTAATAACCACTAAACTGAAGGTCTATTGCTATCACAACCAGTCGGGTTACATCCCAAGTATGGGTGTACACATATAGGTGGGGGTTTCCCACTGGTGTACCAGTTTAAGTTCCATAAGCAATCCACAAATAATTCATGAACAAATATATAGGATGAACATTAAGAGGCAATATAGCAATTCAATTTTGACTAGCTAACACATTTGATTATGAGAGAGAGATATCAATTATGAATTTAAATAAAAACTATAACTTAAGCTAATGGAAAGATGGAAAGCTCAAGGGGAAGAATCATCACCTTATGGCCCGGCGTCACTCAAAGAATCTCCTAAAAATTACTGTTTATGTTGTCAGGTATTTCCACTGCTTGGATTAACAGATGTATCGCAGTGAAATCCCATGGATGGTGCAACACATCATGAGGTGGGCCCCACCCATCCAGAGGGCTGGATGGTGGATGAAGAACACATATACCGGTAGTGGGGCCCACCGTCATATGGACATTGTGGATAAACATTTACATTAGGTTGGGATCCATAGCATGAACGGTGCAGATGAAACACTTGTACTATGGTGGGATCTACTGCACTGATGGACGGTTTAGATGGATCTCACATATCAGGGTGGGGGTCCACGCATGCACATATAGTTTATTCATGGAGGTCGTGTAGACCTGAACCGTACGGGAAAATATCATATTGGTTCAAAACTTTTGTGACCCAAAAGGCTTTAATACTGGGCATTCAATCCCTGCTATGGCCCGCTAGATCACTAGATCTGCCTTATTTCTTCTCAGGACCCTCCCTATAGGACGAGCTTGTCTATTGAATGGTTTAGATTTAACACAAACATCATGTATGGGGCCCTCATAGGGTGTATATATATATATATATATATATATATATATATATATATTATATATATATATATATATATATGTGTGTGTGTGTGTGTGTGTGTGTGTGAATATATTGATTGCATCAATGGGGTTACCACATGGGGCCACCTCATATATCAAATATATACAGATAAGTAGTACATCAACGTGGGTCCCACATGGGGCCCACCACACGTATTTGATATAAATACTATAGTCAACGTCTTATGCATTTGAGGTATTTTTTAAAATTTTATATCATGCATCTATTAAATATCATATGCCACATGTGTCTGGTGTGTATTTGAGTATCATGTTAGCGTGGGTCCCACATGGGGCCCACCATGCATGTAATACGTATATTATTATTATAATGGAATTGTTTTATACATGTATTAATGAATCCAGAGTCTTGCTGTCCGTTTGGGACAACCCATCATGTGCAACTCACAAGATGTTTGAGTGAGGCCCGCCAGCGTTTTTCAGGGCCCATGATGGCGGGGTGTGGCCCATTGTGTTTATATAGTGGGTGGTCCATCTGGTCTGTAAGAGGAAGCTAGACGCAGCACCTGGGTTGTTGCAGGGTGCGGCTCGCCTGCTGTTGCAGGGCCTACCTACGTTTTGGTGAAGCCCACCTGCACACCTCCTTTGTTTTCAACGAGCTGGCTGACGTGAAACAGCCTCTATTGCAGCTGTTTTGGAGGCCACTTTTCGGTCCCGATTTTAGCTCAAACGGGGCTCTCTTCCGGGCAGTTTTTCGACCCATATCAGCGCTCGATGGTGGCATGGTGGCTGCCATTTCTTTCAGCCAAGAAAATGGCCTGAACAGGGGCATTTTCTCCCTGATTTTTGGACCATTCTCGGCCCGATCTCAGGGCATGCTGTAGCTCAAACAGAGCTTGTTTGCAGGTGGATTCTATGATGCGTTTCAGCCCTTGGATGGGGCTATTTGCATGCTACTGTTCGGCCCCAAAGAGGCCCTGAACTCAGGCCACGTTCGGCCGCAAACAGGGCCTGCATTTAGGCCACTTTTAGCCTCAAAATGGAGCCATATTCAGGCCCTATTCAAGCTTTGCCATGGACGGATCTTGGCCTTAATCTCGGCTTGTATCAGGGCTGACACGAAGGGAAAGAACAGAAAAGGAAACGAGGCTGAGTTTAGTCGAGTTACTTGACTGGATGACGTGCTCACGCCGGCTCTCTCTCTCCCTCTGATCTCTTTCTCTCTTTTCTCTCCCTCTGATTTTTTTTTCTTCTCTCTTTTCTCCCCCTTTCCTTTCTTTCTGTGTGGAAATCAAGGGAGCAGTGGGGTCCTATTTATAGGTAGGGAGAGGTGCCTCCAACGGTTGGAAAAAGTTCACTATATGCAACGGTTAGGATTGAAGGATGGCTATGCATGGGGCCCATCCATGTTTGGGGATGGATTGCTAACACCTTGGCCAACCCAAAAGTACATTCCTAGGGTCCTGTGGGACCCATCTCGCGATCAGGCTTTGATGGGTCAACTAGGAAGATGACCCGAGCATCAATGACAGATGCTGCCTATGGGGTTTTAGGGCAATCCAAACCGTTTGATCGGTCTGGATGGGTCCCATTAGCGGTGTGGGGTCCACGTTTTGGATCACAGATGGGTATCTTGATCCATCTCATGAGAAAACTCCGTTTTCTCCTCTCCTTCTCATGAGATGAGATAGGTGAGTTTCTCATCATGTACCACCCTGCTGGGAGGGCTAGGATGGCCCCAAGTGGCCCTATTCGATGACCATAGTGGTGCCAGCCTTTCTCAAACAGAAATGGAAATCCTACCTTTCTCTCTTCAAGGTTTGTCTAGCCAATTTTGGCCATGATGAGACCCCTTCTTAGCTGGCTCGTGGGAGGCCTAAATCCCTTGGATAAAAGAGGTGTTGTCTTGCAAGAGAAGCCACTGGATGGTCCTCTCCTTTGGATCCTAGCCACATGTGAGGGGAGTGGACGGTTCAGACCGATCTTCCTCGTCCCTTTTCATGGGTCCATAAAGTATACGGTTTTGGTCAGTGGGCCACAACGAGTGAAATGGACGGTTTGGATAGTCCAAAAAGTTCTTGGTGAGGCTCACTTTGGGGTTTAAAAAATTACAGATTCAAATCTTTTGATGGCGGAAGAGATCCCAACTTTTTGAAATTTTTGCTCGGTCAAAGCCATTTTGACCGAGCAACTCCATCCAGTGCACATCATGTGCTTATAGCCCATGGTGCACACGCAGCATATGTGGGATCCACTCGGCTCTTTTGCTTGATCCACACTGTCCGCTCCCCTTGGTGGGATCTGTATTAGCCTCTGACCAAAGATGGGGTATATCCAAGGTCCCGGTCAGCCATACGAGCTAATTCTTAGCTCTAATAGTTGCTTTCTGTTGATCCAACGCTCGGATCATCCCAAGATTGAATGGCAACCGTTAAAAGGTCCTAACAGGCCATCTGTAAGGTTTTCATCATTTATTACCAACTAATACTAATATTTTATATAGATTTCATCACTTTGTATATTACTTATAATTAAAATAATTAAAATCTCATACACTTATATAAATATAACCTTTAATATTAACATACTACTATATACATGCTATTGGTCACGTATTTATTAATATGTAATTTATAATATACAATATCATACTATACATACATGTATGATTTGGAAGTTGTATAATATCATGTTTAAAATCCCATTGTTAAGTAATATACCATTTTATTAAAATATCTAATATTTTTTTTGCACATATTTATAGTAAAAAAAATATATTTTATACTACGTTAATATTTATAATTCAATTATATCGAAAATTATTATTCATTATTACTTTGTTATTAATAGTATTATTATTATCACTAATATTTTATTTTATTTTTTATTACCTTCTTTTTAAGGCCGAATTTTATTTTATTTTATTTTATTTCTTGTCATCAACATCCGTTGAGTCTGTAAGTTCTGACTAGGCCATGGTCCCAAATTTATGATGGATTATCCGTATTAGTGGACCTTATGGAATAAATTCCTATTATAGTTTTGAGCTATATAAGTTTTTGAAAGATAAGGGCTAAATTGATTATAACTCATTTCATGGGCGGATGGCTTCATCCGTGGTTAAAAGTTACTTCTATTCACTGACTTTTTTTTTTTTTTTTTTTGGTAACGCTCGAGTACTGGAAAGTACGGAGCGTTACAAGCTACCCCCCTTAAAGAGAATTTCACCCCCGAAATTCAGCACTTCCCCTACGAGTGTGTACAACAATCTACGTTAAGGTGTCCGTGTGCATTTGCTAGTGTCTATGCTAAGTTTATTTGTATAAGTAAGCGCTCATGACTTGCTATTAGAACAAGGGTCATTACCCTCTACCCCTCTTAAAGAAAGTTTTGACCATTGGGGTTCGATAATACTCATCCTGGCTTTTTTTGTAGGAGAATTGCCTTAGTGGTGCGTCATATTCTTGATTTGTCTAGGTACGAAATCCCAACAAGTTACATACTGACCTACTATAACCCTTTTTGTCCTTTAATCTATCAATCACTTATGGGTTTAGGGTCCTCTATAGGTTATAAATCATTTAAGTGTTAACTAGAACTTGGGAATCTCTCTAGTGCTCGTCAACATCAGGATTTCTAATAGCGTTTACTAAGACTGTAAGCTCAATATTCGGGTGGCTAATAACGATACCTTATCTTCCCTTTTATTTTCTTTTATTCTAGTGCTTGAACTGTCACGAACTGATGGTCGTAATGGGTTTGAGCCCGATACATCGATCATCTGTCTGCGCAGAACAGAGTACTTTGGGTATCAATTCACATTCCTGTTAAATCGCGATCCTTCGCTTGATCAGTGCATTGAGATCGTTGATATTTATTAGGACTTAGAATTTGAATCAAACCATGAAAACTCTATTTAATTATGTTCCATCAGTCCGTGATCCCGATTGCTCTATTCTCCTGGGAAATGCCATGAAACCTTATATTTTCATTATGATAAGTCTATATGGTCCATTACGCTTTCGCTGCGCCACTCTGATTACCTAAGCCTTACTTGGAAACTTCAGGTCCGGGGTCCCTACACGAAACCTAAGTAAAAAAAAAAAAATCTTTATTAAATCTATCTGAGATTCCAAATCAAATTTTGGTATACTTAGTCTATAGTTGGAAATTCACCTAAAATCCTATAGTCCGCCTCTAATAAATTCTGCGTGGTGGGATTGTGAGAAATGTTATTCCTAAGCAAGGAGAAGTATTAAGGAAATTCAAATTCCAGTTGTTTATTTATTTATTTATTTATTTTTTTTATTTTTATTTTTTATTTTTTTTTTAAGGAACTAAAGTTATATTTCTAAGTTTGAAGGTTATTCAAGCAATGTGCTAGGGAACCTAAGATCTGGATCTCTATGTTCTCGATTTCTCCCAATTCCAAGGGAACTTTTACCTAAGTTCAAATGACTAAACCTAAAACACCCAAAGAGGCCTAAGTTCATTTCTAAGGTCTTTGCTTATCCAAACAAGTTTCTAGGGGTCCTAAGATTTTGAGTTCCTATATTCTCATTTTCTCCTAGCTACAGGGGAAATGCACATAAGTTCAAATGTTTATCTTAATAATTTCTAAGGGGATCTAAGTTTGAGTTTTTACATTCTCAATCATTCTTCCAAGTCTAAGGGAATTTCACCTAGTTCAAATTTCTAATTTTAAACATCCTAACTGGAGACATTTAAGGCTTGTATAAGATCATTTTCCAAGGCCAAGTTTGTCCAAACTATGCTCTGATACCAACTGTAACACCCTGTGTTTTCAAGACCCGAGTATATGACTCGTTTCCCAAAAACCTGAGTGTTAACCTTAAAGGATGGTCAAACTCGAGTATACATTTTTTTTTCAACTATCAGAGTAAGCAGATGAGCGTAGAATGGACAAGTAAGCATAAAGGAAAAATTTTGCAACTACATTTAGAATATACAGAGGTGCCCATAATGACTTATACAAACCAATGTCCCCATTTTTACAAATACAAAATGAAATAACATTACATGTGAAACAAGGTAAACTGTAACAATTTTGAACTATGAAATCCTGTAGCAGCACTTGGCAAATAGAATCATGCACCCTTGTCAACCATTGCCTGCTCCTCACCAATATGAAGGGCCACCTGTACTACCCGTACGGTTGTATATTTGATGGATGAGTGGCCAGCTCAGTGTAAATTCCCCTCAAGATTTCACACTGCCGCATTAGGTAAGCTTAGTTATAAAACAACAAGGCAATCAAAACAACACATGATGTAGTCTTTTTAGATGCATGGATGTATGAATGCACATCGACCTGGGGATGCACATCCAGTCGGACTTGAGCTCGTCACCCATGTAAATCATCAACCTAGGAAAAACATCCAGACGATCTGTGCCCCGGGAAAAACATCCAGACAGGAGAATTTGATTGGTCATCAGCGCAACACTCCGCGTAATCGCATGGCCATGATGATCCAAGCCATCATCATAAATCGAATGACTGGTCATTAGCACAACACTCAGCGTAATCGCATGGGCATAATGATCCAAGTCATTGTAAATATGCCATGTATGCATGATTAGCCAAGTCATTATTAGTCCATTTACAACCAGTCGATTTAAATAAGCTCACGGTCACTACGGGGAGCACATGGCCTAGCGTAGGCTGACAGCTAGGGCATAGTGTCCCATTACCACCATCCCCGGCCCATGAGACTACCATCTTAGGATGTTTAATGGAAACTCGTCGACTAATGGCTAATCATATTACAATATATGGGGCTTACTATCGCATAGTTGTACAAGATAAAATATTGAACCCATATAGGGAAAATATGAAAACAAAACCACATAGGGCGATTATCAAAACATGCCACATAGACAAATATCAAAATAAGCCACATAGGGCGAGTATCAAAACATGTGATAAAAGACCATCCTTGAAAACCGTTGGACACAACAACCCTGGATGGTAAGCCCACATCAATGGTTAATTTAAACCACAATTTAATAACCACTAAGCCGAAGGCCCATTGCTATCACAACCAGTCTGGTTACATTCCAAGTATGGGTGTACACATATAGGTGGGGGTTTCCCACTGGTGTACCAGTTTAAGTTCCAGAAGTAATCCACAAATAATTCATGAACAAATATACAGGATGAACATTAATTAGGCAGTATAGCAATTCAATTTTGACCAGCTAACACATATGATTATGAGAGAGAGATATCAATTATAAATTTAAATAAAAACTATAACTTAAGCTAATGGAAATATGGAAAGCTCAAGGGGAAGAATCATCACCTGTATGGTAGGGTTCACGAACTTGGTCTGAGTCTCCTTATGGCCCGGGGTCACTCAAAGAATCTCTTAAAAATTACCGTTTACGTTGTCAGGTATTTCCATGGCTTGGATTAACAAATGTATCGCAGTGAAATCCCATGGATGGTGCAACACATCATGAGGTGGGCCCCACCCGTCCAGAGGGCTGGATGGTGGATGAAGAACACATATACTGGTAGCGGGGCCCACCATCATATGGACGTTGTGAATAAACATTTACATTAGGTTGGGTCCATGGCATGAACGGTGCAGATGAAACACTTGTACTACGGTGGGATCCACTACACTGATGGACGGTTTAGATGGATCTCATATAGTAGGGTGGGGGTCCATGCACACACATATAGTTTATTCATGGAGGTCGTGTAGACCTGAACCGTACGGGAAAATATCATATTGGTTTAAAACTTCCGTGACCCAAAAGGCTTTAAGACTGGGTGTTCAATCCTTGTTGTGGCCCGCTAGATCACTAGATCTACCTTATTTCTTCTCAGGCCCCTCGCTATAGGACGAGCTTCTCTATTGGATGGTTTAGATTTAACACAAACATCATGTATGGGGCCCTCATAGGGTGTATACATATTATATATATATATATATATATATGAATATATTGATTGCATCAATGGGGTTACCACATGGGGCCACCTCATATATCAAATATATACATATAAGTAGTACATCAACGTGGGTCCCACATGGGGCCCACCACACGTATCTGATATAAATACTATAGTCAACGTCTCATGCATTTGAGGTATTTTTTTTTTTAAAAAAAATTTATATCATGCATCTATTAAATATTATATGCCACATGTGTCTGGTGTGTATTTGAGTATCATGTCAGCGTGGGTCCCACATGGGGCCCACCACGCATGTAATACATATATTATTATTATTTTGGAATTGTTTTATACATGTATTAATGAATCCAGAGAGTCTTGCTGTCTGTTTGGGACAACCTATCACATGCAACCCACAAGATGTTTGAGTGAGGCCCACCAGCGTTTTTCACGGCCCATGATGGCGTGGTGTGGCCCATTATGTTTATATAGTGGGTGGTCCATTTGGTCTGTAAGAGGGAGCCAGGCATAGCACCTGGGCTGTTGCAGGGTGCGGCCCGCTTGCTGTTACAGGGCCCACCTATGTTTTGGTGATGCCCACCTGCACACCTCCTTTGTTTTCAACGAGCTGGCTGACGTGAAATAACCTCTGTTGCAGCTATTTTGGAGGCCACTTTCCAGTCCCGATTTTAGCTCAAACGGGGCTCTCTTCCGGGCAGTTTTTTGACCCATATCAGCGCTCGATGGCGGCACAATGGCTGTCATTTATTTCAGCCAAGAAAACGGCCTGAACTGGGGAATTTTCTCCCTGATTTTTGAACCGTTCTCGGCCCGATCTCGGAACATGTTGCAGCTCAAATAGAGCTTGTTTGTAGGTGGATTTTAGGTTGTGTTTCAGCCCTTGGTTGGGGCTATTTGCATGCCACTGTTCAGCCCCAAACAGGCCTTGAACTCAGGCCATGTTCGGCCGCAAATAGGGCCTGCACTCAGGCCACTTTCAGCCTCAAAACGAAGCCATATTTAGGCCCTATTCAAGCTCTGCCATGGACAGATCTTGGCCTCAATCTTGGCTTGTATCAGGGCTGATACAAAGGGAAAGAACAGAAAAGGAAATGAGGCTGAGTTCAGTCGAGTTACCTGACTGGATGACGTGCTCACGCCGGATCTCTCTCTCCCTCTGATCTCTTTCTCTCTTTTCTCTCCCTCTGATTTTTTTTTTTCTTCTCTCTTTTCTCTGAAAAGGCCAAGCTATATGTCCTAGAGGGGGGGTGAATAGAACAATGCCAAATTTTAAAATAATTACAGCAGAATAGAATAAAGAGATAGCCAAATAAAGTAAATCAATTCACAATGCTGAAATGAAAAAGAACCTCAATTAACAAGTATTAAGAGGTTGATACAAAAGTTGTTCTAAGTACAACCTTACACCAAAAACCAAGGATTATGGTAGGACAACCTTATTTCTAGAAAGGTCTTTGTATCAAGAACTCAAACCAAAGAGGAATAATATGCAATCTCTAATATTGATTGTTCTAAGGACAACCATGCACCATAATAATGGAAGGGCAACCTTACTAGAATAAGAAGAGAAACTGAAGCTCAAACTAACAAAGAAATAGCTAGAGATAAATTATGGAAATATAAGTCTAAACTATTACAACATTCACCACTGAGCTTGAATTAAAATGATTACAACATTCACATCCACATACATTCCACAACTGAATAATCCAAGATAAGAAAATGAAGCACACTTCTACACAACACAAAGAGTTATAGTGGTTCGCGTGTGTGTACACCAACTGTTCAACAACAGCCACACAAAATGCTACTCCACTCCTAATATCCTCACACAGGGGATATTAGTGTTCACTATCAAATAGGTTTTCACAGGTTTACCCAAAACCTTCACAATTGTGTCTTTTTCAAAGGGCTTACACAATTCAAAAACCCTCACTTTTGAGTTTTCTGGCTCTCCTCAGATAACCAACAACTTTGAGATTTTTTTGGCTTAACCTCAAATAAAACCAAAATACAGTAAATTACAAAATATAAAATACCTGATTTTCTTCTTTGATGTAGCAGCCCGGAAGAACCGAGTCGGAGTAGAGATTTAGATGTCAAAGTTCAATGACCAATACTCACTATAATGGTTCTAAGTTCTAATAGGTTTTAAATTAAAACACATGGGCTAGCTTTAATTGATTTTGATTCCAGAAAAAGGAAAACAACACTTCCTCTTTTCAGATCAGATTGGAATACAAGAAACCAAAATCAATTAAAAAGCTAAAGAAAGAAAATATTAAATATGCACACTTAGCTTAAATGGAGCACAAACGAATCTCTCAGAAGGCCGAATTAAATTAGCTTGAATTTCTTATTTTATTCTGAAATTCGTGCTCTATTTATAGGTGAGTAAAACACGTCTTCGACTGGTCTTGAATTGCTACGACTGGTCGTAGGACCAACTGATATTTGAATATTCGAGCGCGATAGGATAAGGCAGTTTCACGAATGGTCGTAGGTAGTCTACGACTGGTCGAAGGTTACTCACGACTGGTTGAAGCAAGTCAAATTTCATCGCTGGACTTTGAGTCATAGGTCTAAGACTGGTCGAACAAGCAGTTGACACTGTTCATACGACTAGTCGAACAGACTCCAGGACTGGTCGAAGCTTAACTAAAAATTCTGAATTTTTTCAACAAACTTATTACTGGTCCAGGCAAATCTTAGACAGGTCGAAACAGTGCTAGGACTAGTCGAACAAAGACCAGACTAGTCTTAGAACAGACCAAACAGACTTATATAAAACATATGGATTATGTATCCAAAATGGCCTACTCTAAAGGTCAACCTAAGGTCAATCATACCTCAATAGTGAAGTAAGGACATTGAAACTTAAAGATGAGTGACCTTAAGCATAATGAACTTGAGCTTGAGATCTTGATGTAGCTTGAACTTGAAAGCTTCTTAGAAATCTTGAGTCTTGAACTAAGTCGAACATTCCAACATTCTTGAGTCTTCTTGACTTGTCAACATAGCTTGTCTATCGAAGTTGATCTTGTGAGACTTTTGACTTGACATATCATGAGTAAAGCTTTGTTCTTCACCTATGCAAGCTTCATAACAATATACATACAATGTATTTTACACCACAAATTTGACAATATAATAAAGCTATCAACTATAGCACTTACATTCTCCCCCTTTCCTTTCTCTCTGTGTGGAAATCAAGGGAGCAGTGGGGTCCTATTTATAGGCAGGGAGAGGTGGCTCCAATGGTTGGAAAAAGCTCACTATATGCAACGGTTAGGATTGAAGGATGGTTATGCATGGGGCCCATCCATGTTTGGGGATGGATTGCTAACACCTTGGCCAACCTGAAAGTACATTCCCAGGGTCCTGTGGGGCCCATCTCGCGATCAGGCTTTGATGGGTCAACTGGGAAGATGACCCGAACATCAATAGCATATTGTTGCCCATGGGGTTTTAGAGCAATCCGGACCGTTGATCGGTCTGGATGGGTCCCATTAGCGGTGTGGGGTCCACTTTTTGGATCATAGATGGGTATCTTGATCCATCTCATGAGAAAACTCCGTTTTCTCCTCTCCTTCTTATGAGATGAGATAGGTGAGTTTCTCATCTCGTACCACCCTGCTGGGAGGGCTAGGATGGCCCCACGTGGCCCTATTGGATGACCATAGTGGTGCCAGCCTTTCTCAAACAAAAATGAAAATCCTACCTTTCTCTCTTCAAGGTTTGTCTAGCCATTTTTGGCCATGAAGAGACCCCTTTCTTAGCTGGCTCGTGGGAGGCCTAAATGCCTTGGATAAAAGAGGTGTTGTCTTGCAAGAGAAGCCACTGGATGGTCATCTCCTTTGGATCCTAGCTACACGTGAAGGGAGGGGACGGTTCAGACTGATCTTCCTCGTCCCTTTTCATGGGTCCATAAAGTTATACGGTTTTGGTCAGTGGGCCACCACGAGTGAAATGGACGGTTCGGATCGTCCGGAAAGTGCTTGGTGAGGCTCACTTTGGGGTTTAAAAAATTACAGATTCAAATCTTTTGATGGTGGGAGAGATCCTAGCTTTTTGAAATTTTTGCTCAGTCAAAGCCATTTTGACCGAGCAACTCCATCCAATGCACGTCATGTGCTTGTAACCCAAGGTGCACACACACCATATGTGGGGTCCACTAAGCTCTTTTGCCTGATCCACACCGTCCGCTCCCCTTGGTGGGATCTATATTAGCCTCTGACCAAAGATGGGGTATATCCAAGGTCCCAGTTGGCCATAATAGCTAATTCTTAGCTCTAACGGCTGCTTTCTGTTGATCCAACGGTCGGATCATCCCAAGATTGAATGACAATGGTTAAAAGGTCCTAACGGGCCATCTGTAAGGTTTTCATCATTTATTACCAACCAATACTAATATTTTATATAGATTTCATCACTTTGTATATTACTTATAATTAAAATAATTAAAATCTCATACACATATATAAATATAACCTTTAATATTAACATACTACTATATACATGCTATTGGTCACGTATTTATTAATATGTAATTTATAATATACAATATCATACTATACATATGTGTATGATTTGGAAGTTGTATAATATCGTGTTTAAAATCCCGTTGTTAAGTAATATACCATTTTATTAAAATATCTAATAATTTTTTATATACTTATTTATATAAAAATATATATTTTATACTACGTTAATATTTATAATTCAATTATATCGTAAAATTATTATTCATTATTATCATTATTACTTTTGTTATTAATATTATTATTATTATCACTAATATTTTATTTTATTTTTTACTACCTTCTTTTTAAGGCCGAATTTTATTTTATTTTATTTTATTTCCTGTCAGTGGCATCTGTTGAGTCTGTAAGTTCTGACTAGGCCATGGTCCCAAATTTATGATGGATTATCCGTATTAGTGGACCTCATGGAATAAATTCCTATTATAGTTTTGAGCTATATAAGTTTTTGAAAGATAAGGGCTAATTGATTATAACTCATTTCATGGGCGGATGGCTTTATCCATGGTTAAAAGTTACTTCTATTCACTGACTTTTTTTTTGTAACGCTCGAGTACTGGAAATTACAGGGCGTTACAGCCAGCGCAAAGTACCCAGAACCAATAGAATTCTACGCCCCAATAGAAGCAAAGATAGGAGATGAGGGCAAGAATAATGTGTATTATGGTAAGCTGACACCGCAAGATCTTAAAAAATATAGCTCGACAAGCAAGAAAATCATGAAAAGCATGGGTTTCGATTACGAAGAACTCACTAGCCTAAATCATGGGAAAGGAATTCAGATTCCTATTGGGGTTGGTCAGGAAAAGCGAGGAAAATTTCAAGGATTGGGGGCAGAATCATCGGTGAACATGGTCACAGTTGAGCAGTTATTAGAGGAAGATCCTAAAATAGTCAAGCATCCTGAAATGGACCTAAAGAAAATGGAAGACGGGGGGCAGCGAATGATAGACAGTTTATGAGAAGTAAACTTGGGTACAAAAGAAGAGCCAAGAAACACATTCATTAGCACCGGTCTTTCTGAGCAGGAGGCCGAGAAATACGTTGAACTTCTCAAAGAAAATAGAGATGTCTTCGCTTAGACTTTTGCAGAGATGCCAGGTTTGGAGCCATTAGTAGCGATGCACCTTTTGAATATTTCAAAGGAGAAAAGGCCGGTTAAACAAGCGCAAAGGCGATTTCACCCAGACTTGGTTCCCCTCATAGAAGAAGAAGTGAGCAAGCTGATAAAAGTGGGTTTTTCAGGGAGGTGAAATATCCCAAGTGGATATTGAACATCGTCCCAGTAAAGAAGAAAAATGGACAAGTCAGAGTGTGTGTCGATTTCAGAGATCTGAACGAAGCTTGCCCAAAAGATGATTCTCCTTTCTCGATAACTGAATTGTTGATTGATAGTACGACTCACTATGCTGTCATGTCCTTCATGGATGGTTACGCCGGTGATAATCAAATTAGAATGGCACCAGAAGATGAAAAAGCAACAACATTTAGAACCTCGGTGGGAATTTTTTGCTATAAAGTCATGCCATTTGGTCTCAAGAATGCTGGGGCAACGTATTAAAGGGCGATGCAGAACATCTTTCAAGATATGATGCACAAGCATATTGAGTGCTATGTGGATGATTTGGTAGTTAGGTCAAGCAATCATCAAGAACATCGTGAACATCTGACATCAATTTTCCGTTAACTCAAAAAGAAGCATTTAAAAATGAATCCAACTAAATGCACTTTTGGTGTGTCGTCAGGAAAATTCCTTGGTTTCGTCGTTAGGCACAGCGGCATCGAAATCGATCCAGGGAAAGTTAAAACCATTCAAGATATACCACCTCCAAAGACATTAAAGGAACTAAAAAGCTTGCAAGGGAAGTTGACATATATTTGCCGTTTCATTTCAAATATAGCAGGAAGATGTCAATCATTCTCTCATTTAATGAAAAAGGGGACAGAGTTCGTATGGGACAAGGCCTGTCAGAATGCGTTTGATTCGATAAAGGAATTGCTTAAACAACCACTAGTACTGACAACCCCTATGAAAGGGAAACCGCTCATTTTGTATATATCTACAGCCGAGAATTCGTTAGGAGCCTTGTTGGCATAGGTGAATGAATCTGGGAAAGAGACCGCTCTTTATTATCTGAGCCAAACTCTGATGGGCGTAAAATGCAATTATTCCCCGATTAAAAAGGAATGTTTAGCGCTGATATTCGCGGTACAGAAGTTCAGGCATTATTGTCTCTCTCATGACATAACCTTGATCTCAAGAGCAGATCCGATAAAGTTTTTAATGACAAGACCGATGCTATCAGGAAGGTTGGCCAAATGGATGTTGCTCCTCTCAGAATATACGATCACGTATGAGCCGACAAGAGCGGTAAAAGGGCAAACAATGGCGAATTTCCTGGCAGCGCATCCCGTGATAGAGCAGCAAGACCATTAGTGACGATTTTCCTGATGAACAAGTTATGTTGGCCGAGTGCAAAGCCCATGGCAAATGTATTTCGACGGTGCTTCTCAAGCATCGGGGGCCGGTGCCAGTGTGATATTCATTACCCCTCAAGGTGACTTGTTACCTTACTCTTTCACGTTGGGTGCTGCGTGCACAAATAAAAATTCGAGTATAAAGCCCTCATCATCAGAATGGAAATTGCTTAAGAAATGAAGATAAAAATGCTGTAAATCTTTGGGGATTCTAAATTGATCATAAATCAATTAATGACTGAATTTGAAATAAGAAAGCAAGAGCCTTGCCATATTGTCGGAAAGTACAGCAGTTATTGGAGCAATTCTACCATGTAGAAACCAAGCATGTACCGCGAGCTGAAAATGTAAAAGCAGATGCTTTGTCCAGTCTGGCAGCAGCTCTGTCTTGTCCAAATCGGAGTCCTCTACAGGTGACTATAGAAGAAAGAAGATTTTTACCCTCTTCAGAGGTTATTGATGAAATTATCAAGGCGCTCCCTATATCGTGTTTAGAAGTGATGACAGGCGATTAACGTCAGCCTTTTGTAGATTACCTCAACTATGATATCTTGCCAGAAGACTCAGCACAGAGACAACAAATCAAGTAGAGGTCGGGCAGATTCATCATATACAACAAAGTGTTGTACAAAAAATCCTACAATGGGATGCTGTTACGTTGCCTAGATGAACAAGAAGCAGGCCAGATGTTACGAGAAGCGCATTCTGGAGAATGTGGGGCACATTAAGCTGGCCAAAATTTATTTCATCGAATACATCGAATGGGGTATTATTGGCCTACTATGTTTAAAGATGCAATAGATTATGCAAAGCGATGTCACAAATGTCAGATTCACGGAGATGTTATACACATTCCTCCAGAAGACCTGCATCAGTCAGTCACCTCTTGGCCTTTCTCTTCCTGGGGACTTGACGTTATTGGTCCTATAAATCCGCCTTTGTCCAAAGGAAAATAGTATATTTTAGCGGCGACAGATTACTTCTCCAAATGGACAGAAGCGATTGCATTACACAGTGTCAAGGAGAAAGATGTGGTCGATTTCATCCAACACGCAATAATATACCGACATGGTATCCTGAAGAAAATTGTTACAGATAATAGCACTCCTTTCAAGAACAGAAGTATGGAGAAGCTATGTCAGAAATTCAGTATTCACCATTCATTTTCAACACCTTACTATCCGCCGGCCAATGGATTAGCAGAGGCATTTAATAAAATGATTGTGAAAATACTAAAGAAGACCGTGACAGGAAACAAGCGTGGCTGGGATGAAAAGTTACAGGAAGCGTTATGGGCCTACAGAACTACCCACCGGATAGTAATAAGAGCAACGCCATATTCACTGGTATATGACATAAAAGCGGTCATCCAGATTGAAACACAAGTTACATTAGTCAATTACAAATGATGAAAATGCAAAAATAAGGTTGGAAGAACTAGATTTGTTTGATGAAAAATGCTTGGCAGCTCAGCAACGATTACAATCATATCAGGCAAGGATATCGGCTGCCTTTGATAAACGAGTCAAGTATCGCTCTTTCAAAAAAGGGGATATGATGCTAATGTTGAAAAGATCGATAGTGGTCACCCACAGAACAGGGGGCAAATTTGAGCCCAAATGGTATGGGCCATGCATAATAAAAGAGGTACACTCTAATGGAGCGTGCAGAGTTGTAGACCAAGAAGGACAAGGTATCAGCATATCGGTCAATGCTCGCTTCGTCAAAAGATATTGTCCTTAAAGATAATTCTGATTTTGATCTAGAAGATTGTCAGAATAATGCTCCTGTATCAAAGGGGGTAAGAATAAATAAGACCACGGCCATGTACTCTCCTGTCAGACAAATGAATAAAGATGAAATTTGCGAGCATACCAAGATTATATGTCAGCAATTAATGCAAAAGAAAAAAATGATCATCACTGTTGTCAGTAAGCGAACCTTGCAGAAATTGATATCATCACCAAGCTGATATATTGTGAACACATATGAATATCGATGAAGATACTAGTGGAAGCAGTGATGTATTAATCTCAATTAGAGATATCTATCATTCTTGCCACAACAATGGATACTTACCATTATCTTTTAAGGCAGCCTAGCCAAGCCTTAAAAGTGGCCAACTACGCATAAGACCTATCATTTTCACCATTCGGGCAGTAGTGAGAAGCCAATGGCCCTAAAATGCCCGTGAAGGCCATCATATGCACACCCATGCAGGCTGTAGATAAAGCCAGTGACTTAAAGCCCTAAAAGACCAAAAAGTCCTCAACGGCTAGTCATGCATAACACCCATGCTGCCTATATAGCTTTTCGACAGCGTCACGAGAAACGGATGAAAATGTCCTCCCGTGAATGGGTTAGACCTTGCAGGCGAAGAAAATGCGGGTTGCAATGTGAGCTCTTTGGTCTTGTCCATAGATAGGCCAACCATGCGTAAGACCCCCTAGATCTTTGGCCTGATTTTAGTAGTAACTCATGAGGAAGGGCCTAAACCTACTCATTGATGGACTGACGGCCCTAGATTTGATACCCCAAAGGTCGCCTTATGCGCCCTGTGAACTCTAGAGAGTTACTGCGGCCAACCCTATGAGTAAATCCAACCGAGTTAATGGCCCCGATAGCTTCACTGGGCCCCTCTAATGGATCACGATTTGTGAACTCACCAGGCTATGAGAAGTCAAGTGAACTCCTAAGAGTTATAGAGACTAGCACGTGAGACCCGACTCCACTACTCAAGAGTTTAAAAAACTGTGTGGCTCCACTACTCAAGAGGATAAACTGTGTGATTATCTGACTAAACTAAAACTTGGCACCGCCAACTAAGACAAAAATCATATAGGAAATCCCTTACTAACAAGTCATAAGAGATGCTTTAAAAAAAAAAGAAAAGAAAAGAAAAGAAAGGGTATAACACATCAATCAGAACATTGCAGAAACATACAAGAGAACCATTATCAAGAACATCACAAAATACTTGAATAAACAAAAGAAAATATGCCAAAGTTTTATATCTCATAGTTCTCCAGCTATGCCTAATGCTGCTAAGTATTGTTGTAAATTTTCTTGAAGATTAACTTGAGCAGCTACGTGTTCCAGTTTGGCATTTGAGATGATTCTGGTAGGTTCGGGATACCAGCTAACTTTTCTTCCAAGGAGGCTATTAGTTCTTCATTCTTAACCAGTTCAGATCTTTCGGCATCCATAGAATGAAGGCTACATTGTATCCTTTCTTGTACTCTTTTAATGTTCAGATCTTCCCCCAAATCCTACTTCTCCAGTTGAGCGATTTCTTGCTTCAAAAGGGCAATACGGCTCTGGATAGTCATCTTGTTATCAGCAAAAGTCTTTAGTTTGAAAGTGCCTTGGTTTGTCAATTAGCATGAGCGTTGAGTCAGCAAGACAAAGGAGCCCTATAGGAAAATTGATCAAGCGAATGCCTTAATAGGATGTGTGCTCGAACTCGTCACAGGTAAATCTTAGCCTCACATCCCATGTCCCAAAACACCAAGTAATTAAAACCCTTAAAATTGAATAGAACATCCTAGGTTTTTTTGTTAGAAAACTTTTTTTAAAAAACATAAAAGTCTTTAAGCTTTCTACCTTTGTCGATTTATCGATACATGGCTCGATGAAATCGAACCCTGTTATCGATGTCCTCGAAGCTCACTCGATATTATCGAAATGAGGACTTATGATGTCCAGCAACCACAAAGATCTCTGGACTGAATTATCGATGAATCGATGGATTGCTCGATATCATCAAAATTTGAATCTCAAGTCCATTGAGTCGACTCGATAAAATCGACATCATGTTAGTTGTGTCCAAAATACTACTAAGGAAAATCATGTGATTCTCGATATATCGAAGGGTTCCTCAATATCCTCGGAATTCAAATCTCAATGATATCGGTAGACCGTCGATGATATCGGATTGGGACACAAATCTATCCAACAAGTTTTCAAGTTATTTTTCTTGGGTCGAGGGTCACTCGATAAAATTGATATTCAAATATCAATCATATCGAGGCTGGGTCGATGTCATCGAAATAGGAAAAAAAACATGAAAGTGCCCCGGTTTGTCAATTAGCGTGAGTGTTGAGTCAGCTAGACTGCAGAGCCTCATAAGAAGATCAATTTAAAGCGTCTGCCTCAATCGGATGTATGCAAGCTCGCCATAGGTAAATCTAAGCCTCACATCCCATGTCCCAAAACACCAGGTATTTTAAACTCCTAAAACCAATTAGAATATCATAGGGTTTTTGACTTAGAAAGCTTTTTCAAAATTCAGAAAATCTCTAAGTTTTCTAGCTTTGTCGATTTTATCGATATACTGTTCAATATTATCGACATGCACTGTCGATGTCCTCGATGATTAATTGATACCATCGAAATGAGGACCAAAGATGTCCAGCAACTACATATTCTTCTAGATTGATTTATCGATGTATCGATACGACTATCGATGACATCGATATTTGAAACTCGAGTCTATCGACATTAGCTCGATAAAATTAACAGCAGAGAAAACGAGTCCCTATTTTTACTAAGAAAAATCATAAGATTATCGACATATCGAGGTCCTCCTCGATATAATCGGAATTCAAATCTCGATGATATCGGAAGGCCTTCGATGATATCGATCTTGGACTCGCATATATCCAGCAAAATATTTCAGGAGTGTTTATCTATGTCGAGGGTCACTCGATAGAATCGATATTCAAATATCAATGATATCCATACAACATCGGTTGCATCGAACAAGGACATAAACTATCCAACAAGCTTAATGAGAAATCTGTTGGATTTATCGATGCATCGACACGGGTATCGATATCATCGACATTCAAATTCTGATGATCTCGAAGGTCCCTCGATCATTCTTGTAAACTTAAAATATTTCAAGACATGTCTCTCTCATTTTCAAATGCCGAGGAATCAAAGCTTGTATCGATAAAATCGGAGTTCGAAATCCGATGGCATCGATACTTGTTTCGATTCCATCGACCAATTGACATTTGAGTTTGTGTCATCGAGCGGCCCGTCCATACAATCAAGAGTATACGCTCGATGATATCGAACCCACTCGATGATATCGAACTCTGTCATAAATGTGATCGTTTTATATCCGTTAGAACCTTTTGCCTATATAAAGAGGACTTGTCTATTATTGATGGTAGAGAAAGAAGAGAGTGCTTTTGAGTGTTTAGCCTTAGATCTTATACCCAAAGCCCTTTCTCTTAGGGAAGTTCATCCTCTAATCCACCCTCATCATTGATATTCAATAGAGTGGATTGGGGAATGAACTTCCGCATTCAAGGATCCTCCAGCTACTACCTTAATGGAAAATCATTAAGCTGGGATGTCTTGAATGCATAGATGATCGGAATCACTCTATCTTCCTTATAGGAAAATATTTTATAGAGTAGGATTCCGTCTTGACCTTGACCCAACCCGAAGCCTTGTATTGGTACATCGTCTGTGTTGCGGATCAAGGAAGCAGAAGATTCTTCATCAACAAAGGAGGAGATCTTCGTCAACGTGCTGAATGAGACTCATCCACTTATTTGTAAGTTATTAGAGTCCAGAGGACACTTGATATTATTCCTTTTTAGGATCGGGTCTAAGGTGTTTCTCACCCTTGCAAGCCCTCGTAGGAGGCCTCTGGCGGCAGTGTACGTGGTGGGTGTGTTGTGTTGACCCTTGATCTGTAGAGAGCATAAACAGTTAGGGTCTTGTGGAAGATCCTTGGCCAGTGTGCCTAAAAGTGCGTACATTGTGTTGACCCTTACTCGTGATAACATAAACAGTGAGGTTCCTTGTGTGGATACTTGGCCAGTGTGCCTAAAACTGGGTGATATGTGTTGACCCTTGCTCAGGGAGCATAAACAGTCAGCCTAGGTGTAGGTTGTAAAGGTTGAAGGTGAACCTGATTTAAAACCTTAGGTTTGAGGTGAACTGCTGTGAAACCTCCTTAGTGAAATCCGGCACACTCAAGGGTTGAGTGCGTCTACCGGGAGTGAAGTAGACAAGTAGTCGAACCACTATAAAAATGACTGTGTTTGAGATTGGTATTGTCTTTCATTTGTTTATGTGATTTCCTTGAATGCTTTCATATCTGATTATCTGAGATCACACCTCACACACACACACAGTCATATCCATCATAAACTAGTTTGCATATTGTTCAGCTTTCAAATAGTTTGTGATTGGATCCTCTACCGGGCTTGACAGCCAGTAAATTTACTCTTGAGTAATCCTAATATATGCTTGTTGTTAGGAGTTTAAATTATTATAAAATTCTTCAAAAGTCCTATTCACCCCCTCTAGGACATATTGGCATATTCTTACTTCAATAAAGCGGTCTTCACCGCTATTTCAAAACAGTCCAGCAAGCTTATAGGAAAATTACCTGGTATTTATCGATGAATCGACACTGCCATCGATATCATCGACATTCAAATTCCGATGATATTGAGTGATGCTCGATCATATCTTAGACCTATTAAGTTTCAAAGGCAAGTCTCTCACATTTTCATATGTCGAGGAATCGAACCCATTGTCGATGGAATCAGAGTTTGAAATCCGATTTCATCGATGTGTGTTCGATCTCCTCAACCAGTTGGCAAAAAGTTTCAAAAGCATTTGACAGTTGAGTTCGTATCATCGAGCATCCAGTCGATGCTATCGATAGTATACGCTCGATGATATCGACCCTGCTCGATGATATCGAACTTTGTCAAAAATTTGACCGTTTTAGATCCGTTGGAACCTTTTGCCTATTTAATGAGAGCTTGCCCTTGGTTGTTGGTAGAGAAAATAGAGAGTGATTTTGAGTGTTTAAACCCAGATCATATACCTTAAGCCTTTTCTCTCATGGAAGTTCGTCCTCCAATCCATCTTTATCATTGACATTCAATAGAGTGGATTGGAGAATGAACTTCCGCATTTAAGGATCCTGAAGCTACCATCTTAATGACAAATCATTAAGCTAAGATGCCTTGAATGCATAGATGATTGGAATCGTTATCTCCTTTATAGGAAAATATTTAATAGAGTAGGATTCCATCATAACCTTGACCCAACCCGTCACCTTACATTGGTACATTATCTGAGTTGCAGGTCAAGGGAGCTGAAGATTCTTCGTCGTCCAAGGAGGAGATCTTCATCAACGTGCTGAATGGAGCTCATCTACTTATTTGTAAGTCATTAAAGTCCAGAGGACCCTTATGGTCATTCCTTCTATAGGATTGGGTCTAAGATGTTTCTCACCCCTTTCAAGTCCTCAAAGGAGGCCTCCGACGGGAGCGTACGTGGGGGTGCTTTGTGTTGACCCTTGCTGTCACGCCCCAAACCCAGAAATAGGGCTCACAAAATTTTCGATCGCCGAATCCAGTGCCCACAGCCTCCGTAGTACCCCATTCTCGGCTCCCAGCGCCTATACGCCAGATTCCGATCCTGGGATCCTATAAGGAGGATTTTCTAACATACATTTGTATCATTAGAAGCATTACCACAAGTATACCCAAATCACAAGAACAACATCATCACCACATATCCACTAATATAAACATTTGAATATAATGCTGAAAGGGAAATACAAATATCAAAATCAAAGCTCCAGACGACAGCTGCAATCTCCAAGCTCAACACTGCTGCAACCTAACGTCCCCTCCACGCATCTATCGTGTATAAGCTTATAGAAAGCTTAGAGGGTGGTGAAAGTGTGTGTGCAAGATAAGTGTTAAGTATACAGTACGATGCCTTAACCATACAATATCGGAATTACTGACAAGATCATGAATTATACAATATCAGAGTAAGCGGAAATACTACAAGTCCATAAATCATACAATATCAGAGTACACAATACAGATCAGTTATACAAGTGAGGATCGTAAAGAGCTAAATATTAGATGCTGAGGATACAATGCAATATGTAAATCCTGTTAAGTCCGTCTAGGCCATATAAGTGCAGAAACATAGCAACCCAAAATGCCATATGCTTGCAGATATAATGCAATATGCGATGCGAATGAAATGACCAAGTTGGAGTGTGAAGTCGGGATGACAGTACGTAGTATCGCAGGCTACGGGGTCCACCATAAGGGACTTTTATCCAAACCAGTCCCATACCTAAATTTGGATAGTCAGACTCAATGTGGTAAACTCCTGATCTCAGGTTAGTCGCGCGCCCCAACCGAAATCTTGGCCATTGCGAAGGTACACGTAACAAATAGTTGCGCACCACCAGCCCGAGTGGATGGTGAATAGATGAATGAATGAGTATGTAACGCCTACTCAATAAGTCCACATATCATACCGTACATCTCTGGGATCATCACTGAGGTCTGGTACACTCCAAGCTGGCTATTGCCCCAGCCGGCCACGTAGCTCAGCAAGTCAAAAGGACCTCACTATCCGCCTGCCAATAGTATACCAATGCCTACCCGGCTCATCGATAGCGGACCCATTTGGGAGCTGGTCAAACTCATCCTAGCTTACAAACCCCTCACTCGGGAGGATAAGGTCACACCCCATCCCAATCGACCATGACATAGTGGGAGACACGACCTCCTGATATTCGACACTCGGACGCTCATATGTCCACTCGGTCTAGACGTTAGGGCATCTCCTGGCCTCGAAGGTTTAGAGACTTTCACCTACGAACATCCAAAGTGCCTAGATGCTCGAACCCAAACATTTCTGGTGTCTCATCTGGTCATCCACAATATGCCTGTGGAGGTCACAGCCCTGATGTCGCTAGGGCGTACAGTAATCACAATCACACAATGCAAGATGCATGAGTCATGTAGTCTAATCATGCATCAATCCTACGCATACCATACGCTCATGTGGGATAACTCCACCTATCAGGGAGTCCCATAAACCATCTGTACTATGGCATATGCAATGGTCAATCACATCTCATAATAAACATGCAGATGATGTGTATGGGCATGTATCATGATGCTATGCTGTCACATAATCATAATCGGTATCAATAACCTGCACCGACAATCGGCCTCGATAATCGGCATCGACAATCGGCCTCAACAATGTGGACATTTAACCAACATTGCCCCCAAGGAGTGGCCCACATAGAGCCTAACATATAGTGGACCTATGGCCTCACACAAGGGCGTAATATACAACATCATGGGCCTCACTCAAGAGATTGATGCACATCACAATGGGCCTCTCACATGGGCCTAATATACATCACAATGGGCTCCATCACCTGGCCCTCAAATACATCACAATGGGCCTCATCACATAGACCTCATATTCATCACATTAGGCCTTAAACATGGGCTGCATATACATCACATTGGGCCTCAAACACAGGTCGAATACACATCACAATGGGACTCAACTGCAAGCCATATATATATCACATTGGCCTTAAACACAGGCAGAATACACATCACAATAGACCTCGACTACGGATCGCATATACATCATATGAGTCTCGATAATCGGCCTCGGCAATCAAAATGGCCTCGACAATTGGAATCAGCCTCGACAATCAAAATCAGCCTCGATAATTGCCTCAACAATCAGAATCGGCCTATACAATCGGCCTTGACAATCAAAATCGGCCTATATAATCGACCTCGACAATTGGAATCGGCCTTGATACTTGGCCTCGACAATCGGCCTCAACAATTGGAATCGACCTTGACATTCAGAATCGACCTATATAATCGGCCTCGACAATCGGAATTGGCCTCGAAACTCGTCCTCGACAATTGGAATCGGCCTCGACAATCGGAATCGGCCTATACAATCGACCTCGACAATCGGAATCGACCTTTACCATCGGCCTCGACACTCGGCCTTGACAACTGGAATCGGCATGACAATAGGAATCGCCCTATACAATCGATCTCGACAATTAGAATCGGCCTATACAATCGGCCTCGATACTCGGCCTCGACAATCGGAATCGGAATCGGAATCGGAATCGTCCTCAACAATCGGCCTCGATAATCGAAATTGGAATTAGCCTCAACAATCGGCGTTGACAATCGAAATCGGCCTTGACAATTGGAATCGGAATTGGCGTTAACAATCAGCCTCGACAATCAAAATTGGCCTCAACAATCGGCCTCGACAATCGGAATCGGCCTCAACAATCGGCCTCGACAATCGGAATCGACATTTGGAATCGGCCTCGACAATCGGAATCGGAATTGGCCTCGACAATCGGAATCAGAATCAACATTCGGAATCGGCCTCAATAATCAGCCTCGACAATCAGAATCCAAATCGGCCTCAACAATCGGAATCGAAATCAACATTCGAAATCGGCCTCGATAATTGGCCTTGACAATCGAAATTAGAATCGGCCTCAACAATCGGAATCAGCCTATACAATTGGCCTCGACAATCGGCCTCAACAATCGGCCTCGACAATCGGAATCGGCTGAACCAGGCCTAGGGGAAGGTCACAATGTGGACATTAAACCATCATTGCCCATCAATGTGGCCATTTAACCAACATTACTCCCAAGCAGGGGCCTATATAGAGCCAAACATATAGTGGGCCCATAGCCTCACGCAAGGGCCTCATACACATCACTATGGGCCTCACTCATGGGCCACATAAGCATCGCATTGGGCCTCTCTCATGGATTTCATGTACATCACAATGGGCCTACAATACATGGGCTGAAAAATACACCTCATTAGGCCTTACCAAATGGTCCGAAAATACATCACAATGGGCCACGACATATGGGTCGAGTATACATCATAATGGGCTATGACCCATGGGCCTCAATATACATCAAGTGGGCCACATCAATGGGCCGCACTAATGGGCCCCAAATACATCAAATGGGCCGATTCAAATAGGCCAAATCAAATGGGCCAAGTCGAATGAGCCCAAACCAACCACACCATTTATCTATAGCTAGAGATCATTTTAGAGCATTATCACAAAATGAATCATATCCCAAGGATCATTTGGACTATACCACAAATGGTAGTGGTGATAATGATTTCCACTGTAAAATCCTACAGGGCCCACCATCACGTTTATTTTCCATCCGATCTGTTCATACAGTCACAAAGACCTGAGGAAAAATAAATATCATATTGATCAAAACTTCTATGCTCCCAAAAGGATTTCAATGGTGGACGTTTAACCCTTCACTAGTTTTTATGGCGTGGTCCACCTGATAAACGGTTGGATATAACATATACATCATGGTGTCGCCCATTGTCCAGTTATCTGGACGGTGTGGACTGATCATATACATCATGGGTAGGGTCCCACTGTCCTACAGATGGACGGTGCGGATATAAAACATATACATCATGACACGGCCCACTGTCCAGCCATCACATACATCACGGTGCGCCCCTCACCACCCGTCCATATGGACGTTGTGGATATAAAACATATACATCAAGGTGGGTACCATCCCACACGTGCAACACATGTGGGGTGGCCCCGCACGACTGTAGATGGTTGGACGGTGTGTATAAAACACACGCACTGGGGTCCATATCTCTAAACGGATGGACGATTTGGATATAACCCAACCTCATGATCAATCCACCATCCGGCCCAATGGACGGTGGGGATGTAGGGTACGTACATCAAGGTGGGTCCCATCCCACACGTGTAGCACCTGTGGGTGGGCCTCACACCTCAAACAAATGGTTGGACGATATACATGAAACACATACATCAGGTAGGCTCCATAGAACTAGCTGACGTGCAACTGCGTGGGATCTACCATCCAAGATCAGGATGGTGTGAATCCAGTACATAAGTAAGGTGGGTCCACACGTGTGGCCCACCAGATATAAGATATATATATTATATACAAAAGGGGCAGCTTCCATCCATGCCTCAATGTCTAGGCCTGCTGGACAGCAGCCTGTCCGTTAGGCCTGGGCGGTACTTAGGCCCACGACTGGGGGTGACCCCACCACATGGACGGTGGAGATAAAACCCATAAATCACAGTGGGGTCCACGTGGGTGGCCCACACAGTTTGAATCCACTGATATTTGTATTTTCCCTTTGTCCATGGCCGGCCCAAAAACGGGCAGCTGGGTTGGCCCGCTTAAATGGATGGCGTGGATCATCATACGATATCAATGGTGGGCCATCAAACCAAGGAGAGAGAGAGAAATGACGGAGAAGGGAGGAGCTCCGCCACAATGACCTCCTCCATGAACATGCATACATCAAGATGGGTACCAACAAATGTGGGCCTTAAAAAAATTGAGATCGAATTCTATGAACACCCACCGTTAGATCTCCTCTTCCTTCTTCCGCCAATGCATGCTAGAGCTCTAATGGATGGACTTCAATGGTTGAAATCGATCATGGAGGGTGGGATTGGATGGTAGGAAGGTGGGCCACACCTAGCTCTTTCTCATGGAGAGCTTGGACGTCCACCTCCATGGTTTCTTTGTAGAATGAGTTTGAAATGTGAGAGAGAGAGAGAGGATGGGATGGAAGAGAGAGAGGGTTGGGTGAGTGAGTGATGGAGTGATGGGTATATACTTGACATGTATGGGTGTGTAAGAGAGAGAGTTAACTTTGGGGTTGCTCTTGCACTTGACATGAGGTGATTGATGTGCACTTAATTGATGAGACATGTTGTAGAGATACTCTTGGGATTGTAAACACCCTGCATTTTCTTGTACTAAACGCGGGACCTCATCTCCTAGCCTGGGTATCGTCTCGACGCGCGAGGCGCGGCATCGGAACCACGGCGACGGCGTGGTCACTAGGATACAAGTCTCGAGTTGAGCCAATTCTGGAATACAGGATATGACTCAGGGTCGCGCGCAAATGCTGATAACAAATCGTGGGTTGCTGGAATTAGACCGGGAGGACTGCGGAAGCCTACGGAATGGTACGGGTTAGGATACGGGCCTTACACTTGCTCTGTGAAGAGCATAAACTCTTGGGTCCTTGTGTAGGTCCTTGACCTGTGTGGTTTAAAACCTGGGTGCTATGTGTTGACCCTTGCTCATGGGAGCATAAACTGGTGAGGTTCCTTGTGTGGATCATTGGCTTGTGTGGCCTAAAAGTCAGGTGCTTTGTGTTGACCCTTGCTCCTGTGTGGGGCATAAACTTGTGTTGTGTAGACACGTTAGAGTCAGCCTAGAGTAGGTTGTACTGGTTTGAGGTGAACCTGATTTGAAACCTCCGGTTTGAGGTGAACCTGTTGTGAAACCTCCATTAGTGAGATCCGGTACACTCAAGGGTTGAGTGCGTCCTCCGGAAGTGGAGCAGACAAGTAGTCGAATGTAACGCCCTGACTTTTTAGGACCCGAATACACGACCCGTTTCCCAAAAACTCGAGTGTTAACCTTAAGAGATGGTCAAATTTGAGTATACATTTTTCGTTCTATTAGAGTAAGTAGATGAGCGTAGAATGGACAAGTAAGCATAAGGGAAAATTTTCATTTATATTGAGAATATACAAGTGGTTGCCTATAATGACTTATACAAACCAATGTCTCGATATAAATACAAGAATTCACAAAATTTTGATACATGAGAAATAACAGAAGTATGTAAACATAAGCCCCAAGATCACGCGGCTCCTTTTGGCAATACGCCCATGCATCCCTGGCACTTGTACCCGACTCCTCATTAAGCTGAACCTGAAAATCACTTAAGCCACCTGTGTTACCTGTACGGTTATATATTTGATGGATGAGTGGCCAACTCAGTGTGAACTCCCCTGAAGATTACACACCGCCGCATTAGGTAAGAAATAGTATAAAACATCCAGGCATACAAAACAGTACATGATGCAGTCTTATTAAATGCATGGATGTATGAGTGCATATCAACTGGGGATGCTCATCTAGTTGGCTTTTGGGTAAAACCCATGCAATGTGGTCGGTCACCAGCGAAAGTACATATTACATGCATAGTGTCAAACTCACCAAAAGTGGGTCGATAGTCGATGGTCTGGGAGCTAGTGAAACAATACCCCAACTAAATCCTATTAGGCATGTGCTATAACATCCAGAATTATCCACCCGTCATCGCCCGAATGCTATGAATGCATGATTAGCCCACCCATTATTAATTCATTTACAACCAGCAGGTTTGTAGCTCAATGGTCACTACGGGGAGCTCAGAGCCCAGCGTAGGCTGACAGCTCAGGCATAGGTCTCATACCACCATCCCTAGCTCATGAGGCTACCACCTTAGGATGTTTAATGAATCTCAATCGACTAGTGACCAATCATATTCATTATATGGGGCTTGCCATCGCATGGTTGCACAATATAAAATATTGAACCCATATATAGCAAATACCAAACCAAAGCCACATAGGGCAAATATCAAAACCTTGCGATAAAGACCATCCTTGAAAACCATTGGACACAACAACCCTGGATGGTAGGCCCACATCAATGGTCAATTTAAACCATCATTTAATAACCACTAAGTCGAAGGTCCATTACGATCACCACCAGTCAGATTACATCCCAAGTATGGGTGTACACATATAGGTGGGGGTTTCCCACTGATGTACCAGTTTAAGTTCCATAAGCAATCCACAAAAAAATTCACAAGCATGAATAAGTATGCAGGATAAACATTAAGCATATAATGTAGCAATTCAATTCCAACAATTAACACATGTGACTATGAAATGGAGATATCAATTATAAATTAAAATAAAAACTATAAGCTTGGCTAATGGAAAATGGAAAGCTCAAGGGGAAGAATCATCACCTTATACTTTGAAACGCCTACCAGTGTTGCTAGAGAAGGCGTGTTTCCTTAGAACAATTCCTATCATAAATCAGGAATTGCACAATTAGATCCAAGCTCTACACACTCCCGGTGTAACGCCCTGAAAATCGGGGGTCGAGTATAAACTCAACTCCCGAGTTCCAGAACATCACTTATGCAACAAAATGAATGATGATTGAATGTTGACTGTATTCGTGCATTGAACATGAGTGAGATTAAGCCAAAGCAGCATATCATACTCCAGAGACAGTTAAATTTGCAAGCGGAAGACTGTGATAGATAGAGAAAATATATAAACTACGATGAGTCTCCAGAGTGTGATAAGATTACCAGGTAAATAAATACAAGTGCAGTTTTAAAATATACCAAATGTGAGGAAGTGTAATGCCTCCTATCCCATGTACCATAGCCCCGTCAATACAATATCAGGTCTTCATTGACCTGCCAGAGAGATACAGATAGGAGAATTCCTCCTATCATCATAGAAGTAGTCCGGCTCTGCTTCACAAGCATCGCCACCACCTGAAACTCAACAAATCTGGTTGGTGTGTACAACACCGTCCCGTAACGTGGGAGTGAGTGATCAACTCAGTGGAACAATAAGGCATAGGTTAACATGTTATCAATTCAATCAAGCAGTAATGATAAAGCAGTACAAATCAAACATTTCTAACTACTCTTGTTAAATGCAAAAATGAAATGACATGATGCTGTATGCCCTTGCCAAACCACCCTCAAGCGACATCATCTTACGTTCGCGAATGCTTACTCCCTCAGTGCGCCACATCTACAAAGCACATGCGGTGCGATGATGCTCATGATTACCAAGTTTTTATTAGTCCATTTCAAACAGCAGTATTAGGAAACTAAGGTACCTCCCTTTATCATTCCCAAACATGATCCATTCTAGGGTCGTCAATCCTAGTTATTCTCATACGATGTTATGGTTTGAGAAGCGTAGTGAAGGCATCGCAAAGGGCTCATCACCCGTCAGCGCGGATACAGATCTCACCGTATGCGGCTCAATTGCTGGCCGTCAGCTCGAGTACAGGTCTCACCGTACTCGGCTCAATCACTAGCCGTCAGCTCAAGTACAGGTCTCACCGTACTCGGCTCAACTCACACTCTAGTTGCTGTGAAAGACTCGTGGCCAATCACAGACCCTTGGAGTGTACTCGATGATACCACGGAGGACTCGTCGCCCGTCAGCACGAGCACAGATCTCACCGTACTCGGCTCTCGCCGAAGTATCGACAGCTCGAATACAGTGTCCCATACCACCGTATTCGGCTCACGAGTTGGTTGCGCAATGGTCACTACGGGGAGGCACATGGCCCCAGCGTAGGCCGACAGCTCGACCACGGTGTCCCATACCACCATGCCCGGCTCATGCGTCTTAGCGGATCGAGGTACCATGGTTAAAAAGGGGTTCACTGGTAAGTTTGGTACCCTAGGTTCAAGCAGTAGCGACCAAACAGGGTGAACATGCATAAGGCAGATCGGGTTACTTGATGAGCTCGACTAGCACGATCGCCCGTTGAGCTGCACGACATGAAGTGCATAAACAACTTCGTGTGGCCTAGCACTGCCGACAGGCAACGCACGACTCGAGTTCGTCGAACACATCCCACGTGGCAAATGAATCTCAGCCACGAGTTCAATCCCGTTACCGATTGCCTGGACTATAATCATAGCCCCAAACACAATCAATTACAGATATAAAGCAGTAATGGATCAGGATTCAAATCATACAATCAGTCTGGTATTATCCGTTTAGGGCTGCCAGGGCTGTTGCACGCACTCGTTGCTCCGCTCCCCCATCACCCATGACGGATCATACAACATAAATTTAAACATATGCATTACATAGTTAAAATCATAAAACAGTTGAGCATGTTATGAATCACAACACAAGCATGAGTTTGTACATGTTCAAATCCTAATCACACAACTATCAAAGGAGATCATACACATAGTTAAAAGAGGTTGAGAATCATATCTCAACACCCTTATATTTACAATTTGCCAACTACTACACATTCAGACATTTCAAGAAACACTTAAACAAACATACATCAACATACATGACATATGTCGATCACATAGGCATTAGGCCAAATCCTTTCGCTAGGGAGTTGCCCCAAACATAACACGCGTACACCCACGACGGATAGTCATGGCAAGCAGGAATCCAAGTTCCATATCCATTCAGTCATTTCCACAAACACTTGGGCCACACATTTTAGCATATATAGTGTATACTGGCCGTGGCGTGATTTAGGGCAAATCCTTTCGTCAAAGGGATATCGCCATTACAACAATCATATATCCATGACAATTAGTCATGGCGAGCACGAATGAGAATGCTATACTCATTCAGCCATTTTCACAAACACTTAGAATACACTATTCCAACATACCTAGTGTATGTTAGCAAACATGTATTAGGGCTATTCTTTCGCTAAGCGGTTATTTTATCCGCGTATACCATATTCATACAACAATTAATCATGACAATTATATTTCCAAAATCCGCACGTATGCGGAATTTCTAAAATACGCAATTTCAACATACATGACATTACACATGAACATGTATTTTTTTTTGATTCTTTTCGCCAAACTAACATTTTATCCACACATGATATAATCAAACATTAAATAAACATGTCAAACATTTTCCAAGAAAAATACGTATACGGTATTTATACGTATATCTAGAGTATGTGAAAATCCATATTCTTTATCGCTAATCGAAACAGGAAACGGAAAGCACTTTGTACATGTGCATTTGCATACAGATCATGAATCTATCATTATCTGACATTGAAAGCGTTGAAAAACGTAACTTATACGCTTAAAGTCCTCACCTTTGGTCGTAGAATCGTAACGGAGACGATAGGTTTGCTAAGCTTCCGTATTCGGCAGTTTGGCAACCTAGAGAACGAAATAGGTTAGCTATTTCACAACCTACAACAGTCTAAACCCCAAAACAGGTTAGGGTTAGGGTTTCTTACCTAGAAACGGGGCTGGAATCGCCGGAAAAGCGATGAGAACGAGATGGTGCAGCCCGTGTGGTGGCAGGGAACGACGGCAGGGAGTTTCTCCCACTTCTCCCTCACTTTCTCTCTTTTCCCTCTCTCAAATCCAAATTCGTATGGCTGGAATGGGAGAGGGTTTAAGGTCCTTATATAGCCTCAAAACTCACCGAAATAGACTCCTGTTCAAAGGTTACTGCTAATATAGGTATTCCGTCACTTTCCAAGCTCAAAAGGGGTGTTCTGGTAGCCCTCTTGAGCCAAACGTCAGACTTAAGCTCACCACACATGGATCTATGAGGGATTACGTTTTCGACTCGATCGGATTTCCAGATCGCACGTGGCGGACCACTTTCAGTTCAACGGTCGTGGGCCACGATCAGAATTTCAAGTACATGTAAATGTGTATGAAATTTTTCCTGATCCGAGGGTGTAATTTGGTCTGATTCTGACGGTCTGGTTGCTTAATACTGATGCGCAAGCGAAAGGTGCCAGATCACTATTCCAGATATTTTTTTCAAAAGGAATAGTGTTTTTCACACACCCTCGCTCCGGATCGAAATAAATGGCCGTGGGACATCGGAATCATCTGATTTTTGAGATGATTGTCAAGCCCAGTGGGGCGGTCCTAGTTCCTTAGCTTCGTGTTAATCGGACTCCCGATGTGCGATCTAAACCTAATACGAAGTTTCGTTTCATTCCCGAGAGCAGACGGGAAATGAGTTCGGTTCTAAACTTTAGGGTAACCTAGAGTCACATGTTTTACAAGTTTTGGGTCTTGCAGATCGTATTTAAAGCGATCCCAACGGATTTCATGGCTAATCGAGTTTGCACTTAGTTAACTTGTTAAATTTCTAAAGGATTTAATCCTAATTGTTTTCTGGTTGAGATGGTACTTAGGCCTTTGCAGTTTGTATATAAAGTGATCCAAGTTTTACTACTTAGCTAGTTTAAGTTAGTGTCTAGGGCGAAAGTGCTTTGAAAAATTGAAAGCACAAGGTAGTAAAGGGGTGGGATTTATGAAGGAAATGGGTTCAGGAGCGATTTTAGACTGTGGGATTTAGTTTTGACAAGTAATAAGGTCTTAGGATCAACCCATTGCCCTAGAACGTCTAATCCCAGGTTGGCAAAAATCCGGGATGTTACAATCTACCCCCCTTAAAACAAAATTTCGTCCCCGAAATTGGCTAAGGGTAATAAGGGAAAATTTCTATTATTTCATTTGCCTAATGACTTATTGATTTTAAGTTTCTACGCGTGGTAGGGTATATACCAGCTGGTTCATTTTAGTCTACCCCCCTTAAAACTTAATTCTTTATCCATTTCTCATACCCTGATGGTTTGCTACCATTTATTTCCTTACCTATTTGGGTCTCGACGACAATTCCCAACAATTTAGAGCAAGATAGCTGTTTTCATTGTTTGACCAACACGAGAGAGACGGTAATAGTGGGCTCGATCCCGATACATCGATCATCTACCGGGCCAGGGTAGGAAGCTCATCGTATCCCTTCCGAATCCTGGTGGATCCTGGTCGTCCGCTCGTCAGCAGAGAGTCCATCAGTAGTCGCCCAGGATTGAGAATTGGGTCAAGCCGCGAATGTTTCGCAGTTGTATATTTCAGTAACTCCGTAGTCCGATCAATCTCTAAGAGTAGGGAATGCCCATCATTGAAAGGCTCAAATTGTTTATTCTAAGGTTGCCCTTTAGGTCTTAGTCTAAGAGAGTCCTCGTTATCATCTATGTCCAAGGAAATGGTAAATCAAATCTTACTAGATCATCCTAAAACGGTTTCTCATAGTAGGGCAGGCTAGGGCTTCTATAATGTTCGTATTCAACGAGCACCGTTTCGATCCTGGGCCAGTGGGGTAGGGTCCACCGCGTTTCCGCTGCGCCACCCAGATCAAAGAGGCGTATTAGGTGACCTAACTAGATTGGGTTCATAATGTTCTACCCCCCCTAAAATTTTATTTTCACCCTCAAGGCTCAAGAGCTATGCCCTGATCCGTATGTCGGAACAAGGTGTAATTTAAGTCTTATCCTTGACATGAAATGAAATGCGGTCTCCCACAATATCTGTCTTGGTACCTAGGATTATAGAAAGGGAGTATCACGGTCCCGACCTACCTTATGTACTCATGTCAAGCCTAAGCGGCAGGCTATCTTTCTGCGTTCATATGCACAAAAAGTATGCCGACATGGCATGTAACTTGGGATCTAATTCCTAACTATTTGTTGCCCATTTGGGCAATTCCTTAGGCCTAAAAGACAATCTCTATTGGCTATATGTTCTTAACGCTTCTCGAAGACGAAGTTATAAACTTTTAGTTGTAAGTGGTCGGGCCAACACGGAAGGAATGTTGTGTAGTGGGTCTGAGTCGGATACATGAATCTTCTGCCTCGCGAAGACAGAAAGTTGCCATATCATTTCTTAATCCTAGTCGATCCCGACCTTCTGCTTGATCGGAGTATAGGGTTCATTGGTCACTACCAGAATGAGAATTCGATTCAGACCGCGAATACCTCGCTTATGGATAGTTTCTCCACTCCGTGTTCCCGATTGTACTAAGTCCTTGAGAAGGCAATTCTAAGGGTCGTATTGATTTGACCTAACATTAATTCTCTAATCGTGAATAGTTTCTACGTCAAACAAGCTCCCTAAGAGTTACTAAGGAAGCCTGTGTGTACTAAGGGGATTTAACGAAGGAATGGGTCCTCGCTCCAACCAACTTAAGCCGACCAAACTAGTTCTATCATTCAATTGGCTTAGCCTAATTAATTAGTCTTTTACTTTCCTTAGCCTAACCAATAGTCTAGTCTTAATGTAGGAGTAGCGGTAATCCACTGGTTGTAATCCAAAGTCTATGCTTATACACTAGATGATTTTATACCCTTTCTAATATAGGAAATTGTTTATTGCTTAGGGTCAAACGTTGTCTAAGTAGAATTGAGTTGCCTGAACTTAAATTTAACTATACTCGAGCACTACACATATGCTCATTCCAACTAAGAGGGTCCTAAGGTTCACATTACATATTTGTTGGATTTCCTACACGGTCAGGCCTGTCTAAGTCTAAGGGCACCGCTCAAGTCCAAAACTCCGAGGGTCTATTTGTCAAACAACCATTTACTCAGAAAGCTTAAGCTATCAGAGTGCGGTAGGTTAATGTATATCAAGGGACTTTATCACTTCAACACTATTGGCAAGTGGTCTTAAGTTGTATTAAATGTGACCGCATTACTAATCCTACCTCGGGATTGGGAGTGACAGAGTGGTTGGTAGGAGGGTGGGTGGGGATCAAAATTATTGGTATAGGCTTTGGAAAATGAGCCTGGTGTCGGAAAGTGTGAGATGGGATTTCAAATCCCAGGATAATGATTTTCTAAGCGAAATTTGGAAGGACAACTCAGAGTTTACATTTAAATGCATACATCCCAAACACGGTATTAGAAAACATGGGATACAACCAATCTAGGGCCATACCATACACATACATTTATTATTACTTTTACAATTCAATCCACCTTACTCACCTAACGCAGTTGGCCGAACGGGCCCTAGAGGGAGAAAAGGGGCTGAAGTTTTTGGTTCTCCACGAACTTGGGTCTCAATAGTGGTTGTAGAGGCCCAAAGAACAGGGATTTGTAAAGGGAAGTGGAGAGATGGGTTGGGTAGAGAGGTTACACGTTTTTGAGCTCCAAATGAGGGGTGTAGGAGCTCAAATGAGAGAGAATGATGAGGGTAGGAGGATAGGTAGGGCTGTAAACGATGGAGTGATGTATGGTTGGACAGGAAACAACGAAATGGGCGATTGGAGTGGAGGTTTGAGAGAGAAAATAGCAAGAATAGGAGGAAAAGAGAGATGGGAGGGGCGTTTGAGAGAGAGGGGGCTTCCAGACCTAAAAATCCCAAACTCCAGCCAAAACCGCACGTGCCAGGGGGTAGGGGAGGTCAGGCCGACCAATCCCAGCCCCGGCCCGACCCGTACGGCCAAGTTTGGCGGAGGTCCACCTCCAGAGTGGAGGTTCCACCCCCGACCAAGTGGCCGGTGGGCTGGCTGGGCTGCCGCGCGGGGTGGGATGTGTTCTCCTTGGTCCCAAGGTGCCAAATGCACCCGGGTTCGACCCTGGATCTTAGTAAATTTAAGTGGGGAGGCTCCCGACTCCATTTGAGACATTTTCGGGGCCACTTACAAACTAGAATGATTTTATATATCATGTGACATATGATTTTGGGGTAGGAGGAGCTAATCCATCCAACTAACCCATTTACTTGGTTAGATTCCAAAGTTTGAATGGTCAAAAGTCCAATTTATACATATATTTACTATTTATAGTAAATTTTTGTTTAGGTGTTATTCTTCGTCATTTATACGTTAGAATTATATCTGGTATGATAGGATTTAGAAAAATTTAAAGAATGAAGTGGTGCAAGGAAAGATTTTGAAGAAATTGGGTAAAAAAGGGTTTTAGGCTTTGGTGTTGTGGTTGACCCACAATCTAAGGACATTCGTCTCTAAGGAATGACTCAAACCCGTCGACTGATGGCCTAGAAGTGATTCGGGATTGTTTCGCTTGATCATGGGTGTGTACGGCTCAATCTCAACGGTCGATTTCGGTTGGTTTCGCCGTTCGGTGAATTTGGAAAATCCTAAGTTAGTTTCTATGTTTCGTCGCTCCCTCCTAAGTCAGAGTGCGTCAGAGTGCGTAGTGTGACCATAACCCAGGTCCAGTTTAATCAAAATCATGCTCTGATACCATCTTGTAACGCCCTGAAAATCGGGGGTCGAGTATAAACTCAACTCCCGAGTTCCAGAACATCACTTATGCAACAAAATGAATGATGATTGAATGTTGACTGTATTCGTGCATTGAACATGAGTGAGAGATTAAGCCAAAGCAGCATATCATACTCCAGAGACAGTTAAATTGCAAGCGGAAGACTGTGATAGATAGATAAAATATATAAACTACGATGAGTCTCCAGAGTGTGATAAGATTACCAGGTTAAATAAATACAAGTGCAGTTTTAAAATATACCAAATGTGAGGAAGTGTAATGCCTCCTATCCCATGTACCATAGCCCCGTCAATACAATATCAGGTCTTCATTGACCTGCCAGAGAGATACAGATAGGAGAATTCCCCTATCATCATAGAAGTAGTCCGGCTCTGCTTCACAAGCATCGCCACCACCTGAAACTCAACAAATCTGGTTGGTGTGTACAACACCGTCCCGTAACGTGGGAGTGAGTGATCAACTCAGTGGAACAGTAAGGCATAGGTTAACATGTTATCAATTCAATCAAGCAGTAATGATAAAGCAGTACAAATCAAACATTTCTAACTACTCTTGTTAAGTGCAGAAAATGAAATGACATGATGCTGTATGCCCTTGCCAAACCACCCTCAAGCGACATCATCTTACGTTCGCGAATGCTTACTCCCTCAGTGCGCCACATCTACAAAGCACATGCGGTGCGATGATGCTCATGATTACCAAGTTTTTATTAGTCCATTTCAAACAGCAGTATTAGGAAACTAAGGTACCTCCCTTTGATCATTCCCAAACATGATCCATTCTAGGGTCGTCAATCCTAGTTATTCTCATACGATGTTATGGTTTGAGAAGCGTAGTGAAGGCATCGCAAAGGGCTCATCACCCGTCAGCGCGGATACAGATCTCACCGTATGCGGCTCAATTGCTGGCCGTCAGCTCGAGTACAGGTCTCACCGTACTCGGCTCAATCACTAGCCGTCAGCTCAAGTACAGGTCTCACCGTACTCGGCTCAACTCACACTCTAGTTGCTGTGAAAGACTCGTGGCCAATCACAGACCCTTGGAGTGTACTCGATGATACCACGGAGGACTCGTCGCCCGTCAGCACGAGCACAGATCTCACCGTACTCGGCTCTCGCCGAAGTATCGACAGCTCGAATACAGTGTCCCATACCACCGTATTCGGCTCACGAGTTGGTTGCGCAATGGTCACTACGGGGAGGCACATGGCCCCAGCGTAGGCCGACAGCTCGACCACGGTGTCCCATACCACCATGCCCGGCTCATGCGTCTTAGCGGATCGAGGTACCATGGTTAAAAAGGGGTTTCACTGGTAAGTTTGGTACCCTAGGTTCAAGCAGTAGTAGGACCAAACAGGGTGAACATACATAAGGCAGATCGGGTTACTTGATGAGCTCGACTAGCACGATCGCCCGTTGAGCTGCACGACATGAAGTGCATAAACAACTTCGTGTGGCCTAGCCACTGCCGACAGGCAACGCACGACTCGAGTTCGTCGAACACATCCCACGTGGCAAATGAATCTCAGCCACGAGTTCAATCCCGTTACCGATTGCCTGGGCCTAATCATAGCCCCAAACACAATCAATTACAGATAGATAAAGCAGTAATGGATCAGGATTCAAATCATACAATCAGTCTGGTATTATCCGTTTAGGGCTGCAAGGCGTGTTGCACGCACTCGTTGCTCCGCTCCCCCATCACCCATGACGGATCATACAACATAAATTTAAACATATGCATTACATAGTTAAAATCATAAAACAGTTGAGCATGTTATGAATCACAACACAAGCATGAGTTTGTACATGTTCAAATCCTAATCACACAACTATCAAAGGAGATCATACACATAGTTAAAAGAGGTTGAGAATCATATCTCAACACCCTTATACTTTACAATTTGCAAACTACTATACATTCAGACATTTCAAGAAACACTTAAACAAACATACATCAACATACATGACATATGTCGATCACATAGGCATTAGGCCAAATCCTTTCGCTAGGGAGTTGCCCCAAACATAACACGCGTACACCCACGACGGATAGTCATGGCAAGCAGGAATCCAAGTTCCATATCCATTCAGTCATTTCCACAAACACTTGGGCCACACATTTTAGCATATATAGTGTATACTGGCCGTGGCGTGATTTAGGGCAAATCCTTTCGTCAAAGGGATATCGCCATTACAACATCATATATCCATGACAATTAGTCATGGCGAGCACGAATGAGAATGCTATACTCATTCAGCCATTTTCACAAACACTTAGAATACACTATTCCAACATACCTAGTGTATGTTAGCAAACATGTATTAGGGCTATTCTTTCGCTAAGCGGTTATTTTATCCGCGTATACCATATTCATACAACAATTAATCATGACAATTATATTTCCAAAATCCGCACGTATGCGGAATTTCTAAAATACGCAATTTCAACATACATGACATTTACACATGAACATGTATTTTTGCGGTTCTTTTCGCCAAACTAACATTTTATCCACACATGATATAATCAAACATTAAATAAACATGTCAAACATTTCCCAAGAAAAATACGTATACGGTATTTATACGTATATCTAGAGTATGTGAAAATCCATATTCTTTATCGCTAATCGAAACAGGAAACGGAAAGCACTTTGTACATGTGCATTTGCATACAGATCATGAATCTATCATATCTGACATTGAAAGCGTTGAAAAACGTAACTTATACGCTTAAAGTCCTCACCTTTGGTCGTAGAATCGTAACGGAGACGATAGGTTTGCTAAGCTTCCGTATTCGGCAGTTTGGCAACCTAGAGAACGAAATAGGTTAGCTATTCACAACCTACAACAGTCTAAACCCCAAAACAGGTTAGGGTTAGGGTTTCTTACCTAGAAACGGGGCTGGAATCGCGGGAAAAGCGATGAGAACGAGATGGTGCAGCCCGTGTGGTGGCAGGGAACGACGGCAGGGAGTTTCTCCCACTTCTCCCTCACTTTCTCTCTCTTTTCCCTCTCTCAAATCCAAATTCGTATGGCTGGAATGGGAGAGGGTTTAAGGTCCTTATATAGCCTCAAAACTCACCGAAATAGACTCCTGTTCAAAGGTTACTGCTAATATAGGTATTCCGTCACTTTCCAAGCTCAAAAGGGGTGTTCTGGTAGCCCTCCTTGAGCCAAACGTCAGACTTAAGCTCACCACACATGGATCTATGAGGGATTACGTTTTCGACTCGATCGGATTTCCAGATCGCACGTGGCGGACCACTTTCAGTTCAACGGTCCGTGGGCCACGATCAGAATTTCTGAGTACATGTAAATGTGTATGAAATTTTTCCTGATCCGAGGGTGTAATTTGGTCTGATTCTGACGGTCAGGTTGCTTAATACTGATGCGCAAGCGAAAGGTGCCAGATCACTATTCCAGATATTTTTTTTTCAAAAGGAATAGTGTTTTTCACACACCCTCGCTCCGGATCGAAATAAATGGCCGTCGGACATCGGAATCATCTGATTTTTGAGATGATTGTCAAGCCCAGTGGGGCGGTCCTAGTTCCTTAGCTTCGTGTTAATCGGACTCCCGATGTGCGATCTAAACCTAATACGAAGTTTCGTTTCATTCCCGAGAGCAGACGGGAAATGAGTTCGGTTCTAAACTTTAGGGTAACCTAGAGTCACATGTTTTACAAGTTTTGGGTCTTGCAGATCGTATTTAAAGCGATCCCAACGGATTTCATGGCTAATCGAGTTTGCACTTAGTTAACTTTGTTAAATTTCTAAAGGATTTAATCCTAATTGTTTTCTGGTTGAGATGGTACTTAGGCCTTTGTAGTTTGTATATAAAGTGATCCAAGTTTTACTACTTAGCTAGTTTAAGATAGTGTCTAGGGCGAAAGTGCTTTGAAAAATTGAAAGCACAAGGTAGTAAAGGGGTGGGATTTGTGAAGGAAATGGGTTCAGGAGCGATTTTAGACTGTGGGATTTAGTTTTGACAAGTTGATAAGGTCTTAGGATCGACCCATTGCCCTAGAACGTCTAATCCCAGGTTGGCAAAAATCCGGGATGTTACACCAGGGTTTGGATTACTTTTAGGGTTTTGGTATAGAGTTATGGCTTCATCCTAGGGTTTAGATTGCTTAGGCTTTTAGGGTTTTAGTCCTAGGGGGGTGGTGAACTTAGTATGTGTGTAGTTTTAGCAAAATGAAAAAGTAATAATATGGTTAGTCACCATTCATCGTTATATATATAGATAGATATAATAGATATATATATATAGATAGATATATTATATATATATAGGTATATATATATATATATAATATATGATTAATACTTGCGATCAGGTAGTAGTAACGAGTATTACTTGGTAACAAACATAAATATTTATTAATGGTAATATATTTCAAGTGATGGGTGACATACTAATACCATTTAATAGTTAGTTTATAATACTAACGTAGATGGTGTGGTTATGGCTATCCATGAGCAGTAACTATCATGACAATGTTTAGGAGTGACACATGAAGCACTTATACTTAACCATTGTGACTAACATAGTATAAGTAGTTTATAAATGGTTAATCATGTTTAATAAATCTAATGACGGTTGTAATGATAACAATATAATCGAAACAATCTTCATATGGAAAGGAAATATGGCTCACCTAGTCGACTCGGTTGAGTCAACTTGACTCAACACATGTCCTCCTCTCTCTCTTCTTCTCCTTCCTTCCTTTGTCTCTCCCTGCCTTTCCCTCTGTTGGAGATCCAGTAGTAGGAACTAGATGCTTAAATTGACTTGGTCCAGTCTCGACTCGGTTTGAGTTGAGTTGACCCAGCGAACTCATAGGCGGTGAGTCGACGTGCCGACTCGGCATCAACCCGAGTCACCTCCCTCTTTTTCTCCTCATTTTTTTTCTCCCTTTTCCCCATTGCCTAGCAACGATGTTGCAACTGCTGGAACTATCATTAATGCAACTCAGTGAGTTGTCTCCACCCGATAGTGTTAAACACAACTCGGTAGCAACAGGACCTCAACCTCCATCTTCTCTTATTTCTCTTCCTCCCTCGCTCTCCCTTTTCTCTCCCACTACTTTCACCATTATGAATACCAAGCAAGGAACATGGATTTGATCAGGCCCGACGACCCAACAACGAATCCGATTGGTGCGGCCCTAGCTCGAGCCTTCTCCCTCTTCCTTCTTCTCCTTTCTTCCACTTTCTTTTCTCCCAGCTGAAATGTCCAGCAATGGATGTTAGGCTCGGCCCAGACACAACCAGCTAAATCTAAGACTCGGCCTGACTCGAGCGGGAGTGCGGCCACAACACCACTCTCCATCATCGTTCCTTCTCTTTCCTCTTTGCATTCTCTTTCCCACGACCTTCTATCTTCCTCTCTATCTCCTTGAAGGCCAACAACGCCTCTGGATGACCTTGCTCGTCCTAGTTCGAACAAGGGCCATGGAGGTTTGAACAATGAAGAAGGAGGCAGCCGTTAATGGCGTCTACTTCTCAAGGGTTTCTTTCTCCCTTTTCTTTCTTCAGGACAGTCCGCAGGGACGGTACGAAACTTGGAGCACGATCGAAGTGAAGCTCAGAGGGGATTTTTCTGGTGGGTTCGGTCTTGGAAGGAGACGGGCGATTTTTCATGGTGGCCACAATAATGGGAGGGATAGGGCATTTTCTCTCCCTTCTTGTAGGGATTCCAGCGCTCTCAGGTCCGTTGGATATCAATGGAAGGCTGAGATTTGATCCCAGCGTCTGGTTTCGTTGAAACAGCTAATACCAGGGTGGTTTTGCTGTTGGTTTTCCACCGAAAGCCCTACCACATGAGCAGTGAATGGATGGCCGAGATATGCTTACCTGGAGGGCTGGGATGTGAGGGTTTTTGCCTCACGCGGATCGCCAACAAAGCAGGGAAGAAAACGGAGTTTTCATTTTCGAAAAGTGCTGCGCACATGCCCATTTATGCCAGTGATTTGTAGTCACGTACATGAGCTTCAAGGTGTGGGACCAACAGGTTTTTAGTTGTGTTTTAGGGCTCTACAAGGTGGACGGTTTGGATTAGTTTTTGGTGGCTTGTATTGATCACAAACGGTCCGTTTTTACCGGGCTAGAAACACATCTGATGCACGCCATCCAGTTGTGCCAATCGTCGTGTGCACGTACGGGGTCTCGCATGTGAGGTTTTGTTCGGGTTTTGATCAGTCTCTCGTCGTGGACACGATAGACGGCCTGGATTATACGAGTGGGGCCAGATGGGGGGCCATCCCGTGACCAAAGCGGCTTGGTCTATTTAAAATTCCAACGGTTGGAAAAAAAATGAAAAAGAGAGGAAAACCCTCTCCTTTTTCAACAAGGCTTGGGTTAGAGCTATGTTGACTAGGTCCCTGGTTTGGTGCACCGCACCTGGTGCACACACATAATAGGTGTGGGGTCCATAGTGATGTTTATAGGAAATCCGCCCCATCCATTCCATTTGGAAGTCCCCAAGCAGGGCCCGGGATCAAAGATCAGGTCAATGAATGTCTAGGCGGGGCCCACAACTTGATTTGTAGTCCTAATGGTGGTTTCCCGTCAATCTAATGGTCGGATGATTCTGAATTTGGACGTCAACGGTTAAAAGATCCTAATGGGTCATTTGCGCGATTTCCATCTTATATTACCAACCAATACTAATATTCCCGTAAATTTTGTTACTATTATATGTTACTTATAATTTCAATGGTTAGAATCTCACACACATATATGAATATAGATTTTAATATTAGCACCCCACCATATACATGTTATTGATCACACATTTATTTACATAATACGCAATATCATTTAATACATATATATATGAATTGGAAATTGTACCATATCATTTAAAATCACCTTGTTAAATAATACACCACTTTATTAAAATATCTAGAAATTTCTTGTATTCATATCTGTAAAAGATGTTTAATACTTCATTAATATTTAGAACTAAATTATACATTGTAGAATTATCATTCATTATGTTTAATTTATATTCATTAAATATATACATATCATTCGATTACAATACATTTTCGTACATTCTTCATGATAGTTAAATTATCAAAATACATTTATATTTTCTTTCTACCTATGTTTGTGTAATATTTATAATCTAATAAATAGATAAGATAATATACTTAGTATATATATTATTTGACTACTGGGTGGTTTGATATGTGGTTATGAATCACCTTCGACGGTCAGATTTAAACTAGGATGCACATGAATGTTCACTAAGCTAGGTTTGCATCCGACTAAGTCAGTTTATATAGTAACATCTCGAGTACGGGAAAGTACGGGGTGTTACAAGCTACCCCCCTTAACAGAAATCTCGTCCCGAGATTTGTCACGTGTATCCCTAAGTAATTTCATTTTAATAGTGTACTCTATTTCATGTATGCTTAAGTGTGAAATTTCACTGCCATATTCCAATCTACCACAACCCTTAACTCTCTGTCCTAGCAAATTAACTGATGCATTTAGGTTCCTCTAAATGTTAGAAATCATTTCAGTATTAACTGGAACTAGGGGATCTTACTAATGCTATCAGCATCAGGGTTTCTCATAGCACTTACTAGGGTTTTGAGTTCATTTGGGTGGCTAATACTAACATCCTAGCTTTGCTTTTATTTTCCTTTACCTTTAAAGGATAACTCTCAACATCTAGATTACAATACAATTTTCTGGTTTTCAGTGTTCGAGCTGTCACGGATAGATGGTTGTAGTGGGTTTGAGCCCGATACATCGATCATCTGCCTGCAGAGCAGAGGATTTCGGTATCGATTCACCATCCTATTAAATCTTGATCCTTTGCTTGATCAGGGCATTAGAATCATTGAGATTTGCTAGGACTTAGAAATTTGAGCCAAACTATGTAAATGTTATTTAAATATGGTTCCATGAACTCGTGATCCCGATAATTCTGGACTCATGGGAAATATTGTGTAATCTTACATCCTCACAAGAGACAACTCTACGTGGCCCATTATGCTTCCACTCTGCACTTCTGATTAGTGCACTACTTAGAAATTTCTGAACCAAAACTCCTACGTGAAAATTTGAGTTTTAAAAATTTTCGAAGCATATGTAGACTCTTAATTATGCTCCGTCTATGGTCGAGAGTCAACCTAAAGTGCTATAACTTCATCTCTAATCAATCTTACATGTTGGAAATGGTGGAAAATGTTCTTTCCAGCGAGACGTAATTAGGAGATTCAAGTTATAATTCTTATTACGATTTCTTAAGCTAAGGAACTGCTTACATTTGACATAATGTATAAAATGGTAAGGATTTTCCTATTGTGTCTAAGGTCATTTTATAACATTATTCCTAACTGATAGTTCAAATTTCTAGATTTATAAAATTTGTCCACTGAAAGCAAGTTCAGGGAATGTTCTGATTGATCATTTTAATCATAATGGGCCTCTGCTCTCCCAAAGCTTCTAAGTCTTGTTCCTAAGTTCAGACAACTATACTGATAGTTTACAAGGGAAACAAAATTTTTGTTTCTAAGTTTCAAATAGTTGTTCTAGTGGTTTGTAGGGGAACCAAAATCTTTGTCCCAAGTTCAAATGACCGATCCTGAAATTTCCAAGGGACTTAAGTCCAGATCGTGATTTCCAAGATTATCCAAACAACTCTCTTAGGAACCTGAAATATTGAGTATGTACGTTTTTCAAGGGAACCCAAGGTCATTTCTAAGTTCTATAACTATCCAGATACAAATCCCTACGGGGCCTAAAATTTGAGTTCCTATATTCTCAATTCCTCCTAGCTAGAAGGAAAATCCACATAAATTCAAATGGCTATCATAAAATTTTTCTAAAGGGCCCTAAGTTTTGTCTCTAAGATTCGGACGATAATTCTGGTAGTTTTCAGGGAACTAAAGTTTTGTTTCTAAGTTCAAATAACCAAACCTAAAATGTTTTAAGGGACTTAAGCTCATTTCTAGGTTCTACAATTACTCAAATAATTCTTTAGGGAACCTAACATTTGAGTTTCTACATTCTCATTTCTTCTAAGTCTAAGGGAGATTTACCTAAGTTCAATTTCTAAATTCAAACATCCTAACTTGAGACATTTAAGGTTTGTATAAGATCATTCCCCAAGGCCAAGTTTGTCCAAACTATGCTCTGATAGCAACTGTAACGCCTCGACTTTTTAGGACCCGAGTACACGACCCATTTCCCAAAAACCCGAGTGTTAACCTTAAGGGATGGTCAAATTTGAGTATACATTTTTTGTTCTATCAGAGTAAGCAGATGAGTGTAAATGGACAAGTAAGCATAAAGAAAAATTTTCATTTATGCTGAGAATATACAAGTGGTTGCCCATAATGACTTATATAAACCAATGTCTCGATATAAATACAAGAATTCACATAATTTTGATACATGAGAAATAACAAAAGCATGTAAACATAAGCCGCAAGCTCATGCGGCTCCTTTTGGCAATACAGCCGTGCATCCTGGCACTTGTACCTGGCTCCTCATCAGTCTGAACCTGAAAATCACTTAAGCCACCTGTGCTACCTGTACGGTTATATATTTGATGGATGAGTGGCCAACTCAGTGTGAACTCCCCTCAAGATTACCCACCGCTGCATTAGGTAAGAAATAGTATAAAACATCCAGGCATACAAAATAGTGTATGATGCAGTTTTATTAAACGCATGGATGTATGAGTGCACATCAACTGGGGATGCTCATCCAGTTGGATTTTGGGCAAAACCCATGCAATGTGGCCGGTCACCAGCGAAAGTACATAGTACATGCATAGTGTCAAACTCACCAAAAGTGGGTCAATAGTTGATGGTCTGGGAGCTAGCGAAACGATACCCCAACTAAATCCTATTAGGCACGTGCTATAGCATCCAGAATTATCCACCTGTCATCACCCGAATTGTAATACTCCATTTTTTTTAACGGTGGGTTCCCCTATTGCCTTTGGTGTGGCCCACCTGAGCTATGGATGGCCCTCATTTTTGGGCTCACGCCCTAACTTTGAAGGGAAAAACTAATGAACGGTGTGGATTTATCACGTGATTCCTGTGGGGCACATTCTAAAAAAAAAAAAACCAAAGCAAAGTGACGTGTTGACGCACGTCACCCCATGTGCATGCATATCCTCCACGACTCTCTCTCTCTTTCCCACTTCTCTGCGGTACGGTTGCGGATGGGAACCCATCACCCATGATTGCCATCATCATGGTGGGACCCACTCAATCTAAACCTTCCATTAAACTCAGAACCCACCAACTCACCTGACATCATTTTTATACCCTATTTCTCATGCTATCGAGAGAAAACCATAGAGAAAATCTGTGAGAAGAAAAAGAGAGCTCAGGAGAATGGAGAGTATCCGTGAGGGTTCAACATCGAGTTCAGAGCTGATCAATCCAAGTAGTACACGTAGAAATAAGCATCGCTTCAGATTATTTTCCTCCCATCACACAATTTTTTCATAACAAGTAGGTGATCAATCCCTATTAAAAGATTCATAAGAAATTGCCTTACATAATCTATACATTGAAAGATTCATAAGTAATTCCCTATTGAAGGATATTCTTTATTTGACTACTGAACCAATGCAAATATTATTATTATTATTATTATTATTGTTATTATTATTATTATTATTATTATTATTATTATTATTTGCATTTGATATTATTTAGTGGTGATGATGAATATTTATTATGTGAACAATTATTTTTTTATGCAATTATTCTTACGAGTGCTCTGCCCAGGGTCATTTCTGAAATGATCAGCACGACATGGGTGCTCTGCCCAGGGTCATTCCCAAAAGGATTGGCACGAGTGCTCTGCCTTGAGTGATTCCCTAAAAGGATCAGTATACACGGGTGCACTACCCTAGGCTTTTATCCCTAAAAGGTTATACCGATGCTCTGCCGTGGGTCATACCCTGAAAGAATTAACACCGGTGCTCTGCCATGGGTCATCCCCTAAAAGGATCAGCACACATGAGTGTTTTGGTCACCCCAAATCTTAGTATTTATAGAAAAGCTATGTCAAACAATTTATTCATTCCATATTCATGAATGTCAAATTATTTACTATGATTTTACATCCAATGTTCGTCTTATTTTGATTAATATGTCGAGATTAAATTTGATAATATTTGTGAGATTTTCAACTCGGGATTGATGTGATCCTATTGAGTTGTCAACTCATTATGTTTTAACCGTTTCAGGTTATGAATATTTTGAAGATGCAGGGTACTACTATTAGTAGTGGAGCGTGGAATGTGGTTAGATGCACGTGGCATGTCATTCTGCATAGGATAAATTTTATTTTATTTTAGAACTCTTAATGTAGTAATGTTTGGCTTGATTGTCTTACTTCAAGTTAAGTTAAATAATTATACATCGATGTAATAACAGATTATGTAATTAGTTATCTTAGTATATGTTTGGATTTTAAAGTTTTGGGCTATGGTGGGAGAAAATGAAATGCATATGAAACTGTCATAATTTATCTTTTTTATTTTTATTTTTTTATATAGGTCACGGGTCTGGAATTCGGGTCTTGGACACCCTATTCGGGTACTCAAATTTTGGGACGTGACAAAGTTGGTATCAAAGCCAGGTTGATCTTAAACATTGGACCTAAAATAGAGAGATTTAGCTCTAAGTCTTCCTAAATAGCCTTAACTAGGAGATGAGAAATTTAGAATAGATACGTAGGACATTTTAATCTATTGTGATATAATACTTAGATCCCATTTAGGATATATTTTAACATACAAAATCAAATCTGGACGTTAGGAATTTTCTGAGAATTTTTCTAACTATTTCTTAGGTTGGGTAGCAATAATCAATTTAAAATGTCTGACTTTGAAAAATCATAACTATTTAAGTAAAACTCCGATTGAGGTGATTCAAAAACTCAATTGAAGCTTGATAAGTATAATTTTATAGAAAAACCTTGATGTATGTATTTGAGGTTAAGAAAACCTATCCAGAAATCGTCCAAATCTGGACAGCGCATACTCTCTGAATTTTTAAAAATTTTATAGGCGTCGAAATATTATAAAATTTTACAAGGATATAATAAACTTATAGAAATATCTATGTAAAAATTTTTAAGTTAAAATAACATCTATAAATATCAAAAATATCAATTAGAATAACACCCTTATGACCAAAAATTTCTGCACATAGTTCTAAACTATATCTTAGTTCGACTTCTCTTAGATCTTCATGTATGCCTACATTGAACCATCTAATTTCTTATAATCTTAAAATTTATTGGTAAAATTTATAATTCTCTTTATTTATCCTAGGCTATGACGGATCAGAGTATGAACATTGGGGCCGCATCGGAGACTCAAGTACCCGATGTAACTAGGCAAGGAACAATTATTGACAAAATCCTCCAGGCGATGGAAGGATTTGCCTCATTTATGGGAACACAAGTGCTTATAACTCAATCTCAAGAGCAGACTCAAGCGACACTTATAGCCCATGAAGGGACGGGGTCTTTGTTGGAAAAGTTTAAGAGGCAGAGACCGCCTACGTTTAAAGGTGGGCCTGACCCAAGTGAAGTTGAGGGTTGAAAAAGATAGATGGAGAAAATTTTCTCAGCTATGAGATGTAACAAGCAATAAAAGGCTGAATTAGCCATATATATGTTGGAAGGAGAAGCTGATCATTGGTGGGAATCTACAACCAGGGAGAACCCGAGAATAGAAAGGTAGACATGGGAGCAATTCTGCACAAAATTTGAAAATAAATACTTTCCAGCTTATGTGCATTCTCAAAAGGTTATAAAATTCATGAAATTAGAACAAGGATATATGACGGTGCGTCAATATGATGCAAAGTTTACAGAGTTGGCACGATTTGCAACATTCCTCATACCGGATGAGCTTCATAAAGGGCAGAAGTTTGTTGAGGGATTGAAACCTTCTATCCGTACTCGACTAGCGCCATTTCTTATTAAAATGTATGCAGAAGCACTAGAACGCACCAGCGTAATAGAAAAGGACTTTGATGAGCATTGGAAGAACCGCGAGCCGAGGAAGGACATGAGGAGTGGAGCCAGGACCACGCCCCATACATCTCTCACACAACATGAAGCAACTAAGCGGTGGAAGATGATGCCAATATCGGTATCCAGTCATGCCACTATACAACTTTCAACACAATTCACTGGGACTTGCCATAACTGCGGAAAGGTGGGCCATCCTACCCGCCATTGTCTTCTACCACCTCGTCATTAATATCAAGGGAATCAAGGACCACCACGATTGTTTTATAGGCCACTTCTTCATTATGCACCGTCTACTTCGTATCAACGATCTCTACTGCCCCCTTACATGATTCAGCCAGCTGCGAGACCATCACAACCTTATCCTCAAAGGCCTGCACAGCTACATCCATGATCTCTGCCGCCTGAACCCCCTCAAGCTTATCCGAGACCACCTCAACAATCACAACAATAGGTCAAGCCTCCCCAATTTCAGCAACTGAGGCCAGAAAGTCAGGCACCTCGACCTCAAGCTCAAGGACATGTTTATGCTCTATCTTCATTCACAAACGATCCAGCCCAACTTCAGGAGTATGAGGATCTAAATCGAAGCTATGAGGATCCTTAGCCACCTCAAGATGATGCTGCACAAATGTATGAGACTACTGCTTCTGCTTATGAGGACCCAGCACAACTTGCAGATATCACTCCTCAACATGGTGCTGAAGCTACTAATGATGTGGTGGAAGGTACTATCTTGGCTTACACCTCTCATGATAGAGCATTATTCGATTCAGGAGCTACACATTCATTTATATCTTATTTCTTCGTATGCTTCCTTGGTATATCACTCGTATGATTAGATAAGAAAATTATCATAGTAACCCCTCTCGGTAAGTCCATGAATTTAGAGCAAATATGTGAAGAATGCCCCATCATAATTGAAAATGAAATACTACCAGCAAATCTCATAATTATGCCTATGAGGGAATATGATGTCATCTTAGGAATGGATTGGTTGTCCCAGTATCGTGCTAAGATAGATTGTTTTAGGAAGATGATTATGTTGAATATAGAAGGACGATCTCTATTGAAATTCTGTGGGACACGAAAAAGGAATGCGCCAATTGGTTTGTCGGCTATTGTGGGAATCAAGCAATCAAAAGAAAGGATTGAACAAATACTCATGGTTAGGGAGTTTCAAGAAGTTTTTCAGGACATTCCAAGGTTACCTCCAAAGAGAGATGTGGACTTCGATATCGATCTAATGCCCGAAACTGTACCTATCTCTAGAACACCTTACCGTATGGCTCTGGTAAAGTTAAAAGAATTAAAGGATTAGATCCAACAATTGCTAGATCAGGATTTCATTAGAGCCAACACGTTGCCATGGGCAACACTGGTCTATTTGTAAGGAAGAAGGATGGAACTATGAGATTATGTATCGATTATCGTCAGTTGAATAAAGTAACAATCAAGAACAATTATCCTCTTCCTATGATTGATGATTTATTTGACTAGCTTAAGGGAGCAAGATTCTTTTCTAAAATATATTTGAGGCCAGGTTACCAGCAGTTGAGAATAAAGGACGAAGATGTGCACGAGACAGTTTTTAGAACTCGTTACGAGCACTATGAGTTTTGGTAATGCCATTTGGATTGACAAATGCTCCAGCGGTATTTTTGGATCTTATGAATCGGGTATTCAAACCTTATTTAGATCGATTCATTATTGTATTCATCGATGATATTCTTATATACTCCAAGACTCATGAGGAGCATGAGGAACATCTCAGGACCGCTCTAATAACGTTAAAGGAAAATCAATTGTATGCCAAGTTGTCAAAATGTGACTTCTGGAAGCATGAAGTAAAATTCTTGGGGCATGTGGTGTCAGAGAAAGGGATATCTGTGGACCCAGCTAAAATTGAAGCAATATTAGAATGGGAGCAACCCTCGAATGTGTCAGAAGTGCGAAGTTTTCTCGGCCTTGCTGGTTACTATCGAAGATTTATAGAAGGATTCTCTAATATATCAAGACCCATACTTAATCTAACTAATAAGAATATGAACTTTAAGTGAGATCAAGATTGTGAGCAGGCATTTACTGAACTGAAGAAGCGGTTGACATCAGCCCTAGTTCTGGCATTACCGACCGAAGGAGAAAGATTCGTCGTTTATACGGATGCGTCATATCAGGGATTAGGATGTATTCTTATGCAAGGAGGGAAAGCTATTGCATTCGCATCGCGACAGTTAAAGACTCACGACAGAAATTACCCGACGCATGATCTGGAGTTACCAGCAGTGGTTTTTGCTTTGAAAATTTGGAGGCACTACCTATATGGGGAACAATTCGACTTATATTCAGACCATAAGAGTTTAAAGTATCTCTTTAATCAGAATGAATTGAATATGAGTCAGAGAAGATGGATGAAATTTTTGAAAGACTACCATTTTGATATTTCATATCACCTAGGAAAAGTAAATGTTGTGGCTGATGCCCTAAGCAGAAAGACACGAAGACTTGTGGCCAACTTAATGATCAAAGAGTGGGAGATGCTAAATGTTATCAAAGATTTCGATCTTCAACTCTAGATTGAAGAACCTCAAGCGCATCTAAGTAACCTAGTAGCATAGCCTGCCCTGGTGTGTATTTTGTTTATTTTCTTAAGTTGAATAGCTATATTTAGTTATTTATTTATTTTTTAAACTTTAAAATTGAGATTAGATTATGATAAGCTTTTCTCTTAGATTCCGCATATTCTGAAGCTCAGAAGGGAGACGTTTGGCTGCAACAAAAAGGAGCAGAAGGAATAGGGAAGGAGAATGCAGAATGACGAATTGGCACTGATGAAGGGATTATGTTTCGTGGAAGGCTATGTGTTCCAAATGAACCTAATTTGAAGCAAGAGATTTTGGACGAGGCTCATAGATCAAGATTCACTATCCATCCAGGGGAGGCTAAAATGTACCATGATGTTAAGCGCCAATACTGGTGGAACAACATGAAGCGGGAAATCACTGAGTACGTATCTAAATGTGCGATATGTCAACAAGTGAAGGCAGACCATCGAAGACCACCAGGACTCTTACAGCCGTTACCAGTCCCCAAGTGGAAATGGGAGCATATATCCATGGATTTCCAAAGACAGGTTGACACCATGACACTGTATGGGTGATCATGGACAGGTTAACCAAATCCGCACACTTCATCCCGATAAAGATTTCTGCATCGGCAGTGGAGTTGAGTAAAATTTATATTAAAGAGATCGTCCGACTTCATGGTACTCCAGTATCCATCGTCTCTGACCGGGATCCCAGGTTTAAATTGTGGTTTTGGGCAAGTCTACAATAAGCTTTGGGAACTACTCTCGATTGCAGCACAACATTTCACCCGCAGACTGATGGGCAAATAGAAAGGACGAACCAGATTTTAGAAGATATGTTACGCAGCTGCATTCTCAACTTCAAGGGCAATTGGGACGATCAAATGCCACTGGTGGAATTTGCATATAGTAATAGCTACCAAGCCAGCATTAGTATAGCACCATTTGAAGCTTTATACGGAAGACCCTACAGATCACCAAGTTGCTGGACTGAAGTAGGAGAAATGACATTGTTGGGACCAGAACTTATTTAAGAGACCTCTAAGAAGATTGATATCATTCGGGAACATATGCGCGCCGCCCAGAGTCACCAAAAGAGCTATGTAGATAATCGACGCAGAGACTTAGAGTTTTGTGTGGGAGATCATGTGTTCATAAAAGTTTTTCCAATGAAAGGAGTTATGCATTTTAGAAAGAAAGGGAAGCTTGCGCCATATTTTATCGGACCCTTCGAGATCCTATAAAGAGTAGGGGTTATAGCATACAAGCTGACCCTACCGCCTCAGTTATCCAATATCCATAATGCATTTCACATCTCCATGTTTTGAAAGTACAAGCCGGATGATTCTCATGTCATTGAATTGGAGCCGCTAGAGATTCAAGAAAATGTCACATATGAAGAGCAACCTGTGCGCATTCTCTATCGTAAGGAACAAGTACTTCGGACGAAGGTTATACCACTTGTGAAGGTACAGTGGAGTCATCACAGCGAGGAAGAAGCATCGTGGGAGCGAGAACAAGAAATTTGAGAAAAGTATCCTAACCTCTTTTAGGTATATAAATTTCGAGGATGAAATTTTGATAAGGTGGGTAGAATGTACTTCATTTTTTTTAATGGTGGGTTCCACTGTTGCCTTTGGTGTGGCCCACCTGAGTTGTGGATGACCCTCATTTTTGGGCTCATGCCCTAACTTTGAAGGGCAAAACTAATGAACGATGTGGATTTATAACGTGATTCCAGTGGGGCCCATTCTAAAAAAATAAAGCAAAGTGACGTGCTGACGCACGTCACCCCATGTGCATCCATATCCTCCTCTCTCTCTCTCTCTTTCCCACTTCTCTGCGGTACGGTTGCGGATGGGAACCCATCACCCATGATTATCATCATCATGGTGGGACCCACTCCTCAATTTAAACCTTCCATTAAACTCAGAACCCACCAACTCACCTGACATCATTTTTATACCATATTTCTCATGCTATCGAGAGAAAACCATAGAGAAAATCTGTGAGAAGAAAAAGAAAGCTCAGGAGAAGGTAGAGTATCCGTTAGGGTTCAACATCGAGTTCAGAGTTGATCAATCCAAGCTAGTACACATAGAAATAAGCATCGCTTCAAATTATTTTCCTCCCATCCCACAATTTTTCCATAATAGGTAGGTGATCAATCCCTATTGAAAGATTCATAAGAAATTGCCTTATATAATCTAGACATTAAAAGATTCGTAAGTAATTCCCTATTGAAGGATATTCTTTATTTGACTACTGAACCAATGCAAATATTATTATTATTATTATTATTATTATTATTATTATTTGATATTATTTAGTGGTGATGATGAATATTTATTATGTAAACAATTATTTTTTATGCAATTATTCTTACGGGTGCTCTGCCCTAAAGGATCACCATATTATTTGTTATGGGAGCTCTGATACTATTTGTTACAATGTTTCCTTGTAAGTTAGATGCATGGTATTTGAAAAATTATTCTTTTATGCAATGATTCTTACGGGTGCTCTGCCCAGGGTCATTCCCGAAATGATCAGCATGACATGGGTGCTCTGCCCAGGGTCATTCCCAAAAGGATCGGCACGAGTACTTGTAACGCCCTGAAAATCGGGGGTCGAGCATAAACTCAACTCCCGAGTTCCAGAACATCACTTATGCAACAAAATGAATGATGATTGAATGTTGACTGTATTCGTGCATTGAACATGAGTGAGATTAAGCCAAAACAGCATATCATACTCCAGAGACAGTTAAATTTGCAAACGGAAGACTGTGATAGATAGATAAAATATATAAACTATGATGAGTCTCCAGAGTGTGATAACATTACCAGGTTAAATAATTACAAGTACAGTTCTAAAATATACCAAATGTGAGGAAGTGTAATGTCTCCTGTCCCAAGTACCATAGCCCCGTCAATACAATATCAGGTCTTCATTGACCTGCTAGAGAGATACAGATAGGAGAACTCCTCCTATCATCATAGAAGTAGTCCGGCTCTGCTTCACAAGCATCGTCATCACCTGAAACTCAACAAATCTGGTTGGTGTGTACAACACCGTCCCGTAACGTGGGAGTGAGTGATCAACTCAATGGAACAGTAAAGCATAGGTTAACATGTTATCAACTCAGTCAAGCAATAATGATAAAGCAGTACAATCAAACAATTCTAACTACTCTTATTTAATGCAAGTATGAAATGACATGATGTATGCCCTTACCAAACCACCCTCATGCGACATCATCTTACCTTCGCGGATGCATACCTCCCTCAGTGCTCCACATCTACTAGGCACATGCGGTGCGATGATGAGCATGATTATCGAGTTGTTATTAGTCCATTTCAAATAGCAGTATTGGGAAAACTAAGGTACCTCCCTTGTATCATTCCCAAACATGATCCATTCTAGGGTCGTCAGTCCTAGTTTATCTCATACGATATTATGGTTTGAGAGGCATAGCGAAGGCATCACAAAGGGCTCATCACCCGTCAGCACGGATACAGATCTCACCGTATGCGGCTCAATTGCTGGCCGTCAGCTCGAATACAGGTCTCACCGTACTCGGCTCAATCGCTGGCCGTCAGCTCGAATACAGGTCTCACCGTACTCGGCTCAATCGCTGGCCGTCAGCTCGAATACAGATCTCACCGTACTCGGCTCAACTCATGCTCTAGTTGCTGTGAAGGGCTCGTCGCCAATCACAGACCTTAGAGTATACTCGAAGACACTACGGAGGACTCGTCGCCCGTCAGCACGAGTACAGGTCTCACCGTACTCGGCTCTCGCCGCAAGTATCGATAGCTCGAATATAGTGTCCCATACCACCATAATCGACTCACGAGTCTGGTTGCTCACTGGTCACTACGGGGAGGCACGTGGCCCCAGCGTAGGCCGACAGCTCGACCACGGTGTCCCATACCACCATGCCCGGCTCATGAGTCTTAGCGGATCGAGGTACCATGGTTAAAAGGAATTTCACTGGTAAGTTTGGTACCCTAGGTTCAAGCAGTAGCGTCCAAACATAGTGAACATACATAAGACAGATCAGGTTACTTGACAAGCTCGGCTAGCTCGAGCGCACAACGAGTTGAACGATATGAAGCGCATAAGCACCTCGCGTGGCCGACCACTATCGTCAACCGAAGTACGACTCGGGTTCGTCGAACACATCTCACGTGGCAAATGAATCACAGCCACGAATTCAATTCTGGTACCGATTGTCTGGACTATAATCATAGCCCCAAACACAATCAATTGTAGATAGATAAAGCAGTAATGGATCAAGATTCAACTCATACAATCAAGGTCTGGTATTATCCGTTTAGGGCTGCCAAGGCTGTTGCACGCACTTGTTGCTCCACTCCCCCATCACCCATGACGGATCATACAACGTAAATATAAATTTAAACATATGTATTAGATAGTTAAAATCATAAAGCAGTTGAGCATGTTATGAATCACAACACAAGCATGAGTTTGTACATGTTCAATTCCTAATCACACAACTATCCAAGGAGATCATACAAATAGTTAAAAGAGGTGAGAATCATATCTCAACACCCTTATACATTACAATTTGCTAACTACTACTCGAGACATTTCAAGAAACACTTAAACAAACATACATCAACATACATGACATATGTCGATCACATAGGCATTAGGCCAAATCCTTTCACTAGGGAGTTGCCCCAATCATAACACGCGTACACCCACGATGGATAGTCATGGCAAGCAGGAATCCAAGTTCCATATTCATTCAGTCATTTCCACAAACACTTGGGCCACACATTTTAGCATATATAGTGTATATTGGTCGTGGCGTGATTTAGGGCAAACCCTTTCGTCAAAGGGGTATCGCCAATACAACAATCATGAATCCATGACAATTAGTCATGGCGAGCACGAATGAGAATTTTATACTCATTCAGTCATTTTCACAAACACTTAGAATAGACTATTACAACATACATGGTGTATGTTAGCAAAACATGTATTAGGGCTATCCTTTAGCCAAGCAAGTATTTTATCCATGTATAATATATTACTACAACAAATAATCATGATAAATACATCTCCAAATTTATACGTATACAGTATTTTCTAGAATACACAATTTCAACATACATGGTGTATATAAGTAAAACATGTATTTAGGCGAATCCTTTTGCCCCATATATTTTATCCATATATCGTATATCCATATAACAAATAACATGTCAAACACATTTCCAAAAATATATGAATACCGTACTTTCTACAAATACCTAGAGTATGTAGAATTCTATTTTTCATCTTTAATCGAAACGGAAACCAGACAACACTTTGTACATGTGCAATTGCATGCAGATCATGAATCTATCATTATATGACATTGAAAGCGTTGAAAACCATAACCTATACACCTAAAGTCCGCACCTTTTGTCGTAGAATCGTAACGGAGTCGATAAGTTTGCTAAGCTTCTGTATTCGGCAGTTTGGCAACCTATAGAACGAAATAGGTTAGCTATTTCATAACCTACAACTGTCTAAACCCCAAAACAGATTAGGGTTAGGGTTTCTTACCTAGAAATGACGCCGGAAACACCGGGAAAGCGATGAGAATCAGGCAGTGGAGCCCGAATAGCGGCTGGGAAGAGTGACAGGGAGATTCTCCCACTGCTCCCACACTTTCTCTCTCTTTTCTCTCTCTCAATCTCAAATTCGTATGGCTGCCATGAGAGAGGGTTTAAGGTCCTTATATAGCCTAAAAATTCACCGAAATAGACTTATGTTAAGGTATACTTACATTATAACCAAATAGGCATTGTTTCAGCTCAAAAGAGGATTTCTGGTGGGCCTCCTTGAGCCAAAGGTCGGACTTAAGCTCACTAACGCTGGATCTACGTTCTATTAAGTTTTTGTTTCAGTGGGATTTCCAGATCACGCGTGGCGGACCAGTTTCAGTTCAACGGTCAACGGATCTCGATCGAAGATTCCGAGTACATGTAAATGTGTATGAAATTTCTCCTGATCCGAGGGTGTAATTTGGTCTGATTCCGACGGTCCAGTTGCTTAATACTGATCCGCAAGCGAGTGGTGCCAGATTACTATTCAAGATATTTTATTTTAAATTAATTTCACATTTCTCACACTCTTCACTCCGAGCTCAAGCGAATAGCGCTGGGACACTATCTGGATTTGATTTCCGAGATGGTTGTCAAGCCCAGCGAGGCGGTCCTAGTTCCTTAACTTCGTGTTAATCGGACTTCCGACGTGCGGTCTAGATCCGATACGGAGTTTCGAGATGCTCCCGAGACCAACCGGGTAATGAGATTGATCCTTGCTTTTAGGGTAACCTAGCGTCAATGATTCTACAAGTTTTGGGTCTTGCAGATCGTATTTAAAGTGATTGGTGCTAATTTTCCAGGCACTCTAGTTTAACACTAGCTAAATCTCACTTAATTTCTAAAGGGTTTAGTCTTGTAAGATTTCTATCTGAGGTGGTACCTGGGCCTTTGTAGATTGTATATAAAGTGATCCAAGTTATACTACTTAGCTAGTTTAGGATAGTGTCTAGGATGAAAGTACTTTGAAAATTTTAAAGAAAAAGGTGGTAAAGGGTGGAATTTGTGAAGAAAATGGTTAAGGAGCGATTTTAGACTATGGGATTTAGTTCTAACAAGTTAATAAGGTGTTAGGATCGACCCATCGCTTAATGACGTCTAATCCCAGGTTGACAAAAATTTGGGATGTTACAGTACTCTACAATGGGTAATTCCCTAAAAGGATCAGTACACACGGGTGCACTACCCTGGGCTTTTGTCCCTAAAAGGTTATACTGGTGCTCTGCCGAGGGTCATACCCTGAAAGAATCAACACCGGTGCTCTGCCGTGGGTCATCCCCTAAAAGGATCAGCACACATGAGTGTTTTAGCCACCCCAAATCTTAGTATTTATAGAAAAGCTATGTCAAATAATTTATTCATTGCATATTTATGAATGTCAAATTATTTACTATGATTTTACATCCAATGTTCGTCTTATTTTGATTAATATGTCGAGATTAAATTTGGTAATATTTGTGAGATTCTTAACTCAGGATTGATGTGATCCTACTGAGTTGTCAACTCATTATGTTTTAACCGTTTTAGGTTATGAATATTTTGAAGATGCAGGGTACTACTATTAGTAGTGGAGCATGGAATGTGGTTAGATACACGTGGCATGTCATTCTGCATAGGATAAATTTTATTTTATTTTAGAACTCTGAATGTAGTAATGTTTGGCTTGATTTTCTTACTTCAAGTTAAGTTAAATAATTATGCATCGATGTAATAACAAATTATGTAATTAGTTATCTTAGTATGTGTTTGGATTTTAAAGTTTTTGGCTATGGTGGGAGGAAATGAAATTGTAACGCCCTGAAATTCGGGGGTCGAGTATGAACTCAACTCCCGAGTTCCAACGCATCACTTATGCAACATACACAATGCCGGTTAAATGTTGTCTGAGTTAGCGCAGTAAACATGAATGAGATTAAACCAAAACAGTAGTTCATACTCCAGTTCAACTGTATATAAAAGCAAGCGGAAGACTGAAATTTTATATTCAAGTATGTAAAGTAACAAAATTTTCTGAACTCCAGAGTATGAGTATTAGCTGAGCACCAATATACATGTATTGTTTTAAAGTCAAAACCCAAAATACAATCCTCAAAAGAGGCCCTGAGAATGCAGCCGGCCTAAGCGTAGCCGTCAGAGTACTGCATGAAGGAGAACTCCTCCTGGTCCTCATCAAAGTCGGGCTCTGGCTCCTGAACCAAGGCACCCTCTATATCTGTGACAGAGTCTGGTTGGTGTGTACAACACCGTCCCGTAACGTGGGAGTGAGTAGCTAACTCAGTGGAACAATAAAGCATAAGTTAACATGTTATCAAATCAATCAAGCAGTAATGATAAAGCAGTACAAATCAAGCATTTCTAACTACTCTTGTTAAGTGCAAAATGGTATGACATGATGCTGTATGCCCTTGCCAAACCACCCTCAAGCGACATCATCTTACGTTCGCGAATGCTTACTCCCTCAGTGCGCCACATCTACAAAGCACATGCGGTGCGATGATGCTCATGATTACCAAGTTTTTATTAATCCATTTCAATCAGCAGTATTGGAAAACTAAGGTACCTCCCTTGTATCATTCCCAACATGATCCATTCTAGGGTCGCCAATCCTAGTTATTCTCATACGATATTATAGTTTGAGAAACTTAGTGAAGGCATCGCAAAGGGCTCGTCACCCGTCAGCGCGGATACAGATCTCACCGTATGTGGCTCAATTGCTGGCCGTCAGCTCGAGTACAGGTCTCACCGTACTCGGCTCAATCACTAGCCGTCAGCTCAAGTACAGGTCTCACCGTACTCGGCTCAACTCACGCTCTAGTTGCTGTGAAAGACTCGTGGCCAATCACAGACCCTTGGAGTGTACTCGATGATACCACGGAGGACTCGTCGCCCGTCAGCACGAGCACAGATCTCACCGTACTCGGCTCTCGCCGAAGTATCGACAGCTCGAATACAGTGTCCCATACCACCGTATTCGGCTCACGAGTTAGTTGCGCAATGGTCACTACGGGGAGGCACATGGCCCCAGCGTAGGCCGACAGCTCGACCACGGTGTCCCATACCACCATGCCCGGCTCATGCGACTTAGCGATCTAGGTACCATGGTTAAACGGAAATCGCCACTGGTAAGTTTGGTACCCTAGGTTCAAGCAGTAGCGACCAAACAGGGTGAACACATAAGTACATTTCGGTTTAGTTGGCGAGCCTGACTAGCTCGAGCGCACCACAAGTTGAGCGATATGGAGCGCAAAAGCACTCCGCGTGGCCAACCACTATCGCCAACCGAAGTACGACTCGGGTTCGCCGGACACGTCCTTTGTGGCGACATGAATCTCAGCCACAATCACAAGTCTGGTACCGAATGTTGGACTATATACATAGTCCCACACCCAAACAGTTTTCATCGTTAGCATGTGAAGTAAAGCATGATAAACAAGCAATACAAGCATGTTAGTAGGCATGTTATAAAGCATGAAGTAAAACATGAAGTCAAGCATGTTGCAAAGCATGTTGTAAGGCATGTGATAAAGCACTATCCCCATAGGGATACAATTGTGTGCGCATTACAATTGAGTGGTTGCGGTGAACCACCACATGGAGGGGATCCTACATGTCTCTAAGGGAGTCGGAAATCCCATATCAGCGCCTATCTAAGGCACTAGTACATACACATGTACACATACAAGCACTTACACAAACACTTAGAATACACTATTCCAACATACATGACGTATGTTAGGCAAGTTCGTGTTAGGGCTGTCCCTTCGCCCCGAGAGTATTTTTCCCGTGTATATCGTAATCATATAGCAAATAATCATTACAATTACATTTCCAAAATCCGCACGTATGCGGAATTTCTAAAATACGCAATTTCAACATACATGACATTTACACATGAACATGTATTTTTGCGATCCCTTTCGCCAAACTAGCATTTTATCCACACATGATATAATCAAACATTAAATAAACATGTCAACATTTTCTCAACAAAAATACGTATACGGTATTTCTACGTATATCAAGAGTATGTAAAATTCCATATTCTTTATCGCTAATCGAAACAGGAAACGGAAAGCACTTTGTACATGTGCATTTGCATGCAGATCATGAATCTATCATTATCTGACATTGAAAGCGTTGAAAACCGTAACTTATACACTTAAAGTCCTCACCTCAGCCCTTGGAATTCCAACAAATCAGCAAGGGTGTTGGAGCTTCCGTATACGGGAGTTTCCTTGCCTAAAGAGCGTATCCGATTAGCCTTTTCATAACCTACCACTAACCAAGCTCAAATCAGACCTAGGGTTAGGGTTTCTTACCTTCAAATGGGATGGACACCGCCGGGAAAACCCCTGGAATAGGGCGGTGTAGGCCGTAGGAGGAGTGGAAGCAGCAGGAGGAAGATCGGCTTCGATCTCCAAGACTTTCTCTCTCTTTTCTCTCTTTCTCTCAAAGGGTTGCTCCCAAATTCGTATGGCTGTGAGAGGGGCTGTTCTAAGCCCCTTTTATAGCCAAGAACATGTCCAAAATAGACTCAGGTTCAAGGGTGGCTGCATATGTAGGCAGTTCGCCACTTTCCAAGCTCAAAAGGTATGTTCTGGTGGCCCTCTTTGAGTCAAACGTCAGACTTAAGCTCACCATCTACGGATCTACGTGGGATTACGTTTTCGACTCGATCGGATTCCCAGATCGCACGTGGCGAACCACTTTCAGTTCAACGATCAGTGGGCCACGATCAGAAATTCTGAGTACATGTAAATGTTCCTGAAATTTTTCTTAATCCGAGGGTGTAATTTGGTCTGATTCCGACGGTCAGGTTTCTTAATACTGACGCGCAACCAAAAGATGTCAGATCACTATTCCAGATATTTTTATTTGGATGGGAATAGTGTTTTTCACACTCCCTCGCTCCGGATCGAAATAATGGCCGTGGGACATCGGAATCGCCTGATTTTTGAGATGATTGTCAAGCCCAGTGGGGCGGTCCTGGTTCCTTAGCTTCGTGTTAATCGGACTCCCGATGTGCGATTTAGACCTCATACGAAGTTTCGTTTCAGTCCCGAGAGCAGACGGTAAGATTTTTGGCTCTAGACTTTAGGGTAACCTAGAGTCACTAATTCTGCAAGTTTTGGGTCTTGCAGATCGTATTTAAAGCGATCCCAACGGATTTCATGACTAACCGAGTTTAGTACTTAGTTAACTTTGTTAAATTTCTAAAGGATTTAATCCTATGTGATTTCTGGTCGAGGTGGTACTCGGCCAATGTACGGAAATTTTCAGGTCGTTACAGAAATGCATATGAAATTGTCATAATTTATCTTTTATATATATATATATATATATAATATATATATATATATATATACACATATAGGTCACAGGTCTGGAATTGGGGTCCTGTACACCCTATTCGAGTACCCAAATTTTGGGGCGTGACACGAATGTTATGAATGCATGATTAGCCCACCCATTATTAATTCATTTACAACTAGCATGTTTGTAGCTCAAAGGTCACTACAGGGAGCTCAGAGCTCAGCGTAGGCCGACAGCTCAGGCATAGGTCCCATACCACCATCCCTGGCTCATGAGGCTACCACCATAGGATGTTTAATGAATCCTAATCGACTAGTGGCCAATTGTATTTAGTATATGGGGCTTACCATCGCATGGTTGCACAATATAAAATATCGAACCCATATATGGCAAATACCAAACCAAAGCCACGTAGGGCAAGTATCAAAACCATGCGATAAAGACCGTCCTTGAAAACCATTGGACACAACAACCCTAGATGGTAGGCCCACATCAATGGTCAATTTAAACCATCATTCAATAACCACTAAGTCGAAAGTCTATTACAATCACCACCAGTCGGATTACATCCCAAGTATGGGTGTACACATATAGGTGGGGGTTTCCCACTGATGTACTAGTTTAAGTTCCATAAACAATCCATAAAAAAATTCACAAGCATGAATAAATATGCAGGATAAACATTAAGTATATAATGTAGCAATTCAATTCCAACAATTAACACATGTGACTATGAAATGGAGATATCAATTATAAATTAAAATAAAAACTATAGCTTAAGCTAATGGGAAAATAGAAAGCTCAAGGGGAAGAATCATCACCTTATACTTTGAACCGCCTACCAGTGTTGCTAAAGAATGTGTGTTTCCTTAGAATCAATCCCTATCATAAATCAGGAACTTGCACAATTAGATCCAAGCTCTACACACTACCCAGGGTTTAGATTACTTTTATGGTTTTGGTATAGAGTTAGGGCTTCATCCTAGGGTTTAGATTGCTTAGGCTTTTAGGGTCTTAGTCCTAGGGGTTGAACTGTAGTATGTGTGTAGTTTTAGCAAAATGTAATAATATGGTTAGTCACCATTCATCGTTGATGATATATATATGATTAATACTTGCGATCAAGGTAGTAACAAGTATTACGTTGGTAACAAACATTATAAACTATTATTAATGGTAATATATTTCAAGTGATGGGTGACATACTAATACCATTCAATAGTTAGTTTCTAATACTAACATAGATGGTGTGGTTATGGCTATCCATGAGTAGTAACTATCATGACAATGTTTAGGAGTGACAAATGAAGCACTTATACTTAACCATTGTAACTAACATAGTATAAGTAGTTTATAAATGGTTAATCATGTTTAATGAATCTAATGACGGTTGTAATGATAACAATATAATCGAAACAATCTTCATATGGAAAGGAAATATGGCTCACCTAGTTGACTCGGTTGAGTCAACTCGACTCAACACATGTCCTCCTCTCTCTCTTCTTCTCCTTCCTTCCTTTGTCTCTCTTTGCCTTTCCCTCTGTTGGAGATCTAGCAGTAGTAGCTAGATGCTCAGACTGACTCAGTCCAGTCTCGACTCGGTTCGAGTTGAGTTGACTAAGTGAACTCACAGGCGTCGAGTCTGTGTGCTGACTCGGCATCAACCTGTAACGCCTTGAAAATCGGGGTCGAGCATAAGCTCTACTCCTGAGTTCCAACGCATCACTTATGCAACATAGATAATGATGATTAAATGTTGTCTGTGTTAGTGCATTAAACATGAGCGGGGTTACAACAAAACAGCATATCATACTCTAGAGACGGTTAAATTATGCAAGCAGAAGACTGTGAGATATATAAAATATATAAACAATTATAAGTCTCCAGAGTGTGAACATGTTACCAGGTTATATATATATATATATATATATATATATATTATATATATATATATAATATATATATATATTTATATTCCAAAAATGAACAAAAAGAATATACATGGGTGCTCCAAAAGTGCAAAATAACAAGTGTAATGGCGTCTAATCGACATCCCTGTAACCCCGTCGATCAGAACATGGTTTACAAGAGAATGCCTCCTCGTCGTCCTCAAAGTCCAGCTCTGCCTCAGGAGTCGCGTCGTCATCTGCAATCAAGACAGAGTCTGGTTGGTGTTTAAAACATCGTCCCGTAACGTGGGAGTGAGTGATCAACTCAGTGGAACTATACAGCAAAGGTTAACATGTTATCAATTCAGTCAAGCAGTAATGATAAAGCAGTAAAATCAAACATCCCTGAATACTCTTATTAATGTAAGAATGATATGAATAATGATGCATGCCCTCGCCTACACTCCCTCGTGTGACACCATCTTACGGTCGCGGCATGCTTTCTTCCCTCTGTGCTCTTCAACCCGGGGCACATGCAGTGCGATGTTATGAGCGTGATTACCAAATTTTTATTAGTCATTTTCATACAGCAAGATTGGGAAACTAAGGTACCTCCCTTATATCAATACCCAATAATGATCCATCTAGGGTCGTCAATCCTAGTTAATCACATACGATAGGAAAGTTTAGGTCACTACCACCAACACCCTACCAACTGGCAGTCTATTTTTGAAGGCTCGTCGCCAACCTAACTGGGGACCACAGCCAGGCTGTGCCGGGGTAGGCCTATTTTGTACTCGAGGTCACTCTACCAACGCCCTACCAACTGGTAGTCTATTTTCGAAGGCTCGTCACCAACCCGACTAGGGACCACAGCCAGGCTGCACCAATGGAGGCCGACAGCTCGAATACAGTGTCCCATACCACCGTATCCGGCTCATAAGTTTGGGTTGCTCACTGGTCACTACGGGGAGGCTCGTCGCCCCAGCGTAAGCCGACAGCTCGACCACAGTGTCCCATACCACCATGTCCGGCTCATGAGTCTTAGCGGATCGAGGTACCAAGGTTAACGGGGTTTTCACTGGTGAGTTTGGTACCTTAGGTTCAAGTAGTAGCGTCCAAACATGGTGAACATACATAGGGTCAATTGGGTTACTTGACGAGCTCGACTAGTACGAGCGCACCTCAATTTGATCGACATGAAGTGCGTAAGCACTCCGTGTGGCCTAACCACTGTCGTCGACCGAAGTACGACTCAGATTCATCGGACACGTCCTTTGTGGCAAAACAACCTTAGCCATTAACATGAAATCTGTTACCGATTGCCTGGACTATATCGTAGTCCCACACACATTCTGATATGAAAAATATGCATACATGAGAATCATATATCATTTAGCAACCAATGTAAGCATGAATAGTATTTGAATATATTATGAAACACATATAATATGCCATTCTACATATACGTATTCCACACAAAGCACACCATTTAGATTTCAGCTATTAGCAGGAGTTTATACATATAGCTAAGGTAGTTGGGAACCTATCTCAATAACCCTATTAGATACAGTTCATCTAACTACTTCTCATATAAAAATTTATCAAACACTTATACTACAATGTCAACACACATACCATATATTGTCTATGACATGTATTTAGACAAATCCTTCCAACAAGGAGTTGTCACGAATACGATAATCATGCATTTGCATTCTATAAACATAACAGGCACAAATCATGATTCCATAGTCATTCAGTCATTTCAACAAACACTTAGACTACACTTATTAGCCTACATACCGTAAGTTGGCCCAAACATATATTAGGGCGAATCCTTTCGTCAAGGAGTTGTTACACACATAACTAGTATATACACACGGCAATTAATCATAGCAAACACACTTTCAAATTTCATACGTATACGGTACTTTCTACAAATACCAAGAATACGCTAAACTCCATATAGTTCGTATGTAACTGAAACGTAGAACAGACATCGCATTTTGCATATGAAATAACATCCACGTCAGGAATCTATCATTAACCGACATTGAAAGCTTTGAAAAACCATAACCTATACGTCTATAGTCCGCACCTTACGCCGATAAATGCATAACGGAGTCGTTTTAGACGTTAAGTCTTTGTCAACGGCGGATTTGCAACCTATAGCATGAACTAGGTTAGCTATTTCATCATTTCAACTATTTGAAACCCTATAACGGACTAGGGTTAGGTTTTCTTACGTAAGAACGGGATCGGTATCGCCGGTAGAGCGATACAGAAGTGATGGTAAGGCACGTGGAGTAGCGGGATCGAATCCCAGGAAGAATCCCCACTTCTCTCTCTCTCTCTTTCTCTCTCTTTTCTTTCTTCTCTTTCTTAGGGTTTAGAAAATTCGTGTGAAGTGAGAGGAGAGGGTTTAACGTCCTTATATAGGCCCATAACTGATGGGAATGACCCCATGGCCAAGGTATACTTAGGTTATGTCCAAAGAGCGTCTGTTTCAGCTCAACGGAGCACTTTCGGAGGCCCCTTTTCTATGTGCGGTCGGACTTAAGCTCCCTGACCATGGATCCAGGTCGAGTTAAGTTTTCAGTCTGATCGAATTTACAGATCGTATGTGGCTTACCAGTTTCAGTTCAACGGTCACCGAAACTCGATCAGGGTTACAAGTACACTGCCAGGTATGAGAAATTTCTCCTGATCCGAGGGTATATTTGGGTCAGATTCTGACGGTCTGAATCCCTATATTCGGCCCGCAAGCGACAAGTCTTAGATTACTTTTATTTCTAAAGATACCCACATTTCTCACACACTTCACTCCGGGCTCAAGCGAATAGCTTCGGAATACTATCTGGACTTGATTTCTGAGGTGGTTGTCAAGCCCAGTAAGGCGGTCATAATCGTATCGTTTCGTAGTAATCAGACTTTCGACGTGCGGTACAAATCCGATACAGATTTCAATGTGCTTCCAAGAGCAACCGAGAATAGAGTTCGATCCTAAATTTTAGGGTAAGCTAGCGTCAATGATTCTACAAGTTTTGGGTCTTACAAATTATATTTAAAGTGATTAGTGCTGATTTTGCATGTAATCTAGTTTAACACTAGTTAATCCACGTCTAATTTCTAAAGGATTTGGTCCTGAGTGATTTCTGCCTGAGGTGGTACTCGAGTCTGTGTACGAATTTTTTCGGGACGTTACACAACCTGAGTCACCTCACTCTTTTTCTCCTCATTTTTTCTCCCTTTTCCCTATTGCCTAGCAACGATGTTGCAACTGCTGGAACTATCATTGATGCAACTCAGTGAGTTGTCTCTACCCGATAGTGTCAAACACAACTCGGTAGCAACAAGGACATCAACCTCCATCTCCTCCTATTTCTCTTCCTCCCTCTCTCTCCCTTTTCTATCCCACTACTTTCACCATTAGGAATACCCAGCAAGGAACATGGATTTGATCAGGCCCGACGACCCAACAATGAATCCGATTGGTGCGGCCCTAGCTCGAGCCTTCTCCCTCTTCCTTCTTCTCCTTTCTTCCACTTTCATTTCTCCGAGCTGAAACGTCCAGCAATGGATGTTAGGCTCGGCCCAGACACAACCAGCTCAAGCTAAGACTAGGCCTGACTAGAGCGGGGGTGCGACGTTGAAATGTGAGCAGCGGCGGGGTGTGGCCACAACACCACTCTCCACCATCGTTCCATCTCTTTCCTCTTTGCATTCTCTTTCCCACGACCTTCTATCTTGCTCTCTATCTCCTTGAAGGCCAACAATGCCTCTGGACGACCATGCTCATCCTAGTTCGAACAGGGGCCATGGCGGTTTGAACAATGAAGAAGGAGGCAGCCGTTAATGGCGTCTCCTTCTCGATGGCTTCTTTCTCCCTTTTCTTTCTTCAGGACAGTCCACAAGGATGGTACGAAACTTGGAGCATGATCGAAGTGAAGCTTCGAGGGGATTTTTCTGGTGGGTTCGGGCTTGGAAGGAGACGGCCGGTTTTTCGTGGCGGCCACAAGAATGGGAGGGATATGGCATTTTCTTTCCCTTCTTGTAGGGATTCCAGTGCTCGCAGGTCCGTTGGATGTGAATGGAAGGCTGAGATTTGATCCCAGCGTCCGGTTTCATTTAAATAACTAATACCAGGGTGGTTTTACTGTTGGTTTTCCACCAAAAGCCCTACCACGTGAGCAGCGAATGGATGGTCGAGATATGCTCACCTGGAGGGCTGGGATGTGAGGGTTTTTGCCTCACGCAGATTGCCAGCAAAGCAGGGAAGAAAACGAGAGTTTTCATTTCTGGAAAGTGCTGAGCACATGCCCATTTGTGCCAGTGATTTGCAGCCACGTACATGAGCTTCAAGGTGTGGGACCAATAGGTTTTTAGTTGTATTTTAGGGCTCTACAAGGTGGACGGTTTGGATTAGTTTTTAGTGGCTTGTATTGATAAAAAAACGGTTTGTTTTTACCGGGCTAGAAACACATATTTGATGCACGTCGTCCAGTTGTGCCAATCGTCGTGTACACGTACGGGGTCTCGCATTTGAGGTTTTGTTCGAGTTTTAGTCAGTTTCGCGTCATGGACACGATGGACGGCCTGAATTATACGAGTGGGGCCAGATGGTGGGCCATCTCGTGACCAAAACGGCTCTGTCTGTTTAAAATTCCAACGACAGGAAAAAAATAAAAAGAGAGGAAAAACCTCTCCTTTTTCAGCAAGTCTCGGGTCAGAGCTCAGTTGACCAGGTCCCTGGTTTGGTGCACCTTCAGTGCACCACTCCTGGTGCACACACATAATAGGTGTGGGGTCCACAGTGATGTTTATAGGAAATCTGCCCCGTCCATTCCATTTAGAAGTCCCCAAGCAGGGCCCGGGATCAAAGATCAGGTCAATGAATGTCCAGGTGGGGCCCACAACTTGATTTGTAGTCCTAATGGTGGTTTCCCGTCAATTTAATGGTCGGATGATACCGAATTTGGACGTCAACGGTTAAAAGATCCTAATGGGTCATTTGCGCGGTTTCCATCTTATATTACCAACCAATACTAATATTCGTGTAAATTTTGTTACTATTATATATTACTTATAATTTCAATGGTTAGAATCTCACATACATATATGAATATAGATTTTAATATTAGCACCCCACCATATACATGTTATTGATCACATATTTATTAACATAATATGCAATATCATTTTATACATACATACATACATATATATATATATATATATATATATATATATATAATATATATATATATATGAATTGGAAATTGTACCATATCATTTAAAATCACCTTGTTAAATAATACACCACTTTTTAAAATATCTAGAAATTTCTTGTATTCATATCTCTAAAAGATGTTTAATACTTCATTAATATTTAGAACTAAATTATACATTGTAGAATTATCATTCATTATGTTTAGTTTATATTCATTAAATATATACATATCATTCGATTACAATACATTTTCGTACATTCTTCATGATAGTTAAATTATCAAAATACATTTATATTTTCTTTCTACCTATGTTTGTGTAATATTTATAATATAATAAATAGATAAGATAATATACTTAGTATATATATTATTTGACTACTGGATGGTTTGATATGTGGATATGGATCACCTTTGACGGTCAGATTTAAACTAGGATGCACATGAATGTTCACTAAGCTAGGTTTGCATCCAACTAAGTCAGTTTATATAGTAACATGTCGAGTACGGAAAAGTATGGGGTGTTACATCGAACCACTATAAAAATAACTTTGTTTGAGATTGCTATTGTCTTCTATTACTTGTGTGATTTCCTTAAATGTTTTCATATCTGAGTATTTGAGATCACACTTCACACACAATCACCTCTATCACAAACTATGATTTGCATCTTGTTTATCTTTCAAAATAGTTTTATGATTGGATCCTCTATTTGGCATGGAAGCCATTAGAGTTACTTTGAAGAAATCCCAATACATGCAATTTTCTTAGGATAAGATTGATAGGATTTTAAAATATCATAAAATACTAAAAAGTCCTATTCACCCCCCCCCCCTTTAGGACATATTGGCATATACCCACTTCAACTAAAGCGGTCATTACCGCAATTTCAATTGGTATCAGAGCAAGTCTCTCTTAAGGGCTTCACCGCCTAGAGAGTGATCTTAACTGAAGTTGGATTCATGTCCAAAAGTGTATTAGAGGGTGTGAAACATCGGAACAAATGCCTAGTAATCCATACTGCTCTGAAAGTTGGCAATAGTTCAAAATGGTACCTTGACAGTGGATGCTCCAGACACATGACTGGTGAGCAAACTCATTTTTGCGAGTATTCAGACTTTAATGGTGGATCAGTCACATTTAGAGATGGTAGCTCCACCCAAATTATTGGATAGGGAACGATAGTTATACCAGGTCTTCTAAAAATAAAAAATGTTCTCTGTGTAGAAGGTCTGAAACATAATATCCTTAGTATCTCCCAAATTTGTGACAAAGAACATTTGCTCACCTTCTCAAAGGATGTGTGTAAAATCTTAGACCATAAAGGAAAATCTATCATGAAAGGTTTACGTGTTAGTGATAACTGCTATATTATCGAAAGTACGAATGAGAGTGTATTATCCACAAAATGTAATATGGCTATAACGAGTGAATCCAAATTATGGCACCAAAGGTTGAGACATGTTCACTACTGAAATTTAGCCAAGCAAAGTTCACAAAATTTAGTTATAGGGCTTCCCAAGATTAGAAAAGAAGAAAAAGTTGTATGTGATGATTGTCGAAAAGGTAAACAAATAAATGTCAGTCACAAAAAGACAACCACCATATTAACAACAAAACCTTTGGATCTGTTACATATGGACCTAGTTGGTCCGACCAAAGTGGAAAGTCATGGCAAGAAGAGATACTTCCTGGTAGTAGTAGATGATTACACCAGATTACTTGGGTCGCATTTCTTTGGGAGAGATCAGATGCCTTTGATGAATTTGTAATTTTTGCAAAGCGACTTCAAAATGAAAAAGGATATTTGTAACACCCTGAAATTCGGGGGTCGAGTATGAACTCAACTCCTGAGTTCCAACGCATCACTTATGCAACATAAATAATGATGGTTAAATGTTGTCTGAGTTAGAGCAATAAACATGAGTGAGATTATACGAAAACAGTAATTCATACTCCAGTTCAATTGTATAAAGGCAAGTGGAAGACTGAAATTGTATATATAAGGTATGTAAGGAAACAAAATCTTCATGATCTCCAGAGTATGAACATTAACTGAGTACCCATATACATGTACTATTTCTGAGTCAAAAAGTCAAAATACAGTCTAAAAGATGAGTCCTGAAATCCCCGCGATGTAGTCGGCCTAAGAAAAATTTTCAGAGTACTGCATGAATGAGAACTCATCCTAGTCCTCGTCGTAATCGGGCTCCGCCACCTGAACCGACGTGCCGTCTATACCTGTGATAGAGTCTGGTTGGTGTGTACAACACCGTCCCGTAACGCGGGAGTGAGTAGCTAACTCAGTGGAACAATAAAGCATAGGTTAACATGTTATCAATTCAATCAAGCAGTAATGATAAAGCAGTACAATCAAACAAGTTTAACTTCTATTATTAAATGCAAGTATGAAATGACATGATGAATGCCCTTGCCAAACCACCCTAATGTGACATCATCTTACGTTCGTGAATGCATACCTCCCTCAGTGCTCCACATCTACTAGGCACATGCGGTGCGATGATGAGCATGATTACCGAGTTGTTATTAGTCCATTTCAAACAGCAGTATTGGGAAACTAAGGTACCTTCCTTGTATCATTCCCAAACATGATCCATTCTAGGGTCGTCAATCCTAGTTAATCTCATACGCTATTATGGTTCGAGAGGCATCGCGAAGGTATCGCAAAGGGCTCATCACCCGTCAGCACGGATACAGATCTCACCGTATGCGGCTCAATTGTTGACCGTCAGCTCGAGTACAGGTCTCACCGTACTCGGCTCAATCGCTGGCCGTCAGCTCGAATACAGGTCTCACAGTACTCGGCTCAACTCATACTCTAGTTGCTGTGAAGGGCTCGTCACCAATCACAGACCTTGGAGTATACTCGAAGATACTACAGAGGACTCGTCGCCTGTCAGCACGAGTACAGGTCTCACCGTACTCGGCTCTCGCCGTAAGTATCGACAGCTCAAATACAGTGTCCCATACCACCGTATTCGGCTCACAAGTTTAGGTTGCTCAATGGTCACTATGGGGAGGAACGTGGCCCCAGCATAGGCCGACAGCTCGGTCACGGTGTCCCATACCACCATGTCCGGCTCATGAGTCTTAGCGGATCGAGGTACCATGCTTAACGGGATTTCCACTGGTAAGTTTGGTACCCTAGGTTCAAGCAGTAATGCCAAACATGGTGAACACACATTCGACATATCGGGTTACTTGACAAGCTTGACAAGCTCGAGCGCACAACAAGTTGAGCGATATGAAGCGTAGAAGCACTCCGTGTGGCCAACCACTATCACCAACCGAAGTACGACTCGGGTTCGTCAAACACATCCCTCGTGGCGACATGAATCTCAGCCACAATCTCAAGTGTGGTACCGAATGTCTAGACTATGGACAGTCCCAAACTCAATCAATTCTCATCCATAGCATGTGGAGTAAAGCATGATAAACAAAGTAATACAAGCATGCTACTAGGCATGTCATAAGGCATGTTATAAAGCATGATATAAAGCATGTTGTAAAGCATGTTAAATAGCACTATACAAATAGGGATACAAACACATACACTTCATAAGTGAGTAATTAGAGTAAACAACCACATGGAGGGAATCATACATGTCTATAAGGTAGTTGAGAATTTCATCTCAGCACCTACCTAAGGCACTAACAATTAAGCATTTACTCTCACAAGCATTTACACAAACACTTAGAGTACACTATTTCAACATACATGACGTATATTAATAAAATATGTATTAGGGCTATCCTTTTGCCAAGCGAGTATTTTATCCATGTATATCATATTCATACAATAAATAGTCATGACAATTACATCTCCAAAATCTATACATATATGGTATTTTCTAGAATACACAATTTCAACATACATAGTGTATATAAGCAAACATGTATTACGGCGATTCCTTTCGCCAAATCAGTATTTTATCCATAAACTATATAATCATACAACAATTAATCATGGCAAACACATTTCCAAAATTTGTATGTATACGGTATTTCTACGTATACCTAGAGTATGTAAAATTCCATATTTTGCATCTTTAATTGAAACAGGAAACAGAAAGCACTTTGTACATGTACAATTACATGCAGATCATGAATCTATCATTATCTGACATTGAAAGCGTTGAAAACCGTAACCTATACACCTAAAGTCCTCACCTTACACCTTAGGATTGCAACGAATCATTTAGGTTCGTTAGGTTTCCGTCTCCGGCGATTTTGTAGCCTAAAGAGCGAAACCGATTAGCTATTTTATAACCTATAACCTTCACACTCTTCAACAGATCTAGGGTTAGGGTTTCTTACCTTAAAACGGAGTCGGTATCGCCGAGAAAGTGACAAGGAAGGGGCGGTGTAGTCCGTGTGGTGATTGGAAACAATAGGAGGGAGTTTCTCCCACAACTCTCAAGTTTTCTCTCACTTTTCCTCTCTTCCCCTTAGGGTTTTATCCCAAATTCGTATGACTGTGAGAGAGGTTGCCCTAAGGTCCTTATATAGCCTAAAAACTCTCCGGAATAGACTTATGTTCAAGGTATACTTATATTATAAGCAAATCGGCGTTAATTCAGCTCAAAAGAGGGTTTCTGGCGGCTCTCCTTGAGCCATACGTCGGACTTAAGGTCACTAACCTTGGATCTACGTGGGGTTATGTTTTCGTCTCGGTCGGAATCCCAGATCACGCGTGGCGGACCATTTTCAGTTCAACGGTCAGTGGGCCTCGAACAGAAATTCCAAGTACATGTAAATGTTCCTGAAATTTTTCCTGATCCGAGGGTGTACTTGGGTCAGATTCTGACTGTCTGGTTGCTTATAAAATGTACGCAAGCGATACGTGCCAGATCACTATTCAAGATATTTATTTTGTAAAGAAAACAGGAGTTTCACACTCCCTCGCTCCGGACTCGAGCGAACGGCCGTGGGACACCGTCTGGACTTGATTTCCGAGATGGTTGTCAAGCCCAGTGAGGCGGTCCTGATTCCTTAACTTCGTATTATTCGGACTCCCGATGTGCGGTCTAGACCTGATACGGAGTTTCAATTCGTTCCCGAGAGCAGTTGGGTAATAAGTTTGATCCTAGACTTTAGGGTAACCTAGCGTCAATGATTCTACAAGTTTTGGGTCTTGCAGATAGTATTTAAAGCGATTCCAATGGATTTCATGGCTAATCTAGTTTCGCACTTAGTTAACTTTGTTAAATTTCTAAAGGATTCAATCCTAAGTGATTTCTGGTCGGGGTGGTACTCGAACCATTGTACGAAAATTTACGGGTCGTTACAATATTGCATAAATCGCTTCAGGAGTGATCATGGTGGCGAATTTGAAAATGAGCAATTGAAAGATACTGTGATGAGAAAGGAATCCGTCATGAATTCTAAGCCCCAAAAACCCCACAGCAAAATGGAGCTGTTGAAAGAAAAAATCGAGTACTGTAGGAAATGAGGTCAGTCATGTTAAATGGAAATGATATGGCAAAGAGTTTCTGGGCTGAAGTTGTCAACACTACCTGCTACATCATCAATAGAGTTTACCTTAGAGCAGGTTTAAACAAAACTCCATACGAACTATGATATGGAAAACAACCTAGTGTGAAATACTTTCATGTTTTTGGAAGTAAATGTTATATCTTGAGAGACAGAGATCACCTAGGGAAATTTGAGTCTAAGAGTGATGATGGTATCTTTCTGGGGTATGCCTCGAATAGTCGTGCTTATAGAGTGTACAATCTAAGGACCTTCACTATTCAAGAATCAGTCAATGTGGTGATCGATGACCAATCCCATGAAGAAGATAGTCCCTTGAATGAATTATAAGATGATGTAGATTCATGCATTCTAGATAAATCAGATAACAAATATCCATCATCTAATGAACCACAACCGTTATCCAACATACCCATCATTAAGGATCACCCTCGAGAGTAAACCATTGGAGATACTAATGTTGGTGATAATACTCCTTCAGCATTGGAAAGGCAAGAAATAGAAAAGCATCATTGTCCTCTTCAGAAGGATAAACATATTATCATTGAAGACTCATCTTCCTCAGAAGAATAACCATATTTTGAAGCACTTAGCTTTAAGATAGAAGATATCAAATATTTTGATCAGACTTGATATATAATCGCAATTTGTACCTGTTTCAATATAAACACATTTTGCATACCGTATATCCATTTATGTTAAGTATGAAATTTTCATGATTGTCATTATCATATCAGGCAGTTTGCATTTTCAAGCATATTTTAAGTAGATAGATGATCATGTATTTCTGAAGCATTTTGATGTCACGCATAGTTTAAGCTCTTACATAATGTAGCTAGTACACTTTGACTAACCACATCTGGACTGGACTAGACTAAACTTGACAGGACAAGACTTAACCGGACTAAACTTGACTGGACTCAACTTTTTCACCAGTTTAAGCTCTTGAGTAGTGGAACAAGTAATTTCTTAGACTTATGCGGGAGTCGGGTCTTACATGAATGATCACTATAACTCTCTAGAGTTCGCTGGACTTATCGCAGCTGAGGAGTTCACAAACTGCGATCCATCAGAGGAACCCAATGAAGTTACCGGGGCAGTGAACTCGGTGGAATTTACACACAGGGTTGGCCACAGTAACTCTCTAGAGTTCGTGGGGCGCACAAGGCTACCTTTAGGTACTAAATTCAAGGTCGCCAATCCATCAATGAGTAGGCTAAAAACCCTTCCTCATGAGTTTCTACTGGAATCAAATCAGGAATCTGGGGGTCTTATGCATGGTTGGCCTATTTATGGTCAAAGCTACAAAGCTCACACTGCGGCCCACTTTTTCTTCACTTGCAAGGTCGGACCCATTCACAGGAGGGTATTTTCATCCTTCCCCGTAACGTTGTCGGAAGCTCTACAGGCGTCATTGGTCACACGCATGGCTGGCCGTTGAGGACTTTTAGTCATTGGCTTTATCTGCTGCCTGCATGGGTATGCATGTGATGGCCCATGGGCTTTTTAGGGCCACTGGCCTCTCACTGCTGCCCGAATAACATATATATATATACTTAGCGCCGATGATGATAGATTTATGCATAGTTGGCCATTGAGGGCTTGGCTAGGCTACCTTAAATGATAAGCTACCACGATGTCATCAACTGTATATGTGGTTGGCTATATAGTTTATTCCACTGCCAAAAATGGTGAATCGATAATTAATATTTCACCGTTGCTGATAATATTCTGAGAACATCCATATTATGTTTAAAATAGTGTATCATCTTAGCGATGATAGCAATTTCAATACGGTTGTATAAGCAATTGATGACAATAGCGATAATTGCTAATTTAGCGATAACATCGACACTTGGTGAAATTGACGAAAATCATCGGTGTTGTGGTGATACTTGACGAAAGTCATCGGCATTTGACGAATTTGACGATGACAATCATTAATATCAGTGGCAATCATCGACGGTTATCATGCATCATCAACACTTGACAGCAATCATTAATGCTTGACAGCAATAATCAACACTTGACAACAATCATCAACGCTCTCAATTTTGATATGCCTGATATATTTTGAGCAACCTTGCTTGAAAATTTACACCTTTTATTCATTCACATTAAGAGGAGTACATGACTTTGTCTTTTGCAACCCTTTCATCCTTTTATTTATCATGCCCCCTTTTGATTAGGAAGCATTATTCTGATAATTTTCGTAATCAAAACCATGATGTTGTGCGACCTTTAACAAATATACGGATGCCGCATCACTTCATATTGATCGTCCAAAATTAGCATTGTCCCCATTCTTGCACTAATCAGGCCTATGTACTCTTATTTCTTCTTTTATTTCATATACTTTCCTTATATCAATTTCACCTTTCTCAATCATCTTCTATAATTTGTTCTTCAAGTTGAAAAAATTCTCCGTTCAATGCCCGAGGAAACGATGGTAATAACAATATTCACCTTCACTTATTTTCTTAATTTCCTTTGGAAGTTTTGGCTATGGCAATTTGATCTTTTCGGCTGCTAACAATTTGTTCAACATAGGGAGTATATCATCTTCTTCGAACGAATATTCCTATGAGTCTTGGGCTGTACAAATTCTTTCTTCATTTTCTTGGTCGTATGTTCATTCATATTTCTCGTATCTGGACTTCCTTACTTATTTTATCGATCCTTCATTTCCTTCTTCCTCAATCATATCGGTTGGATTTCTCCCGAGGTTCAGAACCAACTGGCTTATATAAAAGTCGGCCACCTTTGCAATAATCATTTCTAAGTTACAAGCCTCTTCAATCAGGTTTTGAAATGTCTGTATAGTAGAATCCGCGAGACTTAAAGCAATACTTGGCCTTATGCATTCCAAGCACAACTTAACTTGTTCCTTTTCTTCTTTCACCAATCACAAACGTGATGTCCCTAAGATTCTCCATCGATTAATGAATTCTCCGACCAGTTCATCCTCTCTTTGGAGAATAGAAGTTAAACCATGACTGACCTCTTTAGAGGATGATTCAACAAATTGTGAATCACAATGAGAATTTCTGAGTGAATCCATCGCTGCCTGTCATTCTCTTATTATAACATCCTTCCTTTTATCTTTCCCAATCTTCAGTGGATTTTCCTGCAAATGTGGCATTTATAGTCGCTTCCTTATCTTGTTTCTCATCCTTTTCATTACTATTTCATCTTGTTTTATCATTCTTTGCAACATATCTTTTAATGCAAAATAATTTTCTGTTGGATGCCTGACATAACGATGATAGCAGCAATATCTCTTGTCTTTAGTCATTTTGACTTCTTTTAGATGCCTGGGCTGAGGTAATTGAATGGTTCCAGCGGTCAGTAACCATTCCATCATTGGTACGACATCCTCTTTTTCAAAATCATATTCTTTGTGATAGTCGTACGATCGCGTCCGCTTCTCACTTACTCAATCCTTATATCGATCCGCATCTTCCCTCTTTCTTGTTTCTCATTTGTTATAAAAAGTATTCTTCTTCTTTTCTTGAGTAACAGTATTTACAATCAATCTATTCGATCCTCTTCTATCTGTTCTGATTTAAAATACTGGCATTTTCCTAGCCATCAATTCTAAAGCATGCTCTTTTGTCACTAATTCTCGAAAAGTTTTTATGTTAGCGCTTGTGGGCCTAAAAGCAATTCTCGGTTCCATGGAATTCAAACACATGTTTACTTGATCCTTCTCTTCTGTTAACTATCTACACGAAGCCCCTAAAGTCTTCCACCTGTCGATGAGTTTCTCCAAAGGTTCATTTTCTCTTTGTCTAACAGAAGCCAATTCCGCAACACTAACGTCGTATTCTGATGAAAAGAAGTTGGATATAAATGCATCTTGCATATGTTCTCAAGTCCGCATCGATCCTGCTGCTAGGCTGGAGTACCATCTAAATGCTTTACCAGTCAAAGAGGAACCGAATAACTGAAGGCAGTATTGTGGTACTGTAGAAAAGTTCCCCATGCTCGTGAAAAAGTGCATGAGATGTTCCTTCGGCGATCCATCTCCATTAAACTTTTGAAAGTCAGGATGCTTGAAATTGGCTGGAAAAGGAATATCCTCTACCTATCTTGGATACGGTGTTCGGTATCTAAATCTTCTGATGTTTTCGCATTCTTTTTCCGCTCTAACATCTTATGTAACTACCTGTTTTTATTTCTTCCTGAGTTATTGCTCTTGCTATGGGAGCAGACCTGAGTGGTCCTGCCCCTGACAGATGAGAGCCCTCTGGTTACTGTTCTTGCTCATCATGGCAGCCATCACTGGAGGGACTACAATCCGAGCCACATTATGTGCTAAAGTGGCCAAAGCCTCTCGAAGACTCTTACATTCTTCCATGAGATTTCTTTGTGCTTCGGCCAGTTCAGCCATGCGATCTTCGGTTGTTGGTTGTGACCCTTGATCGGTTCCTGCCATACATATAGTGGCTTCAACATTGTCTGAGGAGGCAGTCGTAGGAGCAGAATCACCAAACATGATGGGACTTATTGGGAGAGGAACTTCATTCAGGTTTTCCATACTTTCGCAGAATTCAGCTGACTGAGTTGTTCCTTGCCGAGGCGTATTTTGGGATGAAGCGGAAACTGTATTGTACATTGGTGATTTACCCTTTTCTTTCCTTGTCCATCGAGTCTTCGCGAAAGGCAATGCTGGGAAGTCTTGGGCAGTCAAAGAGGGAAGAGACCTCCCTGGGTACAGAGCCGAAGGGGCGAGTTCAAGATTATTTCTCACTGTATTTTGCATCACAGGTCCTCTAACCCTTCTTAGTGATGCATTTGCCCTGGCGACTGCAGCATTTCGGGCCCTAGTTCTCCTTGATGAAATGACAACCCAGTCGTTGTCCTTCTCTTGTGCTATTGGTGAAGCAGATATGACCCTAGTCATAACTTTCAGTTTGTCACTTTTGCTCACGGATGATTGGGGTTTGCAACTCGTGAGCTCAGTTGTTGCGTATTCCACCATGAATCTGGCTGTAGTGAAGTAGAAATTCACCCGCTTCGTTAGGTTACTCATTTGAATGTAATTTGTGGTTTTGCCTTCTTACCTTCGGTCGAAGCATAAAATTGTAATTAGCATTCTGGTAATAAAACGTTCTATCTTAGAGATGAAGGGGAGGATGTTCCCGTTGAGAGTCGCCATTTTGGCATCTTTTGACACCAAACTATGACAAAAGTTCCAGTAACCTTCTCATTGTTAATGTTAAATAAGCTAAATTCCCCAGCAGAGTCACCATTTTGTTTCGACAAGAAACAAATGCATTCGATTTGGGAGACTATCTTATTCAATCATAACAGAGAGAATGTTTTTTTTTTTTTTTTGCAGGTTAAAGTTGGGGCAAAAGCAAGCATTGATGATTGCTATCAAGCATTGAGGATTGTCATCGACAACTCGAGAAGCAAAAGGATTGCGAAAGACAAAGTCATGTATTCTCCCTTATGCGAATGAATAAAACACAAACTTCCAATTGACTTCGAATTTTAGGAGAAATTCAGGAGATACAATCGAAGAAGAAAGAAAAATGAATGGCTTAAAGAACAAGTTGTAGAAGATAGTTGATAAAGGTGAAATTGTTAAGGTGTACAACATAAAAGAAGAAATAAGAATACACAGGCCTGATTAGTTCAAGACTGGGGGTAAAGCTAATCTTGGGCAAAAGTATGAGATAATGTGGCGTCAGTATATTTGTTAAAGGTCGCAACATCGTGATTTTGATTACGAAGATTCCCAGAGCAATGCTTCCTAATCAAAAGGGGGCAAGACAGGTGAGTAAAGACAGGTAAGTAGAAAATTGTGAAATGTGTTTCTCACCATAGAATGTATTTCTTTTGTGTATTTGAATAAAATGTAGTCTTTCAAGCATATTAAGTCATCGCCAAAGCAAGACGGGTAATTAAGAAACCATGAAATGTGTTTCTCACCATAGAATGTATTTCTTTTGTATATGAATAAAATGCAGGCTTTCAAGCATATCAAGTCATCGCCAAATGCGAAGCACCAATGACAATCGCCAAATGAAAAGCCAAATGAAAAGCCAATCGCCAAAATTAGCAACTATTGCTGTCATCATCAATCACTTATCAAAAATGTTATCATCGCCAAAAATCGATTCTCAGAACATTATCAGCAGCAGCAAAATATCAATTATTAATTCTCAGAACATTATCAGCAGCGGTGAAATATCAATTATTGATTCTCAAAACATTATCAGCAGTGGCGAAATATCAGTTATGGATTCACCATTCATGGCAATGAAATAAGCAGTGGAATAAACCTACATGGTCAACCACACAAATTTTACGACAGCGATGGCAACTCATCATCTAAGGCAGCCTAACCAAGCATATATGGCTAACTACGCATAAGACCTATGATCATGTAAGGCAGCTTAGCCAAGCCTATATGGCCAACTATGCCTAAGACCTATCATCATTTAAAGCCCAAAATTGGCGGTAAACTAGAATTGCTCCTTGAGCCCTGCCCGAAATTGGCGGTAAACTATCTTGCTCTTTGAGCCCAGCCTGAAATTGGTAGTAAATTATCTTGCTCTTTGAGCCCAGTGTCAAGTCTAGTTCAGTCAAATCTGGTCGTCCAGTTCAGTCAAGTCTAGTCAAGTCAAGTTTAGTTTTGTCCGGTCAAAGTATGGTCAGTCAAAGTACACTAACACTACTGCTCAAAAAGCATAAAATATGTGTAGCATCAAAATGTTGCAGATACACATTTCATTTTAGATATGCTCAAATATGCAATTGCCTGATGAAAATCTCAAATATTGAGTAAACAAACATGCAAAAATGCGTTTCTCTTAAATTAAGTTCAAATTACAAGCATCAATAAATGCCTTCAAGTATTGGCAATTATCTACTCAAAAGTTCAAGTCTTCAAGGTCAATTAATATATTGACAAAAGCTGTAAGGTCTTTTCGTCTCTCGCCTTCTTAATGAATAGAGAAATATTATCGCACAAGATTCTCAAAAGGGGACAGAGAATAAATTAGTGAAGAATTATCATTCTCTTCTGGATAATATAAAGATTCATATATATTCTTTAGAAATGTGAAGGAGTAACAAAGATTATCCATCCTTCAGGAGCATCAACAGGCTTCACTTCAAAAATATTATCTTCTGAAAAAATCTTTATGCGACATTGACCGGGAAATGGGGCAGGATCTATGTCTTCAAAGTAATCTATGCCTTGATCTTTCTGATAATTTTTTATACGCGGCGAAGGAATTCATATGCTGAGTATTATTAATAATGATATCGCAAGATTCCAAGTATCAAATCTGATGGAGACAAAGAACAAGTCGAATCATCATCAGTAACTTCTATGTCCTTTGGAAAGTTATTAAATGGAAATTGAAAAGAAGTCTTGTCTATTTTTCAGAATCAGTAAAGATCCAAGGAAAATTCTATGAAGAAATATTAAGGAGCACAAGCTAGAAATGACTCAGCAAAAAGACTCGGCGATTGAACCTTTGGAGCTGGAAATGATATCTCTAAGAGTGCAATTTAATGAGCAAAAGATGCAATGCAAAGCACGATGACAAGCGCAAAGATGAAATGATTAAATCATTATCATATTGTGAATATTGCAATCATCTTAAAAAAGACGAGAAGTTTTTAATAAATTTTAAAATTATCAATGCTTCACGAAGCTAAATTGAAAAATTATAATGTCTTGAGATACTAATTCTGATTAATTTGGCAGGAAAGACTATTATTCGAAAGCTTGGATTATGCAGATCATGAATAAAGAAAACAATCGAAAAATTTATTACGGCAGGAGCAGCATTAAAGAACAACCCCAGATACAGAATTAAAGAAAAGATTAGCTAGAATTGATCAAAGAGACCGTTGCAGCAGTAGCGGTGTTGAAAGATAGCTCTCTGGTCAAGATACTCAGGGACAAAGTCGTCACAGCTGTTGCAGAGATGTGTTTTGATGAAAAGAGAATTTCATCTTCTCTAGTGAAGCATCCGCTCGACACTGCTAGCAGGGGTCATTCAAGTCTTCCGTTCGAGCGCAATCATTCAAATCTTTCGTTCGAGCGCAATCATTCAAGTCTTTCGTTCGAGTGCAATCATTCAAATCTTTTGTTTGAGCGCAATCATTCAAGTCTTCCGTTCGAGCGCAGTCATTCAAATCTTCCATTCGAGCCAGTCATTCAAGTCTTCTATTCGAGCGCAATCATTCAAATCTTACATTCGAGCGCAATCATTCAATTCTTCCGTTCGAGCGCAATCATTCAAGTCTTCTGTTCGAGCGCGAGCATTCAAATCTTCCGTTCAAATATGAGCATTCAAATCTTCCGTTCAAATATGAGCATTCCAGTCTTCTGGTCAAGTATGAGCATTCCAGTCTTCTGGTTAAATATGAGCATTCCAGTCTTCTGGTCAAGTATGAGCATTCCAGTCTTCTGGTCAAACGCGATCATCCAGTCTTCCATGCAAGCATGTTCATCCAGACATCTTTCAGTTGCAGTTCATTCAAGTTCTTCGGGCAAAGGAAGATCGATCCTCCATTTGATTTCATGAATCAATCAAAGAAGGATCGAGGGGGCATCTGTTGAGGCACAAAAATATCTCATTGCAGTGGTCAGAGAATTCCATGATACAGATCTCGTCCAGGGGTATTTTGGTAAAAATCCATGTCCGGGCGTATTTTGGTATAAATCTATGTCTAGGGGTATTTTGGTAAAATCCATGTCCGGGGGTATTTTGGTAAAAATCCATGTCCAGGAGTAGTTTAGCTATTTTGGTAAAAATCCATGTCTAGGGGTAGTTTAGGTATTTTGGTAAAAATCTATGTCCGGGGGTATTTTAAATATTTTGGTAAAAATCTAAGTTCAGGGGTAGTTTAGGTATTTTAGTAAAAAGGCATTGAAAAGGGGTAGTTTGGTAAAAAAGGGTGCATAGGTGTCATTTTAAGGGAAAGAGGTTATACACCACCATTTAAGAGGGAGCTTGGTGGACACCATGGTTTAATAAAAGAAGATGTCTATATGTGAAGGGATAAGTGATGGTGATCACCACTCTGTAAGAGTGGTGGGGCCTATAAATACCCCTCCTCTGCTTCATTTGAAGGGTTGGATCGGATTGGATCATTTGGTGGGCCAAGAATGAGAGAGAGAAGAAGAAGAGAGAGAGAAGAGGAAGAGAAGGAAGTCCTTGCGCGGACCCGCGTAACTGAAGTTGCTTGCGCACAGCCGCGCAACTAAAGTAAAGAGGACCTTTGCGCCACTTTTCACGGGAAATTGGAAAAGACCCTTTGTGCGGCCTCGCGCAACAGTAATGGGAGATTTCCCATAAAGCCATAAGTAACGGAATGTTGTCCGAGGGAAGCTTTCCCCTGCGCGGGACCGCGCAACTGACCAGATCTACGGTCAGGCGCAAGCAGAGAAAGAAATTTTGTCAATCATTCATACCAAGCACGAGGTGCCTGTTTTAGACCATAGAGGGCTTTGTTTAGACGATATACGTATTAAGGACACTTAGGATCTGAAAACCCCTTGGGCTGTTCCACATATACTTCTTTAACAAGATCTCCATTAAGAAAAGCACTCTTAACATCCATTTGAAATAGTTTAAATTTTAATGCACATGCAATGGACAAAAGAATTCTCATAGACTCAAGGCGAGCTACAGGGGCAAATGTCTCATCAAAATCAATGCCTTCTATCTATGAGTACCCTTGAGCTACAAGCCTTGCTTTGTTTCTAATCACATTTCCTGATTCATCAGATTTATTCTTGAAGACCCATTTGGTTCCAATGACATTTGTATCGAGTGGTCTAGGAACCAAATTTCATAGCTCATTTCTTTGAAATTGTTGAAGTTTTTCTTGCATTACGTTTATCCAGTGTTCGTCTTGAAGAGCTTCCACAATGTTCTTAGGCTCAATCTTTGAGGTAAAGCAGAAATGACTATAGATATTTTCTATCTGTCGTTGAGTTTTCACACCAGCGTTAGGGTCACCAATGATTTGTTCTCGAGGATGATCTTTTATAATCGGAACGTCAGATGATGGTTGGGGTTCACTGGGTGATAAAGTTTTATTTTCAGGTTTTTCTAGTATGCATGAATCCCCATCATCTTCTAATTCATTCACAGGTGCCTCTTCTTCATGAGGTTGATCATCGATTACCACATTCACTGATTCCTGAATAGTGAGAGTTCTTATATTGTATACTCTGTACGCACGACTATTCATGGCATACCCCAAGAAGATTCCTTCATCACTTTTAGATTCAAATTTTCCTAGGTGATCTCTATGTCTCAAGATATAACATTTGCTACCAAAGACTCAAAAATATTTCACACTAGGCATTTTTCCATACCATAGTTCGTATGGAGGTTTGTTTATGCCTGCTCTAAGATATACTCTATTTATGATGTAGCAAGCAGTATTGACAGCTTCAGCCCAGAAACTTTTTGTCATATCTTTCCCATTCAGCATAACTGACCCCATCTCCTGCAATACTCGATTTTTCCTTTCAACGACTCCATTTTGTTGTGGGGTTTTAGGAGCTGAGAATTCATGACGAATTCCTTTCTCATTGCAGTATTTCTCAAATCTTTCATTTTCAAATTCCCCACCATGATCGCTTCTGATGCGATTGATTCCATATCTTTTTTCATTTTGGAGTCACTTTACCAGGATCACAAATTCCTCAAATGCATCCGATTTCTCTCGAAGAAATGTGACCCAAGTAAATCTGGTGTAGTCATCTACTACAACCAGGAAGTATCTTTTCTTGCCATGGTTTTCCACTTTAGTAGGTCCAACTAGATACATATATAGCAAATCCAAAGGTTTTGTTGTTGCTATGGTGGTTGTCTTTTTGTGTCCGACCTTAATCTGTTTTTCTTTTAGACATTTTTCACAGACAACTTTTTCTTCCTTTCTAATCTTGGGAAGTCCCCTAACTAAATTTTTCGAACCGAGCTTTGCTAAATTTTGATAGTGAACATGTCCCAACCTTTGGTGCCATGGTTTGGATTCACAGCCATATTACACTTTGTGGATAGCACATTCTCACTTGTACTTTCAATGACATAACAATTATCACTAGTGCGTAAACATTTTATGAGAGATTTTCCTATATGATCCAAGGTTCTACACACATCCTTTGAGAAAGTGACAAGATGTTCTTTTTCACAGATTTGGGAGATACTCAGAAGATTATGTTTCAGGCCTTCTACACAGAGGACATGTTTGATCTTTGGAAGGCATGGTACTGCTATAGTTCCTTGTCCAACTATCTTGGCTTAGCTTCCATCACCAAATGTGACTGATCCCCCATCAAAGTTTGAATACTCACAGAAGTGTGTTTGATCACCAGTCATGTGTCTGGAGCATCCACTGTCCAGATACCACTTTGATTTATTTCCGACTTTCAAGGCGGTGTGAATTACAAGGCAACTATTCTGGTTTGTTACACCCTCTTGGATATTTTTTAGCATGATTCCAACTTCAGTCAAGATCACTCTCTGGACGGTGAAGCCCTTAAAGAGAGACCCGCTCTGATACCAATTGAAATAGCGGTGAAGATCGCTTGAGTTGAAGTTGGAATATGTCAATATGCCCTAGAGGGGGGTGAATAGGATTTTTTTTAAAAGATTTATGAGTTATTAAAAATCTTATCACTCTAATCCTAACAAGTATGCAATTTTTAGGATTACTCAAATGTAACTCAACTGACTTCCAAGCCTAGTAGAGGATCCAATCACAGAACTATTCAAATAATAAGCATGAAGCAGTTATAGTCTATGATGGATGTGACTATGTGTGAAGTGTGAGTAGATATGAATTCAGTTAACATAATCACACAAATGATCAAGCATAAGAATCAATCACAAACACAGTCATTTTTATAGTGGTTCGACTACTTGTCTACTCCACTCCCGGCTGCCGCACTCAACCCTTAAGTGTACCGAATTTCACTAAGGAGGTTTCTCAGGGTTCACCTCAAACCTAAGGTTTTAAATCAGGCTCACCTTCAACCTTTACACGGAGGTTTCTACTCGGTTCACCTCTAACCCTAGAGTTTTACTGGTTCACTCCTAACCAGGTGTTTATGCTCTCCATAGAGCAAGGGTCCACACAACGCACCCGGGAGTTTTACTGGTTCACTCCTAATCAGACATTTATGCTCTCCACAGAGCAAGGGTCTACACAATGTACCCACCACGTATACTCCCGCCGGAGGCCTCCTTGAGGACTTCAAAGGGTGAGAACCACTTAAAACCCAATCCTAGAAAGGAATGATCACAAGTGTCCTCTGGACTCTAGATACTTACAAATAAGTTGATGAGTCCCTTTAAGCACAACACCGAAGATCTCCTCCTCCTTGTTGACGAAGAGTCTTCTGCTCCCTTGATCCAAAACACAAAAGATATACCAAGACTAGGCTTAAGGTTGGGTCAAGGTGAAGATGGAATCCTACTCTCTAATGATTTTCCTATTAGGAAGATAGAGTAGCTCCAATCTTATGCATTCAAGGCATCCCAGCATAATAATTTGTCATTAAGGTAGTAGCTGGAGGATCCTTGAATGTGGAAGTTCATTCCCCAATCCATTCTATTGAATATCAATGATGAGGGTGGATTGGAGGATGAACTCCCTTAAGAGAAAGGGCTCTAGATATAAGATATAAGTTGAAACACACAAGAGCTCTCTCTACTTTCTCTCACAGCAACAGAAGACAAGTCCTCTATATATAGGAAAAAAGTTCCAACGGATATAAAACGGTCACATTTATGACAGAGTTCGATATCATCGAGCAGGTTCGATATCATCAAGTGTATACTCTCGATAGCATCGATAGTCTACTCGATGACTCGGACTCAATGTCATACGCTTTTGAAACTCTTTGCCAATTGGTCGATGAATCGAAACTATTATCGATGTCATTGGATTTTGAACTCTGATTCCTTCGATGACAGGTTCGATTAATCGACACTTGAAAAATAAGAGAGACTTGACTTCGAGATATTTCAAGTTTTCATGAATGATCGGGGAACCGTCGAAGTCATCGGAATTTGAATGTCGATGATATCGAGATCAGAGTCGATGCATCGATAAATCCAGCAGATTTGTCTTTAAGCTTGCTGGACGATTTGTGTCCTTGTTCAATGCACTCGACCTGATGCCGATATCATCGATATTTGAATATCGATTCTATCGAAGGGCCCCCGATCATAGTTAAAAACAACCTGAAATATCTGCTGTAAGAAATGCGCGCCCACTATCGATATCATCAATGGACCTCCGATCTTATCAATATTTGAATTCAGATCATATCAGACGGTCATCGATATATCGAAGAAATTTGAGATTTTCATTAAAAAACAGAGGCGCCGGAAATCTACCTGTCGATCTTATCGAGCCACTCCCGATGGCATCGAGATTTGAATATCGATGATATCGATAGGGGTATCGATACATCGATAATTCGTCCAGATATGTTGTGAAGTTGCTAGACATATTTATTAATTTTATCGATGATATCGATAGGTGTATCGATACATCGATAAATCCGTCCAGATGAATATTTAATTGTTGGACATTTTGGTCCTCTTATCGATAATATCGTTAAAGTATCGAGGACATTGACAATGCAGGTCGATCATATCGAGGGTGCTTCGACAAAATCGACAAGGCGAGAAAAACTTAGAGATTTTCCTATTTTGAAAAAATTTTACTCACCTAAAAACCCTAAGATATCTATCTTGTTTTAAGGGTTTTAATCACCTGGTGTTTTGGAACATGGGATGTGAGGCTATGATTTACCTATGGCGAGCTTCCACACATCCGGATGAGGCAGACGCTTGAATTGATCTTCTTATCGAGCTCTGTAGACAGTTTGACCTACCATTCACGTAACTTGACAAACCAGGGCATTAGTAGGTGCACTTTCAGTTATATGGATCTTGGTTAGCATGTTATATGGGTCTTGATTAGCATGATGATATATGGGTCTTAATTGTATGGGTTTCAGTTGCAGACCATTTGGGTCGTGGTCTACATGGGTCTTGGTTAGCATGTTATATTGGTCGTGGTTGTCATGTTGTATGGGTCTTGATTAGCATGCTATATGGGTCTTGGTTAGCATGTTATATGGGTCGTGGTTGTATGGGTCTCAGTTGCAGAACATTTGGGTGGTGGTCTATAAGGGTCTTGGTTAGCAAGTTATATGGGTCGTGGTTGTGATGTTGTATGGGTCTTGGTTAGCATGTTATATGGGTCTTGGTTAGCATGTTATATGGATCATGGTTGTCATGTTGTATGCGTCTTGGTTAGCATATTATATGGGTCTTGGTTAGCATGTTATATGGGTCTCAGTTGTTTGGGTCTTGGTTAACATGTTATATGGGTCTTGGTTAGCATGTTATATGTGTCTTGGTTGTATGGGTCTCAGTTGCTGACCATTTGGGTCGTGGTCTATATGGGTCTTAGTTAGCATGTTATATGGGTCATGGTTGTCATGTCGTATGGGTCTTGGTGAGCATGTTATATGGGTCTTAGTTAGCATGTAATATGGGTCTCAGTTGTATGGGTCTCAGTTGCAGACCATATGTGTTATGGTCGATATGGGTCTTGGTTAGCATGTTATATGGGTCGTGGTTGTGATGTTGTATGGGTCTTTGTTAGCATGTTATATGGGTCTTGGTTAGGACGTTATATGGGTCGTGCTTGTCATATTGTATGGGTCTTGGTTAGCATGTTATATGGGTCTTGGTTAGGATGTTATATGGGTCGTGGTTGTCATATTGTATGCGTCTTGCTTAGCATGTTATAAGGGTCTTGGTTAGCATGTTATACGGGTCTCAGTTGTATGGGTCTTAGTTAGCATGTTATATGAGTCTTGGATATCATGTTATATGGGTCTTGGTTGTGATGTTGTATGGGACTTGTTTAACATGTTATATGGGTCTTGGTTAGCATGTTATATGGGTCGTGGTTGTCATGTTGTATGAGTCTTGGTTAGCATGTTATATGGGTCGTGGTTGTCATGTTGTATGAGTCTTGGTTAGCATGTTATATGGGTCTCATGTATGGGTCTTGGTTAGCATGTTATATGGGTCTTGGTTAGCATGTTATTTGGGTCTTGGTTGTATGAGTCTCAGTTGCAGACCATTAGGTCATGGCCTATATGGGTCTTGGTTAGCATGTTATATGGGTCTCAGTTGTACGGGTCTTGGTTAGCATGTTATATGGGTCTCAGTTGTATGAGTCTTGGTTAACATGTTATAAGGGTCTTCGTTAACATGTTATATGGGTCGTGGTTGTCATGTTGTATGGGGTCTTGGTTAGCATGTCATATGGGTTGTGGTTGTCATGTTATATGGGTCTTGGTTAGCATGTTATAAGGGTCTTAGTTGTATAGGTCTCAGTTGCAGACCATTTTGGTCGTGGTTTATATGGGTCTTGGTTAGCATGTTATATGGGTCTCAGTTGTACGGGTCTTAGTTAGCATGTTATATGGGTCTTGGTTAGCATGTTATATAGGTCTCAGTTGTACGGGTCTTGGTTAGCATGTTATATAGGTCTTGGTTAGCATGTTATATAGGTCGTGGTTGTCAGATTGTATGGGTCTTGGTTAACATGTTATATGGATCTTAGTTAAGCATGTTATATGGGTCTAAATTGTATGGGTCTTGGTTAGCATGTTATATGGGTCTTGGTTGGTATGTTATATGGGTCTTGGTTGTATGGGTCTCAATTACAGACCATTTGGGTCGTGGTCTATATGGGACTTGGTCAGCATGTTATATGGGTCTTGGTTGTGATGTTGTATGGGTCTTGTTAGCATGTTATATGGGTGTTGGTTAGCATATTATATGGGTCTCAGTTGCAGACCATTTGGGTTGTGGTCTATATGGGTCCTGGTTAACATGTTATATGGGTTGTGATTGTGATGTTGTTTGGGTCTTGGTTAGCATGTTATATGGGTCGTGGTTGTGATGTTGTTTGGATCTTGATTAGGATGTTATATGGGTCTTGGTTAGTATGTTATATGGGTCGTGGTTGTCATGTTGTATGGTTCTTGGTTAACATGTTATATAGGTCTCGGTTGTAAGGGTCTTAGTTAGCATGTAATTTGGGTCTTGGTTGCATGGGTCTTAGTTGTAGAACATTTGGGTCGTGGTCTATATGGGTCTTGGTTAGTATGTTACATGGGTCTCAGTTGTACGGGTCTTGGTTAGCATGTTATATGGGTCTCAATTGTATGGGACTTGGTTAACATGTTATATGGGTCTTGGTTAGCATATTATATGGGTTTCATTTGTATGGGTCTTGGTTAGCATGTTATATAGGTCTTGGTTGCATGGGTCTTAGTTGCAGACCATTTGGGTCGTGGTCTATATGTGTCTTGGTTAGCATGTTATATGGGTCTCAGTTGTACAGGTCTTGGTTAGCATGTTACATGGGTCTTGGTTAGCATGTTATATTGGTCTCAGTTGTATGGGTCTTGGTTAGCATGTTATATGCGTCTAAGTTATATGGGTCTTGGTTATCATGTTATATGGGTCGTGGTTGTCATGTTGTTTGGGTCTTGGTTAGCATGTTATATTGGTCTTGGTTAGTATGTTATATGGGTCTCAGTTATATGGGTCTTGTTTAGCATATTATATAGGTCTTGGTTAGCATGTTATATGGGTCTTAGTTGTATGGGTCACAGTTGCAGACCATTTCGATCGTGGTCTATATGGGTTTTGGTTAGCATGTTATATGGGTCGTGGTTGTGATGTTGTATAGGTCTTGGTTAGCATGTTATATGAGTCTTGGTTAACAAGTTATATGGTCTTAGTTGTATAGGTCTTGGTTAGCATGTTATATGGGTCGTGGTTTTCATGTTGTATGAGTCATGGTTAGCATGTTATATGGGTCTTGGTTAGTATGTTATATGGGTCTCAGTTGTATGGGTCGTGGTTAGCATATTATATGGGTTCGGGGTTAGCTATATGGGTCTTAATTAGCATGTTATATGGGTCTCAGTTGTATGGGTCTTAGTTAGCATGTTGTTTGGGTCGTGGTTAGCATGTTATATGGGTCTCAGTTGTATGGGTATTGGTTAGCATGTTATATAGGTCTTGGTTAGCATGTTATATGGGTCTTGGTTAACATGCTAACCAAGACCCATATAACAGCTTACCAAGACCCATGACCCATATAACATGCTAACCAAGACCCATACAACTAACACCCATATAACATGCTTACCAAGACCTATATAATATGGTAACCAAGACATATACAACATGACAACTACGACCCATATAACATGCCAACCAAGAACCATACAACTGAGACCCATATAACATGCTATCTACAACCCATATAACATGTTAATCAAGACCTTTACAACTGAGACCCATATAACATGCTAACCAAGACCCATACAATTGAGACTCATATAACATGCTAACCACGACCCATATTACATGCTAACCAAGACCCATACAACTGAGACGCATATAACATGCTAACCACGACCCACATAACATGCTAACCACGTCCCATACAACTGAGACCCATATAACCAAGACCCATACAACTGAGACCCATATAACATCTTAACCACGACTCATATAACATGCTAACCAAGACCCATACAACTGAGACCCACCTAACATGCTAACCAAGACCCATATAACATGCTAACCATAACCCATACAACTGAGACCCATATAACAAGCTAATCAAGACCCATATAACATGTTAACCAAGACCCATATAACAAGCTAATCAAGACCCATATAACATGTTAACCAAGACCCGTATAACATGACAACCACGACCCATAAAACATGCTAAGCAAGGCCCATACAACTGAGACTCATATAACATGCTAACCAAGACCCATACAACATCACAACTACGACTCATATAACACACTAACCAAGACCCATATAACATGTTAACCATGACCCTTACAACTGAGACCCATATAACATGCTAACTAAGACCCATATAATATGCTAACCAAGACCCATACAACATCACAACCACGACCCATATAACATGCTATCCAAGACCCATGTAGACTACAACCTAAATGGTCTGCAACTGAGACCCATACAACCAAGACCCATATAACATGCTAACCAAGACTCATATAACATGCCAACCAAGACCCATACAACTGAGACCCATATAACACGCTAACCAAGACCCGTACAACATGACAACCACGACCCATATAACATGCTAACCAAGACCCATATAACATGCTAACCAAGACCCATACAACTGAGACCCACATAACATGCTAACCAAGACCCGTACAACTGAGACCCACATAACATGCTAACCAAGACCCATACAACTGAGACCCATATAACATGCTAAGCTAGACCCATATAGACCACGACCCAAATGGTCTGCAACTGAGACCCATACAACCAAGACCCATATAACATGCTAACCAAGACCCATACAACTGAGACCTATCTAACACGCTAAGCAAGACCCATATAACATGCTAACTAAGACCCATACAACATGACAACCACGACCCATATAACATGCTAACCAAAACCCATATAACATGGTAACCACGGCCCATATAATATGCTAACCAAGACCCATGCAACTGAGACCCTATAACATGCTAACCACGACCCATATAACATGCTAACCAAAACCCATACAACTGAGACCCATATAACATCCTAACCAAGACCCATACAACTGAGACCCATATAACATGCTAACCACGACCCATATAACATGTTAACCAAGACCCATATAACATGCTAACCACGACCCATATAACATGACAACCACGATCCATATAACATGCTAACCAAGACCCATATGCACCACGACCCAAATGGTCTGCAACTGAAACCCATGCAACCAATGATCAGGGTCAAATATTGCATATCAGACCCCGATCATTACCTATTTTACGTACATGATAATGCCTAAACATCATATTTTAATTGTATTTTTGTTACAGGATGTAATAATGAGCGTTTGACTGAAAAGAGGATTAAAAGCATGGATTTGATGATCCAAAGCCACCGAAACACAGGATGAACCTCAGAGGACCAATAATGAAGAGTTTACACGCCTGGGATCTGAGGAAAGCAAGCCAAAGGGGCCTGAAATTGGTGCAAAATGCAAGATCACACGTTTCCCGCCATCCGATCAGTTCGAAACTTCATACATGGGATGAGGGCCATAAATTAACCGTACATATCAAATTTCATCCATTAAAGATCTCGGGAAGTGGGCCAAATGACGAATCAGCCCACAAACCATCGATTCTGGGCCCACCTGATATCTGGAATTGGTTCAAACTTGGTCTCAACGCCTTAAATGGGGAGACCAACCAGAGGCTCGGATCTGATTTTTCAAAAACATCACAGTGGGCCCCATATGTGATGCATGTACACCATACATCCAATGCACAAGCCGTGCACCGGACGACTAAGACGGTCAGCGCAAGCGCTAACCGACTTCTTTCGCGCAAAGCGTGTTGCGACGCTGTTTGGAAACAGCGTTCGCACGCCGTTTAATTTCGAACGTGTTGTGGACCCCACCTATTGTCCAATCCGACAATCCAATCCGTCCATTCTTTGTCTCAGGTAAATGTTACCAAGGTGTAGGTGGCCGAATTGCAAATAAGAGCGACTATGAAAATCTAGCCGTCCAAACGTCGGACGGATGGTGGTGCAGAAATTGAGGTGGACCTCATCAATGGAAAAAGAAAACGGACATCCCTGGACGGTTTTCAGTTGGGAGTCGAACGGACGGAGTGGATTGTCCAACAAATCATCACAGTGGGCCTCACCATTTTCGCAGCGAAACCCATCCGCGTCCCTGTTACGCGGCAGCGGCGAACGGACGCTGGTCCGTTTTGCAGACGTCAATGGGCCCCACACGTCACCTGTACGGTTGATCTGATCCGTCCATCTTGTAGAGGGCCGCGAGCACTACAAACCCATGCTGATATTCCACTCCCATGCGTACACATGTGCATGATACAGAGGCCACAAAAGGGCTGCCCTGCAACGTTCAAAACTGATCTCTTCGTGTTTTCTTCTCTGGGCCGCGTTAATGGACGTTCAAAACCACCCATTCTTGACTGAAATTTCGTCCTGAATTCAATGGACGGGGTGGATTTTCCAGAAAATACTTCGGTGGGGCCCACCGATCATGGTTGCGAAAATTTCGATTCCATGTCCTGTTACAACTCTGCCACTGATCCAGCTTTCCAGCAACTATAAAAAAGGAGTCTTGGACATGGGAAAAGGAGGGAGAATGAGGGAGGAGCTCCAGATCTACAGCAAGGGAGAGAAGAAAGAGAAGAGAGAGAAGAAAGAAGAGAGAGAGAAATTGGTTTGAATTTTCCTTTATGATTTTTTATCTTTATTTTTCCATTTATTTAATGGAGTTTATGGGTAACTAATCTCTCAGCTAGGGCTGAGATGAAACCCCTAATTTGAATACCCTTTGTTCCATGTTGATTTTACTTTAATTAAGATTGATTTGTTTCTTTCCCTAGTGTGCTTGATTGTCTTAAATTTTATACTTCTCCATCTATGAACTTTTGAGTCTATGGATGGATGTGGTTTGGATGCTTATTCTAGGTGCTTGTATCTGATCATGAACAGGTTCCTGTAGAGGAAGAAACAGGGTGCTTTATTGAACTGCATATTCCATATGCCCGATTTGGACATGGGATATGTTATTCATGGCATTGCTTGAAGGAATTAGACAATCTGTATGCCCGATTAAGGACACAGATTGTGCTTTCTCTAGATAAGTTGGATCAATCTAATTTAAGGTAAATTAACAGACAAAACAATGGTTAGGATAATTAGGGGTGGATTCGAAAGTCCTAGTGCTCTCTCTGATTGAATTTTCTTCCTTATTCTCAATAGTTATTTTCCATAGAATTGTGTTAGTAAATTGCTCCATTATTTGTTGAATTAGTTAAGGAGAATTGTGAATTTGAATTGTGACGACCAGTCCCTGTGGATTCGACCTCGGTCTTACCGAGTTTATTACTACATCACAACCCTATACTTGGGGAGTGAACAACCAAGTCCCATATAACATGCTAACCAAGACCCATATAACATGCTAACCAAGACCCATTCAGCAAACAACCATGACCCATATTACATGCTAAGCAAGACCCATATAACATGCTAACCAAGACCCATACAACATGACAATCACGACCCATATAACGTGCTAACCAAAACCCATATAACATGATACCCATATAACATGCTAACCAAGACCCATATAACATGCTAACCAAGATCCATACAACATGACAACTACAACCCATATAACATGCTAACCAAGACCCATACAAGTGAGACCCATATAACATGCTAACCACAACCCATATAACATGCTAATTAAGACCCATACAACTGAGTCCCATATAATATGCTAACCAAGATCCATATAAATGCTAACCAAGACCCATATAGACCACGATCCAAATGGGTAGTAACTTAGACCCATACAACCAAGTCCCATATAACATGCTAACCAAGACCCATATAACAAGTTAACCAAGACCCATACAACTGAGACTCATATAACATGCTAACCAAGACCCATATAACATGCTAACCAAGACCCCTACAGCTGAGACCCATATAACATGCTAACGAAGACCCATATAAGATTCTATCCAAGATCCATACAACTGAGACCAATATAACATGTTAACCAAGACCCATATAACATGCTAACTAAGACCCATAGAACATGCTAACCAGGACCCATATAACTGAGACCCATATAACATGCTGACCAAGACCCATATAACATGCTAACCAAGACCCATATAACATGGGTCGTGGTTGTAATGTGGCAACGGTCGTGATTGTAATGTAGTAAGGGTCGTAGTTCTCATGTTATATGGGTCGTGGTTGTTATGGGTCATAGTTATAATGTTATATGGGTCGTGGTTCCCATGTTATATGGGTCGCGGTTGTTACATGTTCACTTCTTTTACTCCCAAATGAAAGGATAGTCATTGGTACAATAGCCTTAGGCCAACAATGGGTAGATCCATTCCGTCCACCCTGTTAGGCAGCTCGGCGTGGGCCCAAAAAGTCCTGACTTGGGCAATGTCTACTTCTAACAAACATCACGGTAAGCCCGAAAAGTTTCAACAGTGGGTTCCATTTTCACCATTATTTTCTATTATGTGGCCCACACGAGTTGGGGATAAGGCTGATATTTGGGCCCTAGCCCTAAAATGACATGACAAAAAGGATGGGTGGCATGGATTATATTACACGGCAAAAAGGATGGGCGGAATGGATTATACACATACGTCAATGTGGGCCCCATGAGCTTGGTCCTTGCCTGCAAGCAAAAAAGGGTTCCGTACACATTACTTTCTTGGCATTAAATACGACATAACTTGTTCTTCCCTGAAAAACTATACAACTACTGAAACAAGGATAAGGGCATTTTGGTCCAAGTAATTTTCAAAAGCATGTCAGAAGGCCCTCAAATGTGGAGTGTCATAGCGATCGAGGTAATTTGCCCAAATTTTGAGGCAAGTACGGTCAATTTCCCCTTTTGAAATGAAGAAGAAGACGTCGGTCAGCATGCACTAACCGACCTTGAGGAATTCAGTGCATGGCTTGTGCACTTGTGCACCATGTACATGCAATGTATATGTGGGCTCCAGCATGATGTTCGTGAGAAATCTGTTCCGTCCATCTGCATTGTCAGCTCATCTAATGCATTGAAACAGAATTTGAAGCATATCCAGATATTAGGCAGGCCCCAAATCAGGATTTCAAGGGCTGATCTATCAGTTTGGCCATTTCCACAGGGATCTAGGAGCTAAAATTTGATGTGTATGGGTAATTTGTGGTCCCAAGGCTACACGTAAAGTTTTAAGCTGATCAGATTGTGGCAACCCCATAATCTTACATTCTGGATGAGTTTTTAGGCCCTTTTAATAAGACCGCTCCACATTTTAAAGAGGATTCAAGGCAGAATGACTGAAAGGATGCTCAGAACTTATTTCAAGCCGGAGATTGGTTGATCAATTCAATAATTCCTCCTAAGTACTAGGAGATGACTGAAACAAGCGTCGAAATGTTGCCGAAATTTCTATCGGACAATCTCATCTGACTTTGATTGAATGTACTTTATTTTTAGAATTAAGGGAATTCGAGGATGTAAATGAACTTAGAATAAATGTGATTAATGTTCTCTCATTGGATTCTTTGTTACCATTGAATAAATTCCCCAAATCAAATGCATTTGTTTTCTTGTCGAAACAAAATGGATATTATCTTATTCAAACATAATAAGGAGAGAACATTTGAAGACAATCATCATATCTTATTAGTTCTGAGTTCATTTACATCCTTGAACATCCCTTGATTCTAAGATAGATTATTCAGAATACACAAATTGACAAAGTTCAAATGTTCAAATCAAATATCAAATTCAGCAGCATTTAGTCAGTTGCTTCAGTCATCTCCTAGAACTTAGGAGGAATACGGTTTGAATATCTCTTCAACTGATTTCTCCTCTTTAACTTGAACAGAAGAAATATGAAGAAATATGAAGGCTTCGGCCATTTCAGCAGCATGATGGCCCCAGAGTTTCATAGATTGCAAGGCAGTCTAGTCGCGCGGTCCCGTACAACGGGAACAATCATCATATTTATTCATACTGAGTTCATTTACATCCTTTGATTTCCCTTAATTCTAAGATAGATTATCTTAAGATACAGAAATCGAAAGAGTTTGAATATCGAATCTAGATATCAAACCGCCAGCATTTCGACTTGTGATTTAATTGAAATTGCAGTGATGACCGCTTTAGTTGAAGTGGGTATATGCCAATATGTCCTAGAGGGGGGTGAATAGGACTTTTTAGTATTTTATGATATTTTAAAATCCTATCAATCCTATCCTGAGAAAATATGCATGTATTAGGATTTCTTCAAAGTAACTCTAATGGCTTCCAAGCCAAATAGAGGATCCAGTCATAAAACTATTTGAAAGATAAACAAGATGCAAATCATAGTTTATGATGGACGTGACTCTGTGTGAGGTGTGATCTCAGATAATCAGATATGAAAACAATAAAGGAAATCACACAAGCAATACATGACATAGCAATCTCAAACACAGTTATTTTTATAGTGGTTCGACTACTTGTCTACTCCACTTCCGGCGGACGCACTCAACCCTTGAGTATACCGGATCTCACTAAAGGAGGTTTCACAACAGCTTCACCTCAAACCGGAGGTTTCAAATCAAGCTCACCTCAAACCAGTACAACCTACTCTAGACTGACTCTAACGTGTCCACACGACACAAGTTTATGCTCCCATGAGCAAGGGTCAACACACAACACCCGAATTTTAGGCCACACAGGCTAAGGACCTACACAAGGACCTAAGAGTTTATGCTCTCTATAGAGCAAGGGTCAACAAAAAGCACCCCCACGTACGCTCCCGTCGGAGGCCTTCTATGAGGACTTGAAAGGGGTGAGAAACACCTTAGATCCAATCCTACAGAAGGAATGATGGCAAGGGTCCTCTGGACTCTAATGACTTACAGATAAGTAGATGAGCCCCATTCAGCACATTGATGAAGATCTCCTCCTTTGATGATGAAAAATCTTCAGCTCCCTTGAACCGCAACTTAGATGATGTACCAAGATAAGGTGACGGGTTGGGTCAAGATTATGGTGGAATCCTACTCTATTAAATGTTTTCTTATAAATGAGACCGAGCAATTCCAATCATCTATGCATTCAAGGCATCCCAGCTTAATGATTTGCCATTAAGATGGTAGCTGCAGGATCCTTGAATGTGGAAGTTCATTCCCCAATCCACTCTATTGAATGTCAATGATGAGGGTGGATTGGAGGATGAACTTCCATGAGAGAAAAGGCTTAAGGTATAAGATTTGTGGTTAAACACACAAAAGAACTCTCTATATTTCTCTACCAACAACCAAGGGCAAGCTCTCATTAAATAGGCAAAAGGTTCCAACGGATATCAAACGGAAATTTTTTTTGACAAAGTTCGATGTCATCAAGCAGGGTCGATATCATCGAGCATATACTCTTGATAGCATCGACTAGCCGCTCGATAACACGAACTCAACTGTCAAACATTTTTAAAACTTTTTGTCAACTGGTCGAGGAAATCAACCATGGGTCGATGTCATCGGATTTCGAACTCCGATTTCATCGACACGAGGTTTGATTCCTCGACATTTGAAAATGTGAGAGCGCTTGCCTTTGAAATATTTCAGGTAAGGGATATGATCGATCATCACTTGATATCATCGAAATTTGAATATCGATGATATCAATGACAGTGTCGATTCATCGATAATTCCAAGGAATTTTCCTATATGCTTGCTGGACAATTTTTGTCCTATTTCGATGACATCGACCTCGTCTCGATATGATCGATATTTGAATATCAATTTTATCGAGTGACCCTCGATCCAAGAAAAAACAACCTCAAAACTTGCTGGATAGATTTGTGTCCCCATTCGATATCATCGAAGGTCTACTGATATCATCGAGATTTGAATTCTGAGGATATCGAGGAGCCCTTCGATATATCGAGAATCAGATGATTTGCCTTAGTAGCTTTTTGGACATAACTGACCAGATGTTGATTTTATCGAGTTAATTCGATGGACTCGATTTTCAAACTTTAATGATATCGAGTAGTCCATCGATTCATTAATAATTCAGTCCAGAGATCTTTGTGGTTGCTGGACATCATAAGTCCTCATTTTGATAATATCGAGTGCGCTTCGAGGACATCGATAACAGGGATCGATTTCATCGAGCCATGATCGATAAATCGACAAAGGTAGAAAACTTAAAGATTTTTCTATTCTGTTTGAAAAACTTTTCTAACCAAAAACCCTAGGATGTTCTATTTAATTTTAAGGATTTTAATTACCTGGTGTTTTGGGACATAAGATGTGAGGCTAAGATTTACCTGTGACGAGTTCGGGCACACATCCAGTTGAGGCAGACGCTTGATCAATCTTCCTATGAGGCTCCTTTGTCTTGCTAACTCAACACTCACGCTAATCGACAAACCAGGGCACTTTCATTAATCATCTCATTGAGAGGAATGTTGTGTGGATCTGATCATTTGATCTCTCCTTCTTGAGCTCATATTCCTGTGTAAAAGGAAGACCAAAAAGTGCACTTCACCAGACATTTCGGCAGCATTTTAGCTCTTTGAGCATTGATGGCTGCGCAACAGCATACTGTTGCACGGCCTGGCACAAAACCTTCTCTCTTTCCTTCCTTCCTTCTCCTCCTGATACGTTCGGGCTTCTCTTCTTCTCTAGAGCTCTGACCTTCCTCAAAATCTTCAATTTGTACAAATGAGAGGGGGAGTGGGGTACTTATAGGCCTCCACACGTGCGAACCCTCGAAGTCTGTGCTATGGGCTCACCTTTCATCAAATCTGAGCCATCCACATCTGCACACCCGAATTATCCCTTGAGCCTGTCTCGCAACACCCAACCCCTTTTGCGTGGGTCTGCACAACACTATGGTGTTGCACAGACTGGCACAAAGGGTCCATCATACTTCACTTGTTCAGGCGTGCACAACTATGAAAGATCTTTGCACGGACCCGCACAACTGACACCCTTTTGCACGGGTCTGCGTAATGCCATGACTTTCTCTTCATCATGTATTTTCTTCACAACTTTTGCTCTCTCTTCTCTTCATAGTTTCCCTTTATTTCTTTTATTCTTTTCTCTTCTTTCTTCCTTGTCTTTGACATCTTCTCATCCTTTAAAATTCTTTTTTCATCGTATGATAGAAACTTCATACATTTTTTGTGCACCATGGATAATACTCATTCATACTTGTTTGCACAAAAGATTATTTTTTGAAAAAGGTTTGAACATTGAAAATTGAAGATTATATCACACAAGTTTTGTTTGAGACTAGCAAAATGTTGGTTGGGGGGTGTGTTGTGTAGCATCCCCAAATTTTAGGGCCAGAGTTTATACTCGTGCCCGAGAAAACCGGATGTTAATAATTAAATGAATTTGATGCTTTAAAAATCGCACCATATTTTTTTCATCTAGATCACATCCAGTTACATTCATGAAGGTAACCATTCATGAGAATAAAACCAACTGTGATTATTAAAAGAATTTAATAAAATATCAAATGCCCTTTCAATGGGAGCTTATTACATTATCGAGTTCGTAGCGGAAGTATAAATCTAAATCAGTAATCTATCTTCTTATTTTCCCTTTCAACAAAAGCTTATTACAATATCGAGTTTGCAGCGGAAGTATAAATCTAAATCAGGAATCTATCTTCTTATTCATCTAGTATAATCTTCCATAGGCAGATGGTCTTCTAGGTCTTCAATCTGTACATCACCTACATCATCTGTACAGTTAGAGAGGGTCAACGCCCTACTCATAGTGAGAGTTATCCTTTAAGATTAACAATAATTCAAGAGATTCATAAAAGTAATGTAAGTGTTCTGATACATCTTGTACTCGACTACGACGAGAGGTATCAACATGCGCAACCAATCTACATTAATGAAGCATAACCACAAGTTTACCCAAATCACAAAGGAAACATCATCATCACATATCCACAAATGTAAAGAGTTGAAAACAGTGCTGAAAGGGAAATACATATATCGAAAATCAAAGCTCCAGAAGACAGTTACATGCTCCAAGCTCAATGTTGCTGCGACCTAACACCACCTGCACGCATCTATCATGCATGAGCAAAAACATATATATCAGAGCAATGCGAAATCTTAGAGGGTGGTGTAATTGTGTGTGCAGGGTAAGTGTCAAGTATGTAATATCAGAGCAATGCGGAAACATGCCGATAAGTCCATATATATCATCAGCCTTATCCAGGCTATGTGATGCAAAAACATAATAAGCCAATAGCATATACTGAGGAAGCAATGTAGATCAGCTATGTAATGCGGAGACATAGTAAGTCAAATATCGTATACTGAGGATGCAATACAATATGCAAATCCTGACGAGTCCACGAATACCGTCAACTTCATCTAAGCCATATAAATGCAGAAACATAGCAACCCAAAATGTCATATGCCATGGATGTAATCCAATATGCAGATCCTGGCAAGCCCGTAATACCATCAACCTTATTCAGGCTATGCAATATAGAAGCATAGTAAACCAAATGTTATGCGTTAAGGATGCAATGCAATATGCGGTGCGAATGGAATGACCAAGCTGGAGTGTGAAGTCGGGATGATATTACGTAGTATCGCAGGTTATGGGGTCCATTACAAGGGACTTCTATCCAAACCAGTCCCATACCTAAATTTGGATAGTCAGACTCAATGTGGTAAACTCCTGATCTTAGGTTGGTCGCGCCCCAACCGAAATCCTGATCATTGCGAAGGTACACATAACAATTAGTTGCGCACCACCAGTCCGAGTGGATAATGAATGAATGATCAAAATGTTAAGCATGCAACTCTTGCTTAATAAGTCCACATATCAGTATCGTACATCTTTGGGATCCTCACCGAGGTCTAGTACACTCCACATTGACTGCTGCCTCTGTCACTCCCCGAACTCGAAAATTGGGTTCACAAAATTCTTGATCGCCAAATCAGGTGCCGACAGCCTCCGTAGTACCCCATTCTCGGCTCCCAGCGCCCATACGACAGATTTCGATCTTGGGATCCTACAAGGAGGATTCCAATGTACATTTAACTCGTAATAAGTATAACCACAAGTTTACCCAAATCATAAAGGCAACATCATCATCACATATCCACTAATATAAACATTTGAATACAGCGTTGAAAGGGAAATGCATATATCGAAATCAAAGCTCTAGAAGTCAGTTGTACGGTCCAAGCTCAAGCTGCTGTAACTTAATGCCACCTGCACGCATCTATCGTGCATAAGCTTATAGAAAGCTTAGAGGGTGGTGTAAGTGTGTGCACAAGGTAAGTGTCAAGTATTCAATACAATGCCATAATCATACAATATCAGAAATACTAGCAAGATCATGAATTATACGATATCAGAGTAAGCGGAAATACTGACAAATCCATGAGTCATAAAATATCAGAGTAATATGGAAATATGCTGGCAAGATCATGAATCATACGATATCAGAGTAAGCAGAAATACTGATCAGTCCATGAGTGCCATCAACCGTACCAAGGCTATACAATGCAAGATATGAATACTAACGGCCATATCAATGCAAAAACATAGCAACCTAAAATGCTAAATGCTGCGGATGCAATACAATATGCAGTGCAAATGAAATGACCAAGCTGGAGTGAAGTCAGGATGATAGTACGTAGTATCGCAGGCTATGGGGTCCATCACAAGCAACTTTTATCCAAACCAGTCCCATACCTAAATTTATATAGTCACACTCAATGTGGTAGACTCCTAATCTCAGGTTAGTCACGCGCTTTAACCGAAATCCTAGCCATTGTGAAGGTACACTTAATAAATAATTGTGCACCACCAACCCGAGTGGATAGTGAATGAATGAATGAATATGTAACTCCTACTCAATAAGTCCACATATCAATACTGCACATCTCTGGGATCATCACTGGGGTTTAGTACACTCCAAACCAGATTTTTACCCCATCACACACAACCAGGTGAGTGGAAGAGACCTCACTATCCACCTGGCCAGTAGTCAGCTAATACCTACCTGGCACATCGATAGCGGACCCATTTATGAGCTCGTCAAACTCAGCCTAGTTTTGCCCACTACGAATCGGGCGGATAAGGTCACACCCCTTCTAACTGACCACAACACAGTGGGAGATGCGGCCTACTGGTATTCGGCACTCGAGCACTCATGTAATCCACTCGGTCTAGACGTTGGAGCGTCTCCTAGCCACGGAGGTTTAGGGACTTTCACCCATGGACATCCAAAGTGCCCAGATGGTCTAACCAAATATTTATGGTGTCCCATCTGGCCATTCACGACATGCCTGTGGAGGCTACGACCCTGATATTGTTAGGGCGTACAATAATCACAACACACAATGTAAGATGTATGAGTCATACAATCCAGTCATGCATCAATCTTGCGTATACCGTGCGCTCATGTGAGACAATCTCTGCCTATCAGGGAGTCTCATACAACCTTCCCAATGACATATGCAATGGTCAACCACATCTCATAACAAACATGCAGATGATGTGTATGAGTATGTATCATGATGTTATGCTGTCACACACTCATAATCGGTATAGACAACCGGCATCGATAATCGACCTCAATAATTGGAATCAGCCTCGACAACCGGAATCAGCCTCGACAATTGAAATCGGCCTCGACAATCGGAATCGGCCTCAACAATCAGAATCGGTCTCAGGAATCAGAATCGGCCTCGATAATCAGAATCGGCCTAGACAATCAAAATCGGCCTCGATAATCGGCTTCGATAATCGGCCTCGGCAATCGGAATCGGCCTTGACAATTGAAATCAGCCTCGGCAATCAGAATCGGCCTCGACAATCAGAATCGGCCTCGATAATCAGCCTCAGCAATTGGAATCGGCATTGATAATCGACCTAACACAAGGCATAAGGGAAGGTCACAATGTGGACATTTAACCATCATCGCCCATCAATGTGGACATATAACCATTATTACTCCCAAAGAGTGGCCCACATAGAGCCAAACGTATGGTGGGCCCATGGCCTCACATAAGGGCCTCATACACAACATAGTGGGCCACATACAATCTCAATGGGCCACATGCATGGGCCTTAATTATATCACAATGGGCCTCTACCCATGGGCCCTAAATACATCTCAATGGGCCTCAACCCATGGGCCCCAAATACATCTCAATGGGCCTCAACCAATGGGCCCCAAATACATCACAATAGGCCTTACTAAATGGGCTGGAAATACATCACAATGGGCCTTACCAAATCGGCCGGAAATACATCACAATGGGCCTCATCATATGGGCCAGAAATACATTACAATGGGCCTCATCAAATAGGCCGAAAATACATCATAATGGGCCTCATCATATGGGCCGAAAATATATCACAATGGGCCACGTCCCACAGCCTAATACACACCACAATGGGCCTCATCACATGGGCCGCAATTGCATCAAGGTAGGCCTAACGGATGGGCCACAAATACATCACAACGGGCCGCAATTGCATCAAGGTAGGCCTAACGGATGGGCCACAAATACATCACAACGGGCCACGTACCTGGGCCTAATACACATCATAATGGGCCACATTAAATGGGCTACAAAAACATCACAATGGGCAGCATCACATGAGCCTAACATATATCACAATGGGCCGCTCAATGGGCTACACCAATGAGCCTCGTAACATCAAGTGGGCCGCATCAATGGGCCACAAAATAGGCCTCATATACATCAAATGGGCCACGCATCTGGGCCTCAAATACATCAAATGGGCCACGTGACATGGGCCTAATCACATCGCAATGGGCCTCGTGTCCATCAAGTCGGGCTTCATCATGTGGGCTTTAAATACAAAAGAGGTGGGCCCCATCAGATGGGCTAAAAATACAAACAGGTGGGCCCCATCACATGGGCCAAAAAAATAAATAGGTGGGCCCTATACATGGGCCAAAAATACATCATGATGGGTCTCATGGATGGGCTGCACCAATGGGCCTTAAATGGGCTTAGATTACATCTAAAATCATTTCAATAGTTACAGGTGCAACATGTGTATCACTGTACACTATCATTCTATGGGGCACATGGCCACTGATGATGATCAGCACCGTCCAAACATTATCCAGGTAAATCAGCACCATGCAAACACTTCCCATGTAAATCAGCACCATCCAAACATTGTCTATGTAAATCAGCACCATGCAAACATTATCTATGTAAATCGGTACCGTCTAAACGTTGTCCAGCACCATCCAAACATTGCGTACGGTGTGGATATGGAACATACGTCGAGGTGGGGTCTATAGCACCATCCAAACATTGTCCAACACCGTCCACACGTTCTGGACAGTGTGGATGAAATAAATAGATCACTGGTGGGTGTCCACGCTGGCAAAATGGGTGGATGGCTTGGGGATCACATACATCAAATGGGACCCACAGAACTTGCTGACGTCAACTGACCAGCTATATAGCTGGTGTGTGAAAAACCAGCCAATCCGCTTCAAAAAGGTGGGTCCCACGTGGGGCCCACCGTATCCATATGATATTATATTATATATAATATTATATTATATTATACTATTATTTTATTATTTTTATATTATATTTTTTTTGTTTGAAAATCTTCAGTGTCCAGTAGGTTGGACGTCCCTCCAACGAACAGTCTGGATCAATACATCAAGGTAGGGTCCCACATGGCGAATGGACGGCGTGGACTACAAATCATACATCACAGTGGGTTCCACGTGATGGACGGCCCTGATGGTGTTGCTCGTCAGATGGGTGGTGTAGATAAACACTTACATCAGGGTGGTTTCTAACTAAGATTTGAATCTGCTTCATTGAATAGACAACGTGGATACACACGTCCATAAATGGGTCCACGTCCAATGTACGGACGGCGTGGATACCCATATACATCATGTCGTGGCCCACGCGCCGTCTAAACAGTCCAGCACTGTCCAGAGGTTCTGGACGGTGTGGAGAAAGACATACATCCAGGTGGGTCCATGTGGTGACCCACCACCGCTTGGATCAACGGATATTTATATTTTTACTTCATCCATGGCAGCGGGAAGGGGGGGCCAACAGATGGATGGTCTAGATCAAGTTGGCCACAATCCAACAAAAAGGAGAGGGGAAGAGAGATAGAGAGAGAAAGAGAGAAAGGAAGGAAGAGGAACGTGTGAAGGGGAGGGACCCGCCACTATGGGCCCTCCCCATACAATGCATACATCAAGTGGGTCCCACAACAAGTGGGCCCTCAAATCATCAAATCCGAACGAAATCATCCACCTTTGATCATGGACTTCTTCTTCCATCAGCACATTCTAGAGCTCTAATGGATGAGATTCAACGGTCGAGATGAAGCTTGGATGGTGGATATGAGAGGTAGGAAGGTGGGCCACACTAAGCTCTCTCATGGAGGTTAGGACGTGGGTTGCTTGGAGAATGAGAGAGAGAGAGAGATGAGAGAGAGAGAGAGAGGTTGTAAGAGAGAGAGGGATGGGGTGTGATGGGTGAGTGAGTGATGGGTGTACTTTGTTGTAAGAGAAAGTTAACTTTGGGGAGGGTGGTTGTACTTGGGGATGGGTGTGAGTGATAGGAGTGACATGTACTTGATTGATGTGATTGATGGGTGTGATGTTCTCTTCGGTTTTACAACTGCACGGCATTTTTCCTCGAACTAAATACAAGTCCACATCTCCTGGCCTGGGTATCGCCTTGACAACACCAAAAAAGGGGTAGAGGATACAAACTACATTAGTTTTTTGCTACAGATTTCCTACCCATGTTTATGTATTATCTCCTAACGACTTGCGAGACACTGCATCGGAACCACGACGAAGGCGCGGTCGAAGGGTATAAGTCTCAGGTCGAGCCGACTCTAGAATGCGGGATACGACTTAGGGTCACGCGCAAATGCCGATAACAGATCATGGGTTGTCGAAATTCGACCGAGAGGACCGCAAAGGCCTAAGGAACGGTATGGTCTAGATATGGGCCTCACAGCCTCCCTAGCCGTACAGCCCAGTGAGTGGAAAAGACCACATTATCCGTCTGCCATCAGTATATCAATGCCTACCCAGCTCATCGATAGCGGACCCATTTGCGAGCTGGTCAAACTCAGCCTAGCTTACAGGCCCCTCACTCAGGCGGATAAGGCCACACCCCCTTCCAACCGACCATAACACAGTGGAAGATGCGGCCTACTGGTATTTGGCACTTGGGCACTCATGTATCCACTCGATCTAAACGTTGGAGCGACTCGTGGCCACGGAGGTTTAGGGACTTTCACCTAGGGACATCTATAGCACCTCATGTAGAAAAGATTTTCGATGTCCCATCTAGCCATCCATGACATGCCTGTGGAGGCCACGGCCCTGATGTCACTAGGGCGTACGGTGATCATATCACAAAATGCATGAGCTATGCCATTCAGTCATGCATCAAACCTGCGCGTACTGCGTGCTCATGTGAGGCAACTCCGTCTCTCAGGGAGTCCCATAATAATCCGTCCAATGGCACTTGTTATGATCAATCACTCCTCATATCAAGCATACATATGATGCGCATGGGCATGGATCGTGGAGCTATACTAAGCATGTTATATGATGATGATGTAATCTCCTCATAACAAGGATGGGCTTAAATGGCTACTTATATCAAGAATGGGACTAACGAGGCCTAAGGGAAGGTTACAATGTGGACATTTAACCATCACTGCCCATCATGTGGACATTCTACCAACATTGCTCCCAATGAGTGGCCCTTATAGGGCCAAATATATAGTGGGGCCCATGGCCTCACATAAGGGCCTCATATACAATCACAATGGGCCTCATCACATCAAGTGGGCTACATCACATGGGCCTCATACACATCAAGTGGGCCGCATCACATGGGCTTCATATACAACAAGTCGGGCTTCACTCTTGGGCCATATATACATCACATCGGCCTTATCAGATGGCCCACAAATACATCACAATGGGCCACAACCCATGGGCCTCAAGTACATCGCAATGGGCCACAACCCATTGGCCTCAATTACATCACAATAGGCCACAACCCATGGGCCTCAAACACATCACAATGGGCCACGATCCATGGGCCTCAAATATATCACAATGGGTCGTGAATACATTACAATGGGCCACGATCCATGGGCCTCAAATACATCACAATGGGCCACAACCCATGGGCAACGAATACATTACAATGGGCCTCACATTGGGCCTCATCAAATGCCTCATATACATCACATGTGGGTCCCATCTACTGGACGACACTGATACAACACATGCATCACGATGTAGCAACACCGTCCCAATGCCTGGACGGTGTGGATGCATACATTATATGGGGTCCAAATCCCGGGATGGACAAAACACAAACATCATGTGGGTTCCACCGTCCTCTGTTAGACGGTGGACAACACATACATCAACAGGGCCCTACCGTCCATCTGGACAGTGCAGATACAACAATACATCAAGGTGAGGCGCCACCATCCAGACCGCTGGATGGTGTAGATATATAATACATACATAGAGTGTGGGCCCCACGTCCACCTGTGGATGATGTGGATATAAAGCTCATACATATTAGGGTGGGGTCCACGTTAGTGTGGATGGTGTGGATTACAACACATCCATCGAGGTGAGGCCCCACGTCTGGGCAATGGACGGTGTGAGTGACGCACATACATCATGGGCTCCACCATCCACTGTTGGACGGTGTACATGCAAAACATACATCGCGTGGGTCCCGTCCCTGTTGGATGGACGGTAAGGATGATACACATCCAACAACGTCCCACCTGATTGGACGGCTGGATGAGACACATGCATGGTGGGTTTCCACTGCACAGGCGGTGTAGATAAAACCCATATCTCACGTGCACAAGAGAGAGATGGACAGTTAAGATGAAACACATATGTCAAAGTGGGCCACATCGTCCTTAGCTAGACGGTGTGAAGGAAACACATACACCATGGTGATCCCACGTGTTGGATACAGCACGGTAGGCCCCACCTGATATTTAAATCTGCCTATATTATGGGTGGACGGTGTGGATCAAAACACACACGTCAGTGGGTCCCACCGTCCCTAATGAACGATGTGGATAAAACACTGACATCATGGTGGGGTAGGTATAACTCATACTACAGGATGGGACCCATAGAATTTGCTGACATTAATCCAGTAGCTATATTGTTGTTGGACGATCTGGATGTAACACACGCTGTACGATGGGGCCCACAAAACTTGCTGACGATAATACATCAGCTATTTAGCTGCTGTAAGGTACATCAACCAATCCACTACCATCACATAGTGGGTCCCACGTGTAGCCTGAAGCTGATATTCATAGTTTTCCTTCATCCATGCCAGACCGGATGGATAGCTAGAATGGGCCCCAGCCATTGCAACAAGGTGGGTCCCACTTGGGCAGCAGTGTGGCCCACGAAATGGACAGTGTGGATCATACATCAAGGTGGGCCATCATACACAAAAGGAGAGAGAGAGAGAGAGAGAGAGAGAGAGATCGTGTGATGGAGGGCTCCGCCACTATGATCCCTCCTAGGATTACAATACATACATCAAGATGGGTCCCAAATGGGATCCATACCATCAATCGGTAGGCCCCCCTTGGCCCATCATCAAAACACAAATCTAAGCCTATAAAACACCCACCGATTCTACTTCTTCTAGGCTCCTTAGCTCCTAGGCTTTCCCTTTGATAGTGGAAGATGAAGATTGAAGGGTGGAGATGGAACATTAGGGGGGGTAGGAAGTGGGCCACACCTAGCTTCTCCTCCCTTGGAATGCTTAGACAATTTCCTCTCCTTGGGTTACTTGGGATGGAGTGAGAAAATAAGAGAGAGAGAGAGAGAGAGAGAGGAGTGGTGTGTAACGGATATGACATGGGAAGGTATGGGTTGCCTTGACTTTTTAGTAAGAAAGGGATGGGATAGGTATGGGTGTTGTTAACTTGTGGGTGAGAAAGGGATGGGTGTGATGGGATGTGTACTTGACTTGATTGATGTGATAGGTGGTAGAGATTGTAATAGCCCGGATTTTTCCTAACCTAGAATTAGACGTCCTTAGGCGATGAGTCAATCCTAACACCGGTTTAACTTCTCAAACACTCAATTAAAGCCTCAAATCCCTTTTCAAACCATTTTCTTCACAAATCCCACCCTTCACCACCTTGTTCTTTCAATATTTTCTAAGTACTTTCACCTTAGACACTATCTTAAAGTTTAGGTAATGAAGAACAATACTTAAACTAAACATTGCTAGAAAGAACTAAGTACCACCTCAGACCGAAATCACCCAGGACTAAATCCTTTAGAAACTAGGCGAGAATTAGCCAGTGTTAAACTAGAGTGCCTGTGAAATTAGCACCAATCACTTTAAATACGATCTGCAAGACCCAAAACTTGTAGAATCATTGACGCTAGGTTACCCTAAAATCTAGGATCAATCTCATTACCCGGCTGCTCTCGGGAGTATCTCAAAACTCCGTCTCAGATCTGGACCGCACGTCGCAGGTCCGATTAACACGAAGTTCAGGAATTAGGACCGCCTTGCTGGGCTTGACAACTATCTCGGAAATCAAATCCAGACAGTGTCCCACGGCTGTTCGCTTGAGTCCGGAGCGAGAGTGTGTGAAAACACTTGTTTTCTTTACAAAATAAATATCTTGAATAGTAATCTGTCACGCGTTGCTTGCGGATCAGTTTTAAGCAACCAGACCGTCAGAATCAGACCAAATTACACCCTCGATCAGGAGAAATTTCATACACATTTACATGTACTCGGAATCTCCGATCGAGATCCGCTGACCATTGAACTGAAACTGGTCCGCCACGCGTGATCTGGAATTATGACCGAAACAAAAACTTAATGGTACGTAGATCCAGTGGTAGTGAGCTTAAGTCCGACCTTTGGCTTAAGGAGGCCCGCCGGAAGTCCTCCGTTGAGCTTAAACTGACCCGTTTTGGTTATAACCTAAGTATACTTTGACCTGGAGTCTATTTCGGTGAGTTTTTAGACTATATAAGGACCTTAAACCCTCTCTCATTGCAGCCATACGAATTTGAGAGAAACCCTAGAGAGAGAAGAGAGAAAAGAGAGAGAAAGTGGGAGAGTTGTGGGAGATCATTCCTGCCTTTCTTCCTTGCTGCCTTGGGTGTTTAACCACCTCATTCTTATCGCTTTCCTGGCGATTTCAGCGACGTTTCTAGGTAAGAAACCCTAACCCTAATCTGATTTAGGACTTGGGTGGTTGTAGGTTATGAAATAAATAACCTATGTTGTTCTATATGTTACCAAACTGTCGTAGATCAAAGCTTAGCAAACCTATCGACTTCGTTACGATTCTACGACAAAAGTGCGGACTTTAGGTGTATAGGTTATGGTTTTCAACACTTTCAATGTCAGATAATGATAGATTCATGATCTGCATGCAATTGCACATGCACAAAGTGCTGTCTGTTTTTCGTTTCGATTAAAGATGAAAAATATGAAATTCTACATACTCTAGGTATTTGTAGAAAGTACCGTATACGTACAAATTTTGGAAATGTGTTTGACATGATTAATTGTTGTATGAATATATTATATGTGGATAAATTACTTGTTTGGTGAAAGGACTCGCACTAATACATGTTTTGCTTATATACACTATATATGTTGAAATTGTGTATTCTAGAAAGTATCGTATACGTATAAATTTTGGAGATGTATTTGCCACGATTATTTGCTGTATGAATATATTATACATGGATAAAATACCTGCTTGGCGAAAGGATAGCCCTAATACATGTTTTGCTAACGTACACCATGTATGTTGTAATAGTGTATTCTAAGTGTTTGTGAAAATGATTGAATGAGTATCGAATTCTCATTCGAGCCCGCCATGACTAATTGTCATGGATATATGATTGTTGTATTGGCGAGACCCCTTTGACGAAAGGATTTACCCTGAATCATGCCACGGCCACTATATGCTATATATGTTGAAATGTGTAGCCCAAGTGTTTGTGAAAATGTTCAAATGAATATGGAATTGGATTCCTACTCTCCATGACTATCCGTCATGGGTGTACGCGTGTTATGATTGGGGTAACTCCCTAGTGAAAGGATTTGGCCTAATGCCTATGTGATCAACATATGTCATGTATGTTGATGTATGTCTTTTAAAGTGTTTGTTGAAATGTCTGAATGAGTAGTAGTTAGCAAATTGTAATGTATAAGGGTATTAAGATATGATTCTCAACTTCTTTTAACTATGTGTATGTTTTCCTTGAATAGTTGTGTGATTAGGAATTGAATATGTATAAACTCATGCTTGTGTTGTGCTTCATAACATGCTCAACTGTTTTTATGATTTATCTATGTAATGCATATGTTTAAATTCATATTTACGTTGTATGATCCGTCATGGGTGATGGGGGAGTGGAGCAACGAGTACGTACAACAGCTCTGGCAGCCCTAAACAGATAATACCAGACTTTGATTGTATGATTTGAATCTTGATCCATTACTGCTTTATCTATCTGCAATTGAATGTGTTTGGGGCTATGATTATAGTCCAATCAATCGGTACCAGAATTGGATTCGTGGCTATGATCCATTTGCCACGTGAGATGTGTTCGACGAACCCGAGTCGTACTTCGGTTGGCGATAGTGGTTGGCCACACGAAGTGCATATGGGCTTCATATCGTTCAACTTGTTGTGCGCTCGAGCTAGCCGAGCTCGTCAAGTAACCCGATCTGTCTTATATATGTTCACCATGTTTGGACGCTACTGCTTGAACCTAGGGTACCAAACTTACCAGTGAAATCTCTTTTAACCATGGTACCTCAATCTGCTAAAACTCATGAGCCGGGCATGGTGGTATGGGATACTGTGGTCGAGCTGTCGGCCTACGCTTGGGCCACGTGCCTCCCCGTAGTGACCAGTGAGCAACCAGACTCGTGAGCCGATTATGGTGGTATGGGACACTATATTTGTGCTGTCGGCGTACATTGATAAGGGGATGGGGGAGTGGTGCAACGAATGCGAGCAACAGCCCTTGCAGCCCTTTGTAGTGACCTCGAGCATACTCTGAATTGTGGTGAGGCGACGAGTTTTGTCGCAGTGTATAGAGTATGAACTAGGCCTGTTTCTGTATAGTGATGAATCGTTAAAGAGGTGATGGGGGAGTGGTGTAACCTTTGTGCGTAATAACCCTGGCAGCCTCTGCAGTGACCTAGAAAACACACCATCGTCTGAGATTAACTAGGACTAACGACCCTAGAATGGATCATGTTTGGGAATGATACAAGGGAGGTACCTTGTTTCCCAATACTGCTGTTTGAAATGGACTAATAAATACTCGGTAATCATGCTCATCAATCATTGCATGTGCCTGGAAGATGTGGAGCACTGAGGGATGAAAGCATGCCGCGAACGTAAGATGGTGTCGCACGAGGGAGGGTGTGATGAGGGCATACTCATGACTGCATTCATACTTGCATTAATAAGAGTAGTTAGGAGTGTTTGATTTTACTGCTTTATCATTACTGCTTGACCGAATTGATAACATGTTAACCTATGCTTTACTGTTCCACTGAGTTGATCACTCACTCCCACATTACGGGACGGTGTTGTACACACCAACCAGATTTGTTGAGTTTCAGGTGATGGCGATGCTTATGAAGCAAAGCCGGACTACTATGATGTGGAGGAGGAGTTCTCCTACTTGTAGCTCTCTGACAGGTTTATGAAGACCTGTTATTGTATTGACAGGGCTATGGTACTTGGGATAGAAAGCATTACACTTACACATTTGGTATATTTTAGAAATGTACTTGAAATTTATTAACCGGGTAATGTTATCACACTCTGGAGACTCACCACAGTTTTTATATATTTTATATATCTATCACAGTCTTCCGCTTGCAATTCAACTGTCTCTGGAGTAGAATATGTTGTTTTGGCTTAATCTCACTCATGTTCAATACACTAATGCAGACAACATTTAATTATCATTATCTATGTTGCATAAGTGATGTTCTGGAACTTGGGTGTTGAGTTTATGCTCGACCCTCGATTTTTCGGGATGTTACAGTTGGTATCAAAGCATAATTTGGATTAAATCGGACATGGGTTATGGTCGCACGATGCACACTGATGCACTCTGACTTAGGAGGGAGCGACGGAACGTAGAAACCGACTTAGGATTTTCCAAATTCGCCGAACGGCGAAACCGAACGAAATCGACCGCCGAGATTGGGCCCGTACATACCCATGATCACGCGAAGCGATCCCGAATCACTTCTAGGCCGTCAGTCGACGGGTTTGAGTCATTCCCTATAAACGAATGTCCTTAGGTTGTGGGTCAACCACAACACCTTACACTTCATCTCAACACCCAAAACCTCTTTTATCCAATTCCTTCAAATTCTTTCCTTTCACCACCTCATTCTTCAACGTTTTCTAAGTCCTTTCATACTAGACATAAATTCTAACGTATAAATGATGAAGAATAATACTTAAATAAAAATTTGCTATAAATAGTAAATATATGTACAAATTGGACTTTTGACCATTCAAATTATAGAATCTCATGAAATAAATAGGTTAGTTGGATAGAAGAGCATCTCCTAGCCCAAAATCATATATTACACGTCTAATAAAATTATTTCGGTTTGCAATTTGGCCCTGATATGGCTCAAAACGGAGTCGGGGGCCAAACGGAGCACCTCCGGGGGGACCCAGGGTGGGCCCCATACTTTTTTGGGGCCTAGGGGACTGGAGGAACATGTCCATGGGGCTCCCCTTTGAAAACCACAAAATTTTTCTGCGAGGCCTCGCCGGTTTTTTTGCTGGGCCGGGCCTGCCGTCCTGGCCGATCATGTTTGGGGGCTAGGAGAACCCCCTGGTATATGGGCCGTCGACTAAAACCCCCCCAAACTAGTACCTCCTTCACAAATTCCACCTCTAAGCTCTCCCTTTCTTGCAAAAGTGTTGTTTTCTCTCCCAAACCTCCACTCCAATCGCTCAATCTGTCATTTTCAGTCATCACCCATCCATATCCACCGTTCACAACAGTACCTACGCCCTCCCCTATTCATTTCCTCTCATTTGGACTCCCACCCCCCCCCCCCCCCCCCATTTGAAGCTCAAAATCGGGCAAGCCCTCTAACCCATCCATTTTCTTCATTTTCCTTTCTTTACTCCTTGTCAGTTGGGCCTCTACAACCCCTGATGAGAACCAAATCTATGGAGAACCAAAACTCCAGCCCCTTTTCTCCCTTTAGGGTCCGTTCGGCCAAACTGCATTAGGTGAGTTAGGTGAATAGAATTGTATAAGTAATAATAAATGTATGTGTAGGTATGGTCCCTAGATTGGGTGTATCCCATGCTTTCCGACACCATGTTTAGAATGTACGATATTAAAAGTAAATTCTGAGATTTCCTTTCAAATAACACTTAGAAATTCATTATCCTGAGATTTGGAACTCCCATCTCATGCTTTCCCACACAAGACTCATTTTCTAAAGCCTATAAAATTAATTTTTATCCCACCCACCCTCCTACCAAACAAGCCATTCCCAATCCCGAAGTGAGATAAGCAATGCAGTCCCATTTAAGCCAAATAGGCCCTTGGAGTTTTGAACCTAGAGCGGTGCTCCTAGATTTCGACAGACCTGACCGTAGAGGAAATCCAATAAATTAATAATGTGAACCTTAGGATCCTCTTAGCTGGTATGAGCATGTGTGAAGTGCCCGAGAGTAGTTAAATTTAAGTCCGTACAACTCAGTTCTAATTAGACAACGCTTGACTCTAAGCGATAAAACAATTTCTCTCATTTAAAATGGTATGAAATCATCTAGTGTAGAGGCATAGACTTTGGATCACAACTAGTGGATTACCGCTGCTCATACGTTGCGACTAGGCTACTAGTTAGGCTAAAGAAGGTAAAGGATTAATTAATTATGCTAATCCAATTGAATAATAGACTTAGTTATTCGGCTTAACCGACTCAGACCCACTACCCAACTTTCTTTCCGTGTTGACCCGACCATTTGCAACTAAAAGTTTATAACTTTGTTCTTGAGAAGTGTTATGAGTATATAGCCGATAGAGACTTTGTCTTTTAGGCCTAAGGAATTGCCCAAATGGGTAACAGACAATTAGGAATTAGGTCCCAAATCGCATGCCATGTCGGCATACATATTGTGCTTATGGACGTAGAAAGATGGCCTGCCTATTAAGCTAGACATGATTAAATAGGATAAGTTTGGACCACGATAAAACCCCTTGGTAGAATTAGGCATCTTGCCTCAAACTCACACTTGTACCTGCAATCAACCACAGTACCCATCATCTTTAGCTCCTTTCTGTAACCATAGGTATCAATGCCATAGTACACATCGTCGATGAAAGTCAGACCAATGTATTTCCCATTTCATGTCAAGGATAGGTTATAAATTACACCTTGTTCCGACATACGGATCAGGACATAGCTCTTGAGCCTTGAGGGTAAAAATAAAATTTGAAGGGGGGTAGAACATTATGAGCCCACTCTAGTTAGGTCGGCTAATACACCTCTTTGATCTGGGTAGCGCAGCGAAAGCGTGGTGGACCCTACCCCACTGGCCCAGGATTGAAGCTGTGCTGATTGAATACGAACATTATAGAAGCCCTAGCAAGTTCTAATATGAGAAACCGTTTTAAGATGATCTAGTAGGATTTGATTCACCATTTCCTTTGACATAGATAATAACGAGGACTCTCTTAGACTAAGACCTAAAGGGCAACCTTAGAAATAGACAATTTGAATCTTCCTATGGTGGGCATTCCCTAAGTTTTTAGAGTGATCGGACTACGGAGTTACTAAAATATAAACTGCGAAGCATTCGCGGCTTGACCCAATTCTCAATCCTGGGTGACTACCAATGGACTCTCTGCTGACGAGCAGACGACCAGGATCCACCAAGATTCGGAAGGGATACGATGAGCTTCCTACCCTGGCCCGGTAGATGATCGATGTATCGGGATCAAGTCCACCATAAATGTCTCTCCGTGTTGGTCAAACAATGAAAACAGCTATCTTACTCTAAATTGTTGGGAAATTGTCGTCAAGACTATAAATAGGTACAGAAATAAATTGTAGCAAACCATCAGGGGATGAGAAATGGATAAAGAAATTTTGTTTTAAGGGGGGTAGACTAAAATGGACCAGGCTAATATACACCCTACCGCGCATAGAGACTTGAAAACAATAAGTCTTAGACAAATGAAATAAGAAAATCTTTCCTTATTACCCTTAGGCAATTTCGGGGACGAAATTTTATTTTAAGGGGGGTAGATTGTAACAGTCCGAATTTTTTCTAACCTGGAATTAGACGTCCTTAGGCGAAGAGTCAATCCTAACACCGATTTAACTTCTCAAACACTCAATTAAAGCCTCAAATCCCTTTTCAAACCATTTTCTTCACAAATCCCACCCTTCACCACCTTGTTCTTTCAATATTTTCTAAGTACTTTCACCTTAGACACTATCTTAAAGTTTAGGTAATAAAGAACAATACTTAAACTAAACATTGCTAAAAAGAACTAAGTACCACCTCAGACCGAAATCACCCAAGACTAAATCCTTTATAAACTAGGCGAGAATTAGCCAGTGTTAAACTAGAGTGCCTGTGAAATTAGCACCAATCACTTTAAATACGATCTGCAAGACCCAAAACTTGTAAAATCATTGACGCTGGGTTACCCTAAAATCTAGAATCAATCTCATTACCCGGCTGCTCTCGGGAGCATCTCGAAACTCCGTATCAAATCTGGACCGCACGTCGGAAGTCCGATTAACACGAAGTTAAGGAATTAGGACCGCCTTGCTGGGCTTGACAACCATATCGGAAATCAAATCCAGACAGTGTCCCACGGCTGTTCGCTTGAGTCCGGAGCGAGAGTGTGTGAAAACACTTGTTTTCTTTACAAAATAAATATCTTGAATAGTAATCTGGCACGTGTTGCTTGCGGATCAGTTTTAAGCAACCAGACCGTCAGAATCAGACCAAATAACGCCCTCGGATCAGGAGAAATTTCATACACATTTACATGTACTCGGAATCTTCGATCGAGATCCGTTGACCGTTGAACTGAAACTGGTCCGCCACGCGTGATGTGGAATTCTGACCGAAACAAAAACTTAATGGTACGTAGATCCAGTGCTAGTGAGCTTAAGTCCGACCTTTGGCTCAAGGAGGCCCGCCGGAAGTCCTCCATTGAGCTGAAACTGACCCGTTTTGGTTATAACCTAAGTATACTTTGACCTGGAGTCTATTTCGGTGAGTTTTTAGACTATATAAGGACCTTAAACCCTCTCTCATTGCAGCCATACGAATTTGAGAGAAACCCTAGAGAGAGAAGAGAGAAAAGAGAGAGAAAGTGGGAGAGTTGTGGGAGATCATTCCTGCCTTTCTTCCTTGCTGCCTTGGGTGCTTAACCACCTCATTCTTATCGCTTTTCTGGCGATTTCAGCGACGTTTCTAGGTAAGAAACCCTAACCCTAATCTGATTTGGGACTTGGGTGGTTGTAGGTTATGAAATAGCTAACCTATGTTGTTCTATAGGTTTCCAAACTGCCGTAGATCAAAGCTTAGCAAACCTATCGACTTCGTTACGATTCTACGACAAAAGGTGCGGACTTTAGGTGTATAGGTTATGGTTTTCAATGCTTTCAATGTCAGATAATGATAGATTCATGATCTGCATGCGATTGCACATGTACAAAGTGCTGTCTGTTTTCCGTTTCGATTAAAGATGGAAAATATGGAATTCTACATACTCTAGGTATTTGTAGAAAGTACCGTATACGTACAAATTTTGGAAATGTGTTTGACATGATTAATTGTTGTATGAATATATTATATGTGGGTAAATTACTTGTTTGGCGAAAGGACTCGTCCTAATACATGTTTTGCTTATATACACTATGTATGTTGAAATTGTGTATTCTAGAAAGTATCGTATACGTATAAATTTTGGAGATGTATTTGCCATGATTATTTGCTGTATGAATATATTATACATGGATAAAATATACTGCTTGGCGAAAGGATAGCCCTAATACATGTTTTGCTAACATACACCATGTATGTTGTAATAGTGTATTCTAAGTGTTTGTGAAAATGACTGAATGAGTATTGAATTCTCATTCGAGCCCGCCATGACTAATTGTCATGGATATATGATTGTTGTATTGGCGAGACCCCTTTAACGAAAGGATTTGCCCTGAATCACGCCACGGTCACTATACGCTATATATGTTGAAATGTGTAGCCCAAGTGTTTGTGAAAATGTTCAAATGAATATGGAACTTGGATTCCTACTCTCCATGACTATTCGTCGTGGGTGTACGCGTGTTATGATTGGGGTAACTCCCTAGTGAAAGGATTTGGCCTAATGCCTATGTGATCAACATATGTCATGTATGTTGATGTATGTCTTTTAAAGTGTTTGTTGAAATGTCTGAATGAGTAGTAGTTAGCAAATTGTAATGTATAAGGGTGTTGAGATATGATTCTCAACTTCTTTTAACTATGTGTATGTTTTCCTTGGATAGTTGTGTGATTAGGAATTGAATATGTACAAACCCATGCTTGTGTTGTGTAACATCCCGGATTTTTTGTCAACCTGGGATGAGACGTTCTAGGGCAATGGGTCGATCCTAAGACCTTATCAACTTGTCAAAACTAAATCCCACAGTCTAAAATCGCTCCTGAACCCATTTCCTTCACAAATCCCACCCCTTTACTACCTTGTGCTTTCAATTTTTCAAAGCACTTTCGCCCTAGACACTAACTTAAACTAGCTAAGTAGTAAAACTTGGATCACTTATATACAAACTACAAAGGCCTAAGTACCATCTCAACCAGAAAACAATTAGGATTAAATCCTTTAGAAATTTAACAAAGTTAACTAAGTGCAAACTCGATTAGCCATGAAATCCGTTGGGATCGCTTTAAATACGATCTGCAAGACCCAAAACTTGTAAAACATGTGACTCTAGGTTACCCTAAAGTTTAGAACCGAACTCATTTCCCGTCTGCTCTCGGGAATGAAACGAAACTTCGTATTAGGTCTAGATCGCACATCGGGAGTCCGATTAACACGAATCTAAGGAACTAGGACCGCCCCACTGGGCTTGACAATCATCTCAAAAATCAGCTCCGACCGATGTCCCACGGTCATTTATTTCGATCCGGAGCGAGGGAGTGTGAAAAACACTATTACCTTTCCAAAATAAATATCTGGAATAGTGATCTGGCACCATTCGCTTGTGCATCAGTATTAAGCAACCAGACCGTCAGAATCAGACCAAATTACACCCTCGGATTAAGAAAAATTTCAGGAACATTTACATGTACTTGGAATTTCGGATCGTGGCCCACTGACCGTTGAACTGAAAGTGGCCCGCCACGTGCGATCTGGGAATCCGATCGAGTCGAAACCGTAATCCCTCATAGATCCATGTGTGGTGAGCTTAAGTCTGACGTTTGGCTCAAGGAGGGCCACCAGAACACCTCTTTTGAGCTGGAAAAGTGGCGAATATCCTATATTAGCAGTAACCCTTGAACAGGAGTCTATTTCGGTGAAGTTTTAGGCTATATAAGGACCTTAAACCCTCTCCCATTCCAGCCATACGAATTTGGATTTGAGAGAGGGAAAAGAGAGAGAAAGTGAGGGAGAAGTGGGAGAAACTCCCTGCCGTCGTTCCCTGCCACCACACGGGCTGCACCATCTCGTTCTCATCGCTTTTCCGGCGATTCCAGCCCCGTTTCTAGGTAAGAAACCCTAACCCTAACTGTTTTGGGGTTTAGACTGTTGTAGGTTGTGAAATAGCTAACCTATTTCGTTCTCTAGGTTGCCAAACTGCCGAATACGGAAGCTTAGCAAACCTATCGTCTCCGTTACGATTCTACGACCAAAGGTGAGGACTTTAAGCGTATAAGTTACGTTTTTCAACGCTTTCAATGTCAGATAATGATAGATTCATGATCTGTATGCAAATGCACATGTACAAAGTGCTTTCCGTTTCCTGTTTCGATTAGCGATAAAGAATATGGATTTTCACATACTCTAGATATACGTATAAATACCGTATACGTATTTTTCTTGGGAAAATGTTTGACATGTTTATTTAATGTTTGATTATATCATGTGTGGATAAAATGTTAGTTTGGCGAAAAGAATCGCAAAAATACATGTTCATGTGTAAATGTCATGTATGTTGAAATTGCGTATTTTAGAAATTCCGCATACGTGCGGATTTTGGAAATATAATTGTCATGATTAATTGTTGTATGAATATGGTATACGCGGATAAAAACCGCTTAGCGAAAGAATAGCCCTAATACACGTTTGCTAACATACACTAGGTATGTTGGAATAGTGTATTCTAAGTGTTTGTGAAAATGGCTGAATGAGTATAGCATTCTCATTCGTGCTCGCCATGACTAATTGTCATGGATATATGATTGTTGTAATGGCGATATCCCTTTGACGAAAGGATTTGCCCTAAATCACGCCACGGCCAGTATACACTATATATGCTAAAATGTGTGGCCCAAGTGTTTGTGGAAATGACTGAATGGATATGGAACTTGGATTCCTGCTTGCCATGACTATCCGTCGTGGGTGTACGCGTGTTATGTTTGGGGCAACTCCCTAGCGAAAGGATTTGGCCTAATGCCTATGTGATCGACATATGTCATGTATGTTGATGTATGTTTGTTTAAGTGTTTCTTGAAATGTCTGAATGTGTAGTAGTTGGCAAATTGTAATATATAAGGGTGTTGAGATATGATTCTCAACCTCTTTTCACTATGTGTATGATCTCCTTTGATAGTTGTGTGATTAGGATTTGAACATGTACAAACTCATGCTTGTGTTGTGATTCATAACATGCTCAACTGTTTTATGATTTTAACTATGTAATGCATATGTTTAATTTATATTTATGATGTATGATCCGTCATGGGTGATGGGGGAGCGGAGCAACGAGTGCGTGCAACAGCCCTGGCAGCCCTAAACGGATAATACCAGACTGATTGTATGATTTGAATCCTGATCCCTTACTGCTTTATATCTCTGTAATTGATTGTGTTTGGGGCTATGATTATAGTCCAGGCAATCGGTAACGAGATTGAACTCGTGGCTGAGATTCATTTGCCACGTGGGATGTGTTCGACGAACTCGAGTCGTCCGTTGCCTGTCGGCAGTGGCTAGGCCACACGAAGTTGTTTATGTACTTCATGTCGTGCAGCTCAACGGGCGATCGCGCTAGTCGAGCTCATCAAGTAACCCGATCTGCCTTATGCATGTTCACCCTGTTTGGTCGCTACTGCTTGAACCTAGGGTACCAAACTTACCAGTGGCGATCCCTGTTTAACCATGGTACCTAGATCCGCTAAGTCGCATGAGCCGGGCATGGTGGTATGGGACACCGTGGTCGAGCTGTCGGCCTACGCTGGGGCCATGTGCCTCCCCGTGGTGACCATTGCGCAATCAACTCGTGAGCCGAATATGGTGGTATGGGACACTGTATTCGAGCTGTCGATACTTCGGCGAGAGCCGAGTACGGTGAGATCTGTGCTCGTGCTGACGGGCGACGAGTCCTCCGTGGTATCATCGAGTACACTCCAAGGGTCTGTGATTGGCCACGAGTCTTTCACAGCAACTAGAGTGTGAGTTGAGCCGAGTACGGTGAGACCTGTACTTGAGCTGACGACTAGTGATTGAGCCGAGTACGGTGAGACCTGTACTCGAGCTGACGGCCAGCAATTGAGCCGCATACGGTGAGATCTGTATCCGCGCTGACGGGTGACGAGCCCTTTGCGATGCCTTCACTAAGCTTCTCAAACTATAATATCGTATGAGAATAACTAGGATTGACGACCCTAGAATGGATCATGTTTGGGAATGATACAAGGGAGGTACCTTAGTTTCCCAATACTGCTGTTTGAAATGGACTAATAAAAACTTGGTAATCATGAGCATCATCGCACCGCATGTGCTTTGTAGATGTGGCGCACTGAGGGAGTAAGCATTCGCGAACGTAAGATGATGTCGCTTGAGGGTGGTTTGGCAAGGGCATACAGCATCATGTCATTTCATTCTTGCATTTAACAAGAGTAGTTAGAAATGCTTGATTTGTACTGCTTTATCATTACTGCTTGATTGATTTGATAACATGTTAACTTATGCCTTACTATTCCACTGAGTTGATCACTCACTCCCACGTTACGGGACGGTGTTGTACACACCAACCAGATTTGTTGAGTTTCAGGTGATGGCGATGCTTGTGAAGCAGAGCCGGACTACTTTTGTGATGATAGGAGGAGTTCTCCTATCTGTATCTCTCTGGCAGGTCAATGAAGACCTGATATTGTATTGACGGGGCTATGGTACATGGGATAGGAGGCAATACACTTCCTCACATCTGGTACATTTTAGAACTGCACCTGTATTTATTTAACCTGGTAATGTTATCACACTCTGGAGACTCATCATAAGTTATATTTTATCTATCTATCACAGTCTTCCGCTTGCAAATCTAACTGTCTCTGGAGTATGATATGCTGTTTTGGCTTAATCTCACTCATGTTCAATGCAAGAATACAGTCAACATTCAATCATCATTCATTTTGTTGCATAAGTGATGTTCTGGAACTCGGGAGTTGAGATTATGCTCGACCCCCGATTTTCAGGGCGTTACAAGATGGTATCAGAGCATGATTTTGATTAAACTGGACCTGGGTTATGGTCACACTACGCACTCTGACGCACTCTGACTTAGGAGGGAGCGACGAAATATAGAAACTGACTTAGGATTTTCTAAATTCGCCGAACGGCGAAACCAACCGAAATCGACCGTTGAGATTGGCCGTACACACCCATGATCAAGCAAAACAATCCCGAATCACTTCTAGGCCATCAGTCGACGGGTGTGAGTCATTCCTTAGAGACGAATGTCCTTAGATTGTGGGTCAACCACAACACCAAAGCCTAAAACCCCTTTTATGCAATTCTTCAAAATCTCTCCTTGCACCACTTCATTCTTTAATTTTTTCTAAATCCTATCATACCAGATATAAATTCTAACGTATAAATGACGAAGAATAACACCTAAACAAAAATTTACTATAAGTAGTAAATATATGTATAAATTGGATTTTTGACCATTCAAACTTTGAAATCTAACCAAGTAAATGGGTTAGTTGGATAGATTAGCTCCTCCTACCCCAAAATCATATGTCACACAATATATAAAATCATTCTAGTTTGTAATTGGCCCTGAAAATGCCTCAACTGGAGTCGGGGGCCTCCCCACTTAAATATACTAAGATCCAGGGTCGAACCCGGGTGCATTTGGCACCTTAGGACCAAGGAGAACACACCCCCCGCGGGCGGCAGCCACCGGCCACTTTGGGCGGGGGTGGAACCTCCACTCTGGAGGTGGACCTCCGCCAAACTTGGCCGTACGGGTCGGGCCGGGGCTGGGATTGGTCGGCCTGACCTCCCCTACCCCCTGGCACGTGCGGTTTTGGCTGGAGTTTGGGATTTTTAGGTCTGGAAGCCCCCTCTCTCTCAAACGCCCCTCCCATCTCTCTTTTCCTCATATTCTTGCTATTTCTCTCTCAAACCTCCACTCCAATCGCCCATTTCGTTGTTTCCTGTCCAACCATACATCACTCCATCGTTTACAGCCCTACCTATCCTCCTACCCTCATCATTCTCTCTCATTTGAGCTCCTACACCCCTCATTTGGAGGTCAAAAACGTGTAACCTCTCTACCCAACCCATCTCTCCACTTCCCTTTACAAATCCCTGTTCTTTGGGCCTCTACAACCACTGTTGAGACCCAAGTTCGTGGAGAACCAAAAAACTTCAGCCCCTTTTCTCCCTCTAGGGCCCGTTCGGCCAACTGCGTTAGGTGAGTAAGGTGGATTGAATTGTAAAAGTAATAATAAATGTATGTGTATGGTATGGCCCTAGATTGGTTGTATCCCATGTTTTTAATACCGTGTTTGGGATGTATGCATTTAAATGTAAACTCTGAGTTGTCCTTCCAAATTTCGCTTAGAAAATCATTATCCTGGGATTTGGAAATCCCATCTCACACTTTCCGACACCAGGCTCATTTTCCAAAGCCTATACCAATAATTTTGATCCCCACCCACCCTCCTACCAACTATGTCACTCCCAATCCCGAGGTAGGATTAGTAATCCAGTCCCATTTAATACAACTGAAGACCGCTGGCCAAAGGGTGTTGAAGTGATAAAGTCCCTTGATATACATTAACCCACCACACTCTAATAGCTTAAGCTTTAGAGTAAATGGTTGTTTGACAAATATGACCATAGAGTTTGGACCTAGAGCAGTGCTTTGACAGACCCGACGGTATAGGCAATCCAACCAATTAAGAACGTGAACTCTAGAACCCCCTTAGTTGGTTTGAGCATATGTGAAGTGCTCGAGCGTAGCTACATTCATGTTCAGGCAACTCAAATTCCAAACAAACAAACAAAAAATTTCCTTTATTTAAAATGGTATGAAATCATCTAGTGTAGAAGCATAGGCTTTGGATTACAACTAGGGGATTATGCTACTCATACGTTGCGACTAGGCACTAAAGAATGTAAAAGATTCATTATGCTAAGATAATTGAAAACAATAATAATAATAAATAAATAAATAAATAAATAAATAAATTTCTTGTTTGTGGGCTTGATTAGGTTGGAGCGAGACCCGTTCCGTTGTTGAATCCCCTTAATACTTTAGGCTTCCTTAGTAACTCTTAGGGAGCTTGTTTGACGTAGAAACTATTCACGATTAGAGAATTAATGTTAGGTCAAATCAATACGACCCTTAGAATTGCCTTCTCAAGGACTTAGTACAATCAGGAACACGGAGTGGAGAAACTATCCATAAGCGAGGTATTCGCGGTCTGAATCGAATTCTCAATTCTGGTAGTGACCAATGAACCCTATGCTCGATCAAGCAGAAGGTCGGGATCGACTAGGATTAAGAAATGATATGGCAACTTTCTGTCTTCGCGAGGCAGAAGATCCATGTATCCGACTCAGACCAACTACACAACATTCCTTCTGTGTTGGCCGAACCACTTGCAACCAAAAGTTTATAACTTCGTCTTTGAAAGGTATTAGGAGTATATAGCCAATAGCGACTTTGACTTTTAGGCCCAAGGAATTACCCAAATGGGCGACAAATAGTTAGGAATTAGGTCCCAAATTACATGCCATGTCGGCATACATTTTATCCATATGAATGAAGAAAGATAACCTGCCTGTTAAGCTAGGCATGAATAAATAGGATAAGTCTGGGTCGGGATAAAACCCCTTGGTAGGATTAGGCATCTTGCCTCAAACTCACACCTGCCCCTAACATCAACCATATTGCCCATCATTTTTAGCTCCTCTCGATACCCAATAAATTTTAAGGGGGGTAGAACATTATGAGCCAAGCTAGTAGATTAGTAGTCACCTAATACGCCTCTTTGATCTGGGTGGCGCAGCGAAAACGCGGTGGACCCTACCCCACTGGCCCAGGATCGAAACGGTGCTCGTTGAATGCGAACATTTTTGAAGCCGTAGCCTGCCTACTATGAGAAACCGTTTTAGGATGATCTAGTAAGATTTGATTTACCATTTCCTTGGACATAGATAATAACGAGGACTCTCTTAGACTAAGACCTAAAGGGCAACCTTAGAATAAACAATTTGAGCCTTTCAATGATGGGCATTCCCTACTCTTAGAGATTGATCGGACTACGGAGTTACTGAAATATACAACTGCGAAACATTCGCGGCTTGACCCAATTCTCAATCCTGGGCGACTACTGATGGACTCTCTGCTGACGACGCGGACGACCAGGATCCACCAGGATTCGGAAGGGATACGATGAGCTTCCTACCCTGGCCCGGTAGATGATCGATGTATCGGGATCGAGCCCACTATTACCGTCTCTCCGTGTTGGTCAAAAATGAAAACAGTTATCTTACTCTAAATTGTTGGGAATTGCCGTCGAGACTCCAAATAGGTAAAGAAATAAATGGTAGCAAACCATCAGGATATGAGAAATGGATAAAGAATTAAGTTTTAAGGGGGGTAGACTAAAATGAACCTGCTGGTATTACCCTACCACGCGTAGAAACTTGAAATCAATAAGTCTTAGGCAAATGAAATAATAGAAATCTCCCTTATTACCCTTAGCCAATTTCGGGGACGAAATTTTGTTTTAAGGGGGGTAGATTGTAACATCCCGGATTTTTTGTCAACCTGGGATGAGACGTTCTAGGGCAATGGGTCGATCCTAAGACCTTATCAACTTGTCAAAACTAAATCCCACAGTCTAAAATCGCTCCTGAACCCATTTCCTTCACAAATCCCACCCCTTTACTACCTTGTGCTTTCAATTTTTCAAAGCACTTTCGCCCTAGACACTAACTTAAACTAGCTAAGTAGTAAAACTTGGATCACTTTATATACAAACTACAAAGGCCTAAGTACCATCTCAACCAGAAAACAATTAGGATTAAATCCTTTAGAAATTTAACAAAGTTAACTAAGTGCAAACTCGATTAGCCATGAAATCCGTTGGGATCGCTTTAAATACGATCTGCAAGACCCAAAACTTGTAAAACATGTGACTCTAGGTTACCCTAAAGTTTAGAACCGAACTCATTTCCCGTCTGCTCTCGGGAATGAAACGAAACTTCGTATTAGGTCTAGATCGCACATCGGGAGTCCGATTAACACGAATCTAAGGAACTAGGACCGCCCCACTGGGCTTGACAATCATCTCAAAAATCAGCTCCGACCGATGTCCCACGGTCATTTATTTCGATCCGGAGCGAGGGAGTGTGTGAAAAACACTATTACCTTTCCAAAATAAATATCTGGAATAGTGATCTGGCACCATTCGCTTGTGCATCAGTATTAAGCAACCAGACCGTCAGAATCAGACCAAATTACACCCTCGGATTAAGAAAAATTTCAGGAACATTTACATGTACTTGGAATTTCGGATCGTGGCCCACTGACCGTTGAACTGAAAGTGGCCCGCCACGTGCGATCTGGGAATCCGATCGAGTCGAAACCGTAATCCCTCATAGATCCATGTGTGGTGAGCTTAAGTCTGACGTTTGGCTCAAGGAGGGCCACCAGAACACCTCTTTTGAGCTGGAAAAGTGGCGAATATCCTATATTAGCAGTAACCTTGAACAGGAGTCTATTTCGGTGAAGTTTTAGGCTATATAAGGACCTTAAACCCTCTCCCATTCCAGCCATACGAATTTGGATTTGAGAGAGGGAAAAGAGAGAGAAAGTGAGGGAGAAGTGGGAGAAACTCCCTGCCGTCGTTCCCTGCCACCACACGGGCTGCACCATCTCGTTCTCATCGCTTTTCCGGCGATTCCAGCCCCGTTTCTAGGTAAGAAACCCTAACCCTAACCTGTTTTGGGGTTTAGACTGTTGTAGGTTGTGAAATAGCTAACCTATTTCGTTCTCTAGGTTGCCAAACTGCCGAATACGGAAGCTTAGCAAACCTATCGTCTCCGTTACGATTCTACGACCAAAGGTGAGGACTTTAAGCGTATAAGTTACGTTTTTCAACGCTTTCAATGTCAGATAATGATAGATTCATGATCTGTATGCAAATGCACATGTACAAAGTGCTTTCCGTTTCCTGTTTCGATTAGCGATAAAGAATATGGATTTTCACATACTCTAGATATACGTATAAATACCGTATACGTATTTTTCTTGGGAAAATGTTTGACATGTTTATTTAATGTTTGATTATATCATGTGTGGATAAAATGTTAGTTTGGCGAAAAGAATCGCAAAAATACATGTTCATGTGTAAATGTCATGTATGTTGAAATTGCGTATTTTAGAAATTCCGCATACGTGCGGATTTTGGAAATATAATTGTCATGATTAATTGTTGTATGAATATGGTATACGCGGATAAAATAACCGCTTAGCGAAAGAATAGCCCTAATACACGTTTGCTAACATACACTAGGTATGTTGGAATAGTGTATTCTAAGTGTTTGTGAAAATGGCTGAATGAGTATAGCATTCTCATTCGTGCTCGCCATGACTAATTGTCATGGATATATGATTGTTGTAATGGCGATATCCCTTTGACGAAAGGATTTGCCCTAAATCACGCCACGGCCAGTATACACTATATATGCTAAAATGTGTGGCCCAAGTGTTGTGGAAATGACTGAATGGATATGGAACTTGGATTCCTGCTTGCCATGACTATCCGTCGTGGGTGTACGCGTGTTATGTTTGGGGCAACTCCCTAGCGAAAGGATTTGGCCTAATGCCTATGTGATCGACATATGTCATGTATGTTGATGTATGTTTGTTTAAGTGTCTTGAAATGTCTGAATGTGTAGTAGTTGGCAAATTGTAATATATAAGGGTGTTGAGATATGATTCTCAACCTCTTTTCACTATGTGTATGATCTCCTTTGATAGTTGTGTGATTAGGATTTGAACATGTACAAACTCATGCTTGTGTTGTGATTCATAACATGCTCAACTGTTTTATGATTTTAACTATGTAATGCATATGTTTAAATTTATATTTATGATGTATGATCCGTCATGGGTGATGGGGGAGCGGAAGCAACGAGTGCGTGCAACAGCCCTGGCAGCCCTAAACGGATAATACCAGACTGATTGTATGATTTGAATCCTGATCCCTTACTGCTTTATATCTCTGTAATTGATTGTGTTTGGGGCTATGATTATAGTCCAGGCAATCGGTAACGAGATTGAACTCGTGGCTGAGATTCATTTGCCACGTGGGATGTGTTCGACGAACTCGAGTCGTCCGTTGCCTGTCGGCAGTGGCTAGGCCACACGAAGTTGTTTATGTACTTCATGTCGTGCAGCTCAACGGGCGATCGCGCTAGTCGAGCTCATCAAGTAACCCGATCTGCCTTATGCATGTTCACCCTGTTTGGTCGCTACTGCTTGAACCTAGGGTACCAAACTTACCAGTGGCGATCCCTGTTAACCATGGTACCTAGATCCGCTAAGTCGCATGAGCCGGGCATGGTGGTATGGGACACCGTGGTCGAGCTGTCGGCCTACGCTGGGGCCATGTGCCTCCCCGTGGGACCATTGCGCAATCAACTCGTGAGCCGAATATGGTGGTATGGGACACTGTATTCGAGCTGTCGATACTTCGGCGAGAGCCGAGTACGGTGAGATCTGTGCTCGTGCTGACGGGCGACGAGTCCTCCGTGGTATCATCGAGTACACTCCAAGGGTCTGTGATTGGCCACGAGTCTTTCACAGCAACTAGAGTGTGAGTTGAGCCGAGTACGGTGAGACCTGTACTTGAGCTGACGACTAGTGATTGAGCCGAGTACGGTGAGACCTGTACTCGAGCTGACGGCCAGCAATTGAGCCGCATACGGTGAGATCTGTATCCGCGCTGACGGGTGACGAGCCCTTTGCGATGCCTTCACTAAGCTTCTCAAACTATATATCGTATGAGAATAACTAGGATTGACGACCCTAGAATGGATCATGTTTGGGAATGATACAAGGGAGGTACCTTAGTTTCCCAATACTGCTGTTTGAAATGGACTAATAAAAACTTGGTAATCATGAGCATCATCGCACCGCATGTGCTTTGTAGATGTGGCGCACTGAGGGAGTAAGCATTCGCGAACGTAAGATGATGTCGCTTGAGGGTGGTTTGGCAAGGGCATACAGCATCATGTCATTTCATTCTTGCATTTAACAAGAGTAGTTAGAAATGCTTGATTTGTACTGCTTTATCATTACTGCTTGATTGATTTGATAACATGTTAACTTATGCCTTACTATTCCACTGAGTTGATCACTCACTCCCACGTTACGGGACGGTGTTGTACACACCAACCAGATTTGTTGAGTTTCAGGTGATGGCGATGCTTGTGAAGCAGAGCCGGACTACTTTTGTGATGATAGGAGGAGTTCTCCTATCTGTATCTCTCTGGCAGGTCAATGAAGACCTGATATTGTATTGACGGGGCTATGGTACATGGGATAGGAGGCAATACACTTCCTCACATCTGGTACATTTTAGAACTGCACCTGTATTTATTTAACCTGGTAATGTTATCACACTCTGGAGACTCATCATAAGTTATATATTTTATCTATCTATCACAGTCTTCCGCTTGCAAATCTAACTGTCTCTGGAGTATGATATGCTGTTTTGGCTTAATCTCACTCATGTTCAATGCAAGAATACAGTCAACATTCAATCATCATTCATTTTGTTGCATAAGTGATGTTCTGGAACTCGGGAGTTGAGATTATGCTCGACCCCCGATTTTCAGGGCGTTACATGTTGTGCTTCATAACATGCTCAACTGCTTTTATGATTTATCTATGTAATGCATATGTTTTAATTCATATTTACGTTGTATGATCCGTCATGGGTGATGGGGAAGTGGAGCAACGAGTGCGTGCAACAGCCCTGGCAGCCCTAAACGGATAATACCAGACTTTGATTGTATGATTTGAATCTTGATCCATTACTGCTTTATCTATCTGCAATTGATTGTGTTTGGGGCTATGATTATAGTCCAGACAATCAGTACCAGAATTGGATTCGTGGCTATGATCCATTTGCCACGTGAGATGTGTTCGACGAACCCGAGTCGTACTTCGGTTGGCGATAGTGGTTGGCCACACGAAGTGCATATGGGCTTCATATCGTTCAACTTGTGCGCTCGAGCTAGCCGAGCTCGTCAAGTAACCCGGTCTTTCTTATGTATGTTCACCATGTTTGGACGCTACTACTTGAACCTAGGGTACCAAACTTACCAGTGAAATCTCCTATTTGTATACTCTCATGTTAAGTTAGACCGGGACTGAGTGGTGGTGGTATGAGACATCGTGGTCGAGCTGTCGGCCTACGCTGGGGCCACGTGCCTCCCCGTAGTGACCAGTGAGCAACCAGACTCGTGAACCGATTATGGTGGTATGGGACACTATATTCGTGCTGTCGGCCTACATTGATAAGGTGATGGGGGAGTGGTGCAATGAATGCAAGCAGCAGCCCTAGCTGCCCTTTGTAGTGACCTCGAGCATACTCTGAATTGTGGTGAGGCGACGAGTTTTGCCGCAGTGTATAGAGTATGAACTAGGCCTGTTTCTGTATAGTGATGAATCGTTAAAGAGGTGATGGGGGAGTGGTATAACCTTTGTACGTAACAGCCCTGGCAGCCTCTGCAGTGACCTAGAAAATAAACCATCGTCTGAGATTAACTAGGACTGACGACCCTAGAATGGATCATGTTTGGGAATGATACAAGGGAGGTACCTTAGTTTCCCAATACTGCTGTTTGAAATGGACTAATAAATACTCGGTAATCATGCTCATCACGCATTGCATGTGCCTGGAGATGTGGAGCACTGAGGGATGAAAGCATGCCACGAACGTAAGATGGTGTCGCACGAGGGAGGGTGTGGTGAGGGCATACATCATGACTGCATTCATACTTGCATTAATAAGAGTAGTTAGGAGTGTTTGATTTTACTACTTTATCATTACTGCTTGACCGAATTGATAACATGTTAACCTATGCTTTACTGTTCCACTGAGTTGATCACTCCCACGTTACGAGACGGTGTTGTACACACCAACCAGATTTGTTGAGTTTCAGGGGATGGCGATGCTTATGAAGCAAAGCCGGACTACTATGATGTGGAGGAGGAGTTCTCCTACTTGTGCTCTGTAACAGTTTATGAAGACCTGTTATTGTATTGACGGGGCTATGGTACTTGGGATAGAAGGCATTACACTTACACATTTGGTCTATTTTAGAAATGTACTTGAAATTTATTAACCGGGTAATGTTATCACACTCTGGAAACTCACCACAGTTTTTATATATTTTATATATCTATCACAGTCTTCCGCTTGCAATTTTACTATCTCTGGAGTATGATATGCTGTTTTGGCTTAATCTCACTCATGTTCAATACACTAATGTAGACAGCATTTAATTATCATTATCTATGTTGCATAAGTGATGTTCTGGAACTCGGGTGTTGAGTTTATGCTCGACCCCCGATTTTTCGGGATGTTACAGAGATTCTCTCGAAATTCGCAATATGTGGCATTTTCTCAAAATATACACGGGCTCACAACTCCTGGCCTGGGAATCCCATCGATGCGCGAGACACGGCGTTGGAACCGCGGCAACGGCACGGTCGCTAGGGTATAAGTTTCGAGTTGAGTCGACATAGATCTACAGGATGCGACTTAGGGTCACGCGCAAACACCGATTACAAGTTGCGGGTCACCAAAATTCGACGGGGAGGATCGCAAGAGTGTACAGAATGGTACAGACTAGGATACGGGCCTTACAGACGGAATCCCTTTCAAATCGTCACAATTCTCATCTCTTGAGACTGATTCAATGACTTGATCATCTCTTCTTCCAACTGGATAAGATAGGACTTTAATTCCAGTTGTGTCTCTTGAATCAAGTAAGGTAGCATATTGATAGCTACAAGTGGATCCTTGGCACCCAAATTCCCACATTTAAATTCACAAGTTTCCATCTTCAATATTCACAATTACTCCCTTCATTTCAGATTTCTAATTTAGATCTTCTTTTAGCTCTAGTTCTAATTACTTTCAGAAACGTACAAGATTAGTCCCTGTGGATTCGACCTCTGTCTCACCAAGATTATTACTACATCGCGACCCTGCACTTGGGGTTGTGAACAGATTGCAACAATGCAAGATGAGTTGCAACAATTTGAAAGAAATGAGGTGTGGTAGCTAGTTCCCAGGCTACTAAAAACAAATATCATCGGAACCAAATGGATCTTTAAGAATAAGTCCGATAAATCTGGAAATGTAGTGAGCAACAAGGCAAGACTTATTACGCAAGTTTATTCGCAGATTGAGGGAATTGATTTTGATGAAACATTTGCCCCGGTAGCGCGTCTTGAGTCTATAAGAATACTCATGTCCATTGCATGTGCTTTGCAATTCAAATTGTTTTAAATAGACGTGAAGAGCGCCTTCCTCAATGGTGTACTTGAGGAAGAAGTGTACGTTGAGCGACCTAAGGATTTCTTGATCCCAAATATCCTCAACACGTGTACAGATTGAGTAAAGCGTCATACAGTCTTAAACAAGCACCCCGAGCATGGTATGAGTGTTTAACGCAATTCTTGCTAATCACCATTTTTAACAGGGGGAGCGTTGATAAAACGATGTTTACACAAAATGTAAGACCCATATCCTAGACCGTACCATTCCATAGGCTTCTGCGGTCCTCCCAATCAAATTCCAGTGACCCGCGATACGTAGATAGCAGTTACGCGCGAGCCTGAGTCATATCACATATTCCAGAGTCGGCTCAACCTGAGACTTATACTCTTGCGACTGCGCCGTCGCTGCGATTCACACGCCGCGTCTCGAGCGCCGAGGCAATACCCGAGCCAGGAGATGTGGGCCCGCGTTTAGTTCGAGGAAAAATGCCATGCATTTACAAAACCCAAGAGAACATCACATCAATTAATCAATCACATCAATCAAGTACACATCACTCCTATCACTCACACCCATCCCCAAGTACAATACCCATCCCCAAAGTCAACTATCTCGCTTACACATCCCTTACATGTCAAGTACATCCATCACCTTTCACCCATCCTTCACCCATCACACCCATCTCTTACAACCCTCTCTCTCATTTCTCCCTCATTCTCCAAGCAAGCAACCGTCTAAGCTTCCATGAGAGAAGCTAGTGTGGCCCACCTTCTTACCTCCCATCTTCACCATCCAAAAATCATCTCAACCGTTGAAATCGTTCCCTTGGAGATCTAGAGGTTATAGGCAGAAGAAGGAAGAGGAGATCAATGGTGGGTGTTCATCATTTTGATTTTTATGATTTGAGGGCCCACATATGGTGGGACCCATTTGATGTATGGTTTGTATCGCCTAGAGAGGGGCCCATAGTGGCGGGGTCCCTCCCCTTCTCTCTCTCTCTCTCTCTCTCTCTCTCTCTCTCTCTCTTCTCTCTCTCTCTCTCTCTCTCTCTCTCTCTCTCCCCCCTTTATGATGAAGTCGGCCCCACCAATATATGTACTATATCTACTCCGTCCATCTGACAGTGTGGCCCACCGTGCTGCATGGGATGATCCTCATCGTCCACTGTTGGGACAGTGGAAATCCACCTGGATGCTGGTCAGTTTGCAATATATATGTATGTGTGTGTGTGTGTGTGTGTGTGTGGGTGTGGTGTGTATTATATATATATATATATATATATACATATATACATATATTTGATATGTATTAGAGATGGCCCCATGTGTGAAATATTATATATAATATATATATATATATATATATATATATATATATATATATATATATATATATATCTGTGTGTGTGTGTGTGATATGTATTGGAGATGGCCCTATGTGGGGACCCACTCATCTGGATTGGGATTGGCTGGTGTATGTGTATTATGTCACCAAGCTGTGTGGGACTCCACCATTGATGTATGCACCTTACATCCACACCATCCGCTGGATTGGGACAGTGGGACCCGCCTTGAAGGTATATGTTTCAGCACCGTCCAACAGCTGCTGGACAGTGGGGCCCACATTGATATGTGTTTTATCCATGTTGTCCAAACACGTGGACCCCACCTTAATATATGTATTGTATATTGTACCGTCCATTTCTAGATGGTACCATGTAGGCCGACCATTGATGTATATACTGGAAATCCAGCCGTCCACCTGTTGTACCAATGGGACCCACCCCTGATGTATTTATTCTATATCCATGCTGTCTATCAGGTGGACCACACTGCAACCAGTGAGGGATTGAACGTCTACTATTGAAACCCCTTTTGGGAGTGCAGAAATTTTGGACAGTATGAAATTTGTTCTTCCTCATGATTCAGGTCTTTGTGACCATATGAGTAGATTTGGATGGAAAATAAACGTTGTGGTGGGCCCTGGTAATTTTAACAGTGATAAATCATTATCACCACTGTTATTTATGGTATGGTCCAGATGATCTCCCATTATGATCCATTTGGGTAGCACTCTAAAATGATCTCTAAATAAAGATATATGGTGTAGATAGCTCACCTAGAACGGTGGGCCCGATTTGATGTATTTGAGGCCCACCTGTTGTATATATTTGAGGCCCATGTGTAGGGCCCACCTATTGTGTATTTGAGGCCCATGGGCGAGGCCCATTGTGATGTATTAGAGGCCCATGGGCAAGGCCCGATGTGATGTATAAGGCCCATTCTGAGGTATTTTCAGCCCATTTAGTAAGGCCCAATGAGATGTACTTCTGGCCCATATGTCGTGGCCCATTGTGATGTATTTTTGGCCCATATGATGAGGCCCATGTGATGTATTTCCAACTGTTAGTGCTATTATATGATACCTCTTTGATTGTCAAATTTTGTGTGTCAAAACCTGGGTGTGTTCTATGTCTTGGTGTGTTCTATGTTTAAGACAACCATGGACTCTTCAAGCGGCTTCAAGGTACATTTCGATGATATAAAGAAGAAGATATAAAGAAGAAGATATAAAGAGGACACGGTGTGAAGCTCAAAAGCAAACTCAAGATGAATGTTTGTGTCAAGTCTTTTGGACGGCTCGTACTTCAGGCTTCAAGTACTAAAAGATTTATCATTCGTTGAATGAAGTAAAGTTCAATGTCCATACTTCATTATTCAGGTTTGATAGACCATAGTCTTTGACCTTAGGGTAGGTCATTTTGGATACATTATTCAAATGTATTTAAACATGTTTTTGATCTGCTCTTAGACTAGTCCTGGTCTGGTTCGACCAGTCCTAGCACTGGCTCGACCTGTCTAAGAATTTCCTAGGCCAGTCTTGGAATTGTTCAAATTTATCGGATTTTCTGGTTCGCTCACGACCAGTCTTGGAGTCTGCTCGACCGGTCGTGGGATGTCCTCGACTCGAACCTCGACCAGTCGTGGAGCCTCGATTCAAACTCCAGCGACTAAATTCACAGTCGCTCGACCAGTCGAGAAGGGGTCTCGACCGGTCGTGGACGACCTTCGACCAGTCGTGGACTGCCTTCGACCGGTCGAACATCAGTTTTCCTGATTCCGCGCAGAAATTCAAAAATTTGTTTCTTCTAAGACCAGTCGTGGGAACTCCTAGACCAGTCGAAGACGAATTTCTGTAGCTATAAATAGCACACGAATTTCAGAGTTTAAACATCGAAAAATCTATCAAAGCAAGGCTCCACTCTGAGATAAGTCGTGTTTATTTTTAAGCTAATTTGCGCTTCATTCTAATTCCTTTTGTTAGCTTTTTGCATTTGATTTTATTCTAAATTCCAATCATATTTGAAAAGGGGAAATCGTGTATTCCTTCTTCTTGGAATTAAAATCAAATAGAGCTAGCCCTTTGTGATTTCATTTAAAATCAATTAGAACTTAGAACCTCGATAATTGAGTATTGGACATTGAACTATCATTATTGAATCTCTACTCTGATCGGTTCTTCGGGCTACTGCAAAAGGATAAGATCCAGGTATTCTACAATTCCTGTAAATTCTATTTTTTGGTTTTGTATGAGATTTGCCAGAAAAATCTCTATGTGTATGGTTATCTGAGGAGAGCCAGAAAACTCAGATTGTGGGGTTTTTTGAATTGTGTAAACCCAAGTGATAAAGACACAATTGTGAAGGTTTTTGGTGAACCTGTGAAAACCAGTTTTATTAGAGAACGCTAATATCCCCTGTGTGAGGATATTAGGAGTGGAGTAGCATTCTGTGTGGCTGTTTGAGGACAGTTGGTGAACACACAGGCGAACCACTATAACTTCTTGTCTTGTGGATTGAATGGTTATTTAATTCCTTATCTTTTATCATTCAGTTCTATTTTCCTTGTGGATGTGAATGTTGTAAACAGTTGAAATTTCAAGCAAGTGTGGGAATGTTGTAATAATTTAGTGATTTATTTCTGCAATTTATTTACAGCAATTCCTTTTATTGATTCAAGCTTTAAATTCCAAAATTGTTCCAGCAAGGTTGCCCTGCCATTTTTATGGTGTATGGTTGTTCCCTAGAACAAGACATTTGTAAATTCAATTTATTCAGTACAGTTTGTATTTATTTCTTTATTCCTCTTTGATTTGAGAAATTGATACAAAGACATTTCTAGATATAAGGTTGTCCTACCATAGACATTTGGTTTTTGGTGAAAGGTTGTCCTTAGAACAACGTTTGTATCAACCTCTCAAATTCAGTTGTTTGAGGTTGCATTTCATTTCTGCATTGCAATTTATTTAATTAGTTCATTGGCTATCATACTTTGTTTAATTCCGCTATTATAAATTTTTATTTGGCATTGTCCTATTCACCCCCCCTCTAGGACATATAGCTTGGCCATTTCAAGTGGTATCAAAGCCAAATAGCTCGCTTTTATTTCTTTATATTTGGATTTATTTCCTGAGCTAACGATCTAAGCTATATATAATAATGTCAAATTTTGATAGCCTCTCAGTCACTAGGCCTCCACCATTTGATGGTTCCAACTATGCTTATTGGAAAACCAGAATGAGGATCTTCCTCAAATCAATGGATGAGAGTGTGTGGCAAGCCACAGTGACTGAATGGAATCCTCCTGTCATGGAAGTAACTGGAATTGATGGTTCTAAATCTATGAAAATTACACCATACTTTCAATGGACCGCTCTTCAGAAAAGTGAGAGTAGTGCTAATGTTAAAGCACTAAATGCAATTACTTGCGCACTATCACCGGATGAGTTCAAAAGAATCATATCCTGTGATACTGCAAAGCAAGCTTGGGATATTTTAGAAATGACACATGAGGGTACATCGATTGTCAAAAAATCTAAAGTCCAACTCCTCACAACTAAATTTGAAGAAATTCATATGGAGGAGAATGAAATGTTTATGGACTTCTATACTAGATTAAATGACATTGTAAACTCAATGTGGGGTCTTGGTGATAAAATCCCAGAAAGTAAAGTGTGTGCAAAAATTCTACGCTCTCTTCCTGAACGGTTCAATTCTAAAGTAACCGCAATCCAGGAACTTCGTGACACGGACAAAATGAAGGTGGAAGAACTAGTGGGGTCTCTACAAACTTATGAATTAAATTTTAAAGCTCCTAAAGGAAAATCAATTGCTTTGAAATCTTCCAAAATACGGTAGAAGACAAATCCGATTCTGAAGATGACTTAGCTCTTATTGCAAAAGATTTTACAAAATTTTTAAAAGTAAGAAAAGAGTTGATTTTCAAAAATCAAATGATAAAAAGAAGTTTAGATCAAAAACTCGAAAATCTTTGAAAGACAGTCAGTGTTACAACTGTCATGAGATGGGCATCTAGCAAACAAATGTCCTAATAAGGACAAACCCAAAAAGAAGGGTATGTTGGCTACATGGGATGAATCATCTGACTCTGAAGTTTCTTCTGAATCAGAAGATTCTGAAACCGAGTCGGGCAATGAGGTAAAAGCCCTTATGACTCTAGCCAAGTTTACCTTCTCTGATCACGATGATTCTACTAGTGAAGAAAATTTGGATAATGATCATGAGAATGAAGAAGATCTTCAAGATGCTTACAATGCCTTATACAAAGAGAGTTGTAAAATTGCTGTGAAGCTTAAACTTCAGAGAGAAAAATTTTCTAAACTTAGAGATTGTTTTGACTTGCTTGTTTTAGAAAAATCTCAAATATCAGATTATTTTGAAAAATCAAAAAGTGATTTAGAATTCAAAAACTCTCTGATTGTTGATTTAAAATCTGAAATTGAGAGACTAAAGAATGAAGTGTCTTCTCTTCTGAATTCAAAGGAAACTTGGAGGTATGCCCAAGGTGATTCTAAATTAGAAAAACTCCTATCCGGGTCAAAAAAATGTGGCGATAGATCCGGGTTGGGGTATGATAAAACAATACCTCATAAACAGAAGAATTCTCCACCTAAATTTGTGAAAGGAGAATCCTCTAATTCAAAGAGAAAAAACACTTCACTAGGTTTTGTCAAAACAACAAAAAAATTTCAAAAACTAAATGCAGCTATGTCAACTTCAAAATCAGATGAAAAATCCTTTAGCTGAAAAAATAGTTGATTTACTCAAGGAACTTTTAAAATCTAACTTGTAAGTCACTCTAACAATATAAACAAAAGAAGACCAACTATGTTCCTAAACCTAAAACTGTTATGAAATGGGTTCCTAAAGTTGACTGCTTGGTGCTCACACTGCTTTCAAAGCAACTAGCCTCTCAAAGTGGTACCTAGACAGTGGTTGCTCCAGGCATATGACTGGTGACAAAGCTCTTTTTACCGATCTACAAGATATGACTGATGGGTCAGTCACATTTGGTGATGGTAGCAATTGCAAAAATTGGCCAAGGTACGGTTCAACTCTATAATCTACCCTTATTTAGAATGTTTTATATGTTGAGGGTTTATTTAAAAACACAACTTGTTAAGCATATCTCAAATATGCGATAACAATCATAGTGTAAAGTTTTCCAATCAAGGTTGTGAGATTATAGACAAAAAGGGGTCTGTGATATTAACTGGTCTCAGAACTTCTGAAAACTGCTATATAGTGAGAAATGACAGCTCATCTAATCAAATGTGTTACATGGTCCATACCAATGAAACAGAATTATGGCATAAACGCCTTGGACATGTACACTACCAGAATTATATAGATTGAGCAAAGAAGAACTAATAAAAGGTCTACCAAAGATTCAAAAAGTAGATAAAATATGTGGTGAATGCCAGTATGGTAAACAAACTAGGAGATCTCACAAAAAAGTGAACTCCAATACCACATCAAGACCACTCGAACTTCTCCATATGGATCTATAGGACCAACTATAACGGAAAGTCGAGGTGGTAAAAAATACATTCTGGTTATTGTAGATGATTATACCAGATTCACTTGGGTTTCATTTTTAAAGGACAAATCAGAAACCCTTGATGAAGTGAAAAAGATAATCAAACGGATCCAAACTGAAAAATGTTCTTAAGTGAGTAAGATCCGAAGTGAGTGATCATGGATCCGAATTTGAAAATAGCGGTTTTGAGAAATTCTGTAATGATCATGGAATATCACATGAATTCTCTGCACCTAAAACTCCACAGCAAAATGGCATTGTGGAAAGAAAAAATAGAGTTCTTCAAGAAATGGGAACTGTTATGCTAAATAGCATGAAGGTTTCTAAAAATTTATGGGCTGAGGCGATTAATACTGCTTGCTATATTATTAATCGTGTTTATACTTGCAAATCAAATAATAAAACGCCCTATGAAATGTGGTTTGACAAAAAACCTACAGTCAAATATTTTCGCATTTTTGGCAGTAAGTGTTATATTTTACGTGACCGGAAAAACTTGGGAAAATTTGATACTAAAAGTGACGAAGGATTATTCTTAGGATATTCATTAAACAGTCGTGCATATCGTGTACTGAACAAAAGGACCGGAGTTATTCAAGAATCAATCAATGTGGTCATAGATGATCACTTAAATACTTCGGCCCCTAGTTCAGATAATTATGAAGTTCTCATAATTGAAAATCCAGAAACTTCATCAAGTGAATCTAATCATGATGTGAGGACTGTCAAAGATCATCCAACTACACAAATCCTTGGAAATCCTCTCACTGGTGTACGTACTCGTAGACAATTAGAAGATTTTTGTAATTACGTGTGTTTCACATCTCAGATAGAACCGGTTAATGTAAAAGAAGCTCTTTCTGATGAAAACTGGATAGTTGCGATGCAGGAAGAACTTAATCAATTGTTCGTAACGATGTCTGGTATCTTGTTCCAAGACCGAAAGATAAACATATTATTGGAACAAAATGGATTTTCAAAAATAAGTCTGATGAATTGGGAAATATTATTCGAAACAGGCAAGACTAGTTGTGCAAGGGTACACTCAAATTGAAGGTATCGATTTTGAGGAAACTTTCGCTCCAGTTGCACGCCTTGAATCAATCAGATTATTTATATCCATTGCATGTTTTAAAAAGTTTAAGATTTATCAAATGGATGTAAAGAGTGCTTTTCTTAATGGTGATTTACATGAAGAGGTTTATGTTGAACAACCTACAGGGTTTGAAGATCCTAAGTTTTCTAATCATGTTTATCGCCTTAAGAAAGCTCTCTAGGGTTGAAACAAGCTCCCAGAGCATGGTATGAAAAATTGACTAAGTTTTTACTGGGTCACAATTTTCAAATGGGTAGTGTTGATAAAACACTTTTTGTTAAAAAGCAGAACAATGATATTTTAATGGTTCAAATCTATGTTGATGATATAATTTATGGATCAACTTGTACTAACATGACTGTTGAGTTTGCAGATCTAATGAAATCTGAATTTGAGATGAGTATGGTCGGAGAATTAAACTATTTTCTAGGATTGCAAGTTAAACAGCAATCTGATGGAATTTTTATTTCTCAAACTAAATATGCTCTAAATTTAGTTAAGAAGTTCGGATTTGAAAATGGTAAGAATTTTGATACTCCTATGAGTACTTCTCTAAAGCTCTCAAAAGACTCTACAGGTAAAGATATAGATCTTAAACTATATCGAAGCATGATTGGTAGTTTACTGTATTTAACAGCAAGTAGACCTGATATTGCTTTTAGTGTTGGAATTTGTGCTAGATATCAGTCTAATCCTAAAGAATCTCATTTGACTGCTGTTAAACGCATTATACGTTATGTTGCAAGTTCAGTTAATCTGGGTCTTTGGTATCCCTATGATACTAGTGTTCAATTGGCTGGGTTCTCGGATGCTGATTGGGCTGGTAATATGGATGACAGAAAGTCAACCAGTGGTGGTTGCTTTTACATTGGAAATTGCATAGTTTCTTGGTTCAGCAAGAACAGAGTTCCATTTCACTCTCAACTGCTGAGGCTGAATACATTGCTGCAGGAAATGCATGTACTCAGTTAGTCTGGATGAAACGCATGTTAAGTGATTATGGTATTGCACAAGACTCGATAGTTTTATATTATGATAATTCAAGTGTAATTAATATTTCCAAAAATCCAATCCAGCATTCACGAACTAAGCATATTGACATTAGATTTCACTATATTCGTGAACTTGTTGAAGAAAAAAGTAATTTGTTTAGAATATATTCCAACCGAGAAACAACTTGCTGACATTTTCACCAAACCACTCGATAAATGCAGGTTCAATAAATTGAAATTTGATCTCGGTATGTGTAATATAAGATGATTGATTATGCATTTTGTATATTATATTGTAAATATCTTCATAGTTTTTTTATGAAATTTTTAAAAAAAAAAAAAAATGCATGTTTTGGTCTTACACGACCAGTCGAGGATAGTCTCGACCAGTCGTGGTTCGACCGGTCGAAGACTAATCACGACCGGTCGTGTATCGCGCTGTTTCTTTTATTTGGAGGAAAAATCACTTTTTTCTCATTTCCCTCTTCTTCTCCAACGGGCTTAGCTTCGACCGGTCGTACCCATCTATGGGATTTCTCCAGGTTTGAGTATTTCTCTTGATTTTGTTGAAGAATCTTGAACATTACTTCTTGACTTCATTGTTTGTATTGATTATTTCATATTTCCTTCAAGGGTTTGGGGTTTTCTTCCTCATTTTCTGATTTGGTTGAAACCCATCTAGTTTTTCTTGAAATTTCTTCAATCTTTTCAAGAATATGGATGTTAGAGGTAAAAAGCGAACTAGTAGAGGTGCTTCTTCATCTAGGTCTAATGTTGTTTCTCGCCGTCATCTTAGAGATCCTAATGATGACCTCCACAAGTTCCTGATTTTCGTACTAAGAAGGTTATTGTTGAGAAAGCAGTTAGTATTAATCATATTGCTCAATTTAATCTTGTTCCTCTCCTTCAATGTTGGTTGGGTTAACATTTTGAACTGGGGAGGGCCGGCATTTCAGTCAATTGCTCAGGCCATGGTTGCATGTATACAGACTTTTCTCTTGAGGAATTAACTTTTATTGTTACTACAAGAGAAGGGCCTTTTACTGTGGATCGTCATTTGATTTCTGGCTTGATGGATATTCCAGTAAATGATGATAGAATCCACCCTTCCACATTGGGTGATAAAGTCACTGAATCTGAAAAATGTCTATTTACTAGAGCCCTTTGTAATATGGATGCACCTTGGTCTGTCAATGGTACTGTTCTCAAGTCCAGGTGGCTGTTGCCCAGATACAGAGTTCTTCATCGTATCTTTACGTCTAATGTGTATCCTCGGGCTGGTAACAAAACTGAGTTGACTCTTCTGATGGTTCGTATACTGTACTCGATCGTTAGTGGTGCCAATGTTTGCTTGCCTTCGTTGATCTGTTCTTCTATTATTCAGTTCGGTCTCAGCCAGGTCATGGTGACATTCCATTTGGATATCTGTTAAATGTCTTAGCTACTCATATGTTGGTCACTATGCCTGTTGGTGAAGCTCCTATCCAACACCTTATTTTCAACAACTCCAACCTAAACAAAATGAAGTTGAGATTGGCCGCTGGTCAAGTTGATAATGTCGAAGGTGGTGGAGCAGCTAGAGTTGGAGATGCGAATGAAGGAGATGATCTTCCTGATGAGGATATTAACATGGATGATCTTTTTGATGATATTGAGTCTGCATCTGAAGATGATCCAGATTTTGTTCCTTCTGATTTCGATGCACGTCTAAGTGCATTAGAAGAAAAGGTAGAAAATATGCATGTTGGCCATAATGCACAATTTAAGAAAATGCATAAGTATTTGAGGCGCTTGCAAAAAGGCCTTCATCATATTGATGCTACCATTCCTGCTCCTTCTTCAGGGTCTGATTAAATTTTTTTTTTACTGTAGTTTGAACTGATTTCACTTTAGATTTTCCTTGGTACTGTTAAACTTATAACTATGACTTTGGGTTGTAGTATCTTCTCCTAACACTTTTATGCTCATTCTCTATTTTACTTTTTGAGCTTATGGATTTTCCTTTGTCATATTTTTGACAAAAAGGGGGAGAGAAGATTGGTATATATATGTTTTGAGAGAAGAATGGTATATATATGTTATTTGTTGTTGATGTTGTGTGCCTCATTCCTTAATGGGGAGTCTTATTGAGGGGGAGTGATTCATCTCTCATATTGTGTATGGTTGTCATGTGTTGACATGTGTTGACAACTGATTCTGATTCATGATTCTCTATTGTGATTTTATATATATGTTTTGTCACAAATTTGCCAAAGGGGGAGATTGTTAGTGCTATTATATGATACCTCTTTGATTGTCAAATTTTGTGTGTCAAAACCTGGGTGTGTTCTATGTCTTGGTGTGTTCTATGTTAAGACAACCATGGACTCTTCAAGCGGCTTCAAGGTACATTTCGATGATATAAAGAAGAAGATATAAAGAAGAAGATATAAAGAGGACACGGTGTGAAGCTCAAAAGCAAACTCAAGATGAATGTTTGTGTCAAGTCTTTTGGACGGCTCGTACTTCAGGCTTCAAGTACTAAAAGATTTATCATTCGTTGAATGAAGTAAAGTTCAATGTCCATACTTCATTATTCAGGTTTGATAGACCATAGTCTTTGACCTTAGGGTAGGTCATTTTGGATACATTATTCAAATGTATTTAAACATGTTTTTGATCTGCTCTTAGACTAGTCCTGGGTCTGGTTCGACCAGTCCTAGCACTGGCTCGACCTGTCTAAGAATTTCCTAGGCCAGTCTTGGAATTGTTCAAATTTATTGGATTTTCTGGTTCGCTCACGACCAGTCTTGGAGTCTGCTCGACTGGTCGTGGGATGTCCTCGACTCGAACCTCGACCAGTCGTGGAGCCTCGATTCAAACTCCAGCGACTAAATTCATAGTCGCTCGACCAGTCGAGAAGGGGTCTCGACCGGTCGTGGACGACCTTCGACCAGTGTGGACTGCCTTCGACCGGTCGATACATCAGTTTTCCTGATTCCGCGCAGAAATTCAAAAATCTGTTTCTTCTAAGACCAGTCGTGGGAACTCCTAGACCAGTCGAAGACGATTTCTGTAGCTATAAATAGCACACGAATTTCAGAGTTTAAACATCGAAAAATCTATCAAAGCAAGGCTCCACTCTGAGATAAGTCGTGTTTATTTTTAGCTAATTTGCGCTTCATTCTAATTCCTTTTGTTAGCTTTTTGCATTTGATTTTATTCTAAATTCCAATCATATTTGAAAGGGGAAAATCGTGTATTCCTTCTTCTTGGAATTAAAATCAAATAGAGCTAGCCCTTTGTGATTTCATTTAAAATCAATTAGAACTTAGAACCTCGATAAATTGAGTATTGGACATTGAACTATCATTATTGAATCTCTACTCTGATCGGTTCTTCCGGGCTACTGCAAAAGGATAAGATCCAGGTATTCTACAATTCCTGTAAATTCTATTTTTTGGTTTTGTATGAGATTTGCCAGAAAAATCTCTATGTGTATGGTTATCTGAGGAGAGCCAGAAAACTCAGATTGTGGGGTTTTTTGAATTGTGTAAACCCAAGTGATAAAGACACAATTGTGAAGGTTTTTGGTGAACCTGTGAAAACCAGTTTTATTAGAGAACGCTAATATCCCCTGTGTGTGAGGATATTAGGAGTGGAGTAGCATTCTGTGTGGCTGTTTGAGGACAGTTGGTGAACACACAGGCGAACCACTATAACTTCTTGTCTTGTGGATTGAATGGTTATTTAATTCCTTATCTTTTATCATTCAGTTCTTTTTCCTTGTGGATGTGAATGTTGTAACAGTTTGAAATTTCAAGCAAGTGTGGGAATGTTGTAATAATTTAGTGATTTATTTCTGCAATTTATTTCCAGCAATTCCTTTTATTGATTCAAGCTTTAAATTCCAAAATTGTTCCAGCAAGGTTGCCCTGCCATTTTTATGGTGTATGGTTGTCCCTAGAACAAGACATTGTAAATTCAATTTATTCAGTGCAGTTTGTATTTATTTCTTTATTCCTCTTTGATTTGAGAATTGATACAAAGACATTTCTAGATATAAGGTTGTCCTACCATAAACATTTGGTTTTTGGTGAAAGGTTGTCCTTAGAACAACGTTTGTATCAACCTCTCAAATTCAGTTGTTTGAGGTTGCATTTCATTTCTGCATTGCAATTTATTTAATTAGTTCATTGGCTATCATACTTTGTTTAATTCGCTATTATAAATTTTTATTTGGCATTGTCCTATTCACCCCCCCTCTAGGACATATAGCTTGGCCATTTCACCAACCCATATGATAATAAGGCCCATTGTGATGTATTTTTGGCCCATATGATGAGGCCCATTGTGATGTATTTTCGGCCCATATGATGAGGCCCATTGTGATGTATTTCCGGCTCATTTGGTAAGGCCCATTGTGATGTATTTCCGGCCCTTTGGTAAGGCCCAATGAGATGTATTTTCCGACCCATATATTGCGGCCCATTTGACATATATGGGCCCCATGTATTGTGGCCCATTGTGATGTACATGACATCTATGAGCGAGGCCCAATGTGATGAATATGTAGCCCATAAGTGAGGCCCATCATGATGTGTATTATGTAAGTGCAATTGTTATTTGCCCCTTTGGTTGTCAAATTTTGTGGTGCCAAATATACAATCTAGGTGTGGTGCCAAAAACACATTCTACGTCTTGTGTAGCTTGTGGATTTGTATGTTCAAGTCACTACATCAATGCTTCAAAGATGAGAATGAGGATCTACTTCAAGAAATTCAAGTTCAAGTTCTTTAGCACTTCTGCAAGCTTCACAAGAGCTACATCAAAAGGCATGTTCTTGTTCAAGTCTCAAGTACAACTCAAGTCTAAAGTACAAGATGAAGTCCAAGCTTAAGAAGACCTCAAGTTCAAGCTACATCAGAGATCTCAAGCTTCGCAATCTTCAAAGGTCAATCAACTTCTGAAGAAATGAAGACTCAATGTCCATACTTCACATTTAAGGTTTGCATGACCTTAGTTTGACCTTAGGGTAGGTCATTCCGAATACATAATTCATATATAATATTTTTTATAAGTGTTTGGTCTGTTCTAAGACTAGTCCTGAACTCTGTTCGACTAGTCCTAGAACTGGCTCGACCAGTCCAAGAAATTCCAAGACCAGTCCTAAGTTGTTGTAAATTTTTAGAATTTTTTGGTTGAGCTTCGACCAGTCCTGGAGTCTGCTCAACCGGTCGTAGGAACAGTGTCGACTCATTCATGACTAGTCCTGCAGCTACGACTCAAACTCTAGCAACCATTCTTTGTTTCTCACGACCAGTCGTGAGATGGTTACGACCAGTTGTGGAGGCCTCACGACCAGTGGTGGACATCCTAAGAACAATCGTAGAACGATTTTCTTCGATCGCACTTAAAATTTCAAAATGCAGTTCGACTTACGACCAGTCGTGGTGGCCACACGACCAGTCGAAAATGCGATTTCTGCAACTATAAATAGAACACGAATTTCAGAGTTTTTCAAGAATTGAATTCAAGTAAAATCAAGGCATCACTCTGAGATAAGTTTATGTTATTTAAGCTACTCTGTGCATATTTAATATTCTCTTTTGTTAGCTTTATTTATTTGATTTTGTTTTTGTATTCCAATCTTATTTGAAAAGAGGAATTGCTATATTCCTTCTTCTTGGAATCAAAATCAAATATAGCTAGCCTATCTGGTATTAATTTAAAATCAATTAGAACTTAGAATCATATCAAAGTGAGTATTGGACAATTGAACTTCTATATTCGAACTTCTACTCCAATTGGTTCTTCCGGGCTGCTACAAAAGGAGAAATCCAGGTATTTTACATTTGTGTAAATCCTTTATGCTTTTGGTTTTTGTTTGAGGTTAAGCCAGAAAAATCTCAATCTTGTGGTTATCTGAGGAGAGCCAGAAAACTCAGAAGTGGGGTTTTTGAATTATGTAAGCTCATTTAAAAGACACAATTGTGAAGGTTTTAGGTGAATCTGTGAAACCTATTTTCATAGTGAACACTGATATCCCCTGTGTGAGGATATTAGGAGTGGAGTAGCAATCTATGTGGCTGTTGTTTAACAGTTGATGTACATACAGGCGAACCACTATAATTCTTTGTGTTTTGTGGTTTGAATGTTTATTTAACTTATTTCTTTTATCATTCAAAACTGTGGAATGTATATGTGGATGTGAATGTTGTAATCTTTTACATTTCAAGCATTGTGGGAATGTTGTAATAGTTTAGAATTTCAATTCTTGCTATTTCCTTTATTCCATTACAGTTTGTGTTTTAATTTTCTATTTGTTCTAGTAACGTTGTCCTTACCATAAACCCTTGGTTTTTATGGTAAAAGGTTGTCCTTAGAACAATTAGTATTCGAGATTGATTTACATTATGTATTGTGGATTGTTATCTTTTCTTTTCTTGGCTATCTCATTATTTTATTCCGCTATTAAACTTTAAATTTGGCATAGTCATATTCACCCCCCCCCCCCTCTCTAGGACATATAGCTAGGTCTTTTCATATTAGGCCCTTGAGAGAGGCCCATGGTGATGTATATTGGGCCATTGTGTGAGGTTATGGGCCTACTATATGTTTGGCTCTATGTGGACTACTCCTTGGGAGCAATGTTGGTTAAATATCCATATTGATGGGCAATGATGGTTAAATGTCCTCATTGTGACCTTCCCTTAGGCCCTTTGTTAGGCTGATTATCGAGGCTTATTCTGATTGTCCGGGCCGATTGTCGAGGCCGATTTCGATTGTCGAGGCCGATTCTGATTATCGAGGCCGATTTTGATTGTCGAGGCCGATTCCGATTGTCGAGGCCGATTCTGATTGCTGAGGCCAATTCCGATTGTCGAGGCTGATTACCGATTCTGATTATCGAGGTCAATTTCGATTGTCAAGGCCGATTATCGAGGCCGATTCCGATTGTCGAGACCAGTTATCGATACCGATTATGAGTACGCAATAGCATAGCATCATGATACCTATACCTTGGAGCCACCTTGCGTATATTAGGCCCCATAAGGACGTCTAATTTATTGCGTAATAGAGAGGGTAAGGAAGCCCACTTATTGCGCTTAGACTTGGATCTGCCCTCAGTGGGGGATATTGTGATGCTTCATCACTATGATCACATGTGGGCGGGTGCACGTGGGCGGACACTGAGTGAGCGGGGCATGAGGACCTGAGCGAGCTACCAGTGATTGGCAGGCTACTGCGCTAGCAGGCTACTGTGCACACAGTGAAGGTAGAACATTGTCCCACATCGGGAGCATCGTTCGATGTTGTGGTGGCTATAAGTTGGATTCTTTCCTTAACTATCATGACGCGTTTTAAATCAGTGAGCCTATCTTGATATTTAAACTAGATCCGTTGTCCTTCTGTGGACCCCCATCATTCGTATGCATGTTGTGATGGATGATTGATTAAAGTAGATGCCATTGGGCTAAGATGTTTATGGGACTCCTTGTGAGATGGAGTTATCCCCACATGATCATGCAATACGCGTAGGTTTGATGTATAGCCTAGATGAGGTTAATGGTTGTAATGCCCTGGATTTCGAGAGTCAAGCAAAGCTCAACTCCCGAGACCCAATGCATCGCTTATGCAACATAAATAATGATGTTTAAATGTTGTCCATATTAGTGCATTAAACATGAGAGGGATTATACCAAATCAGCATATCATACTCTAGAGTTAATGTAATTAAGCAAGCGGAAGACTGAGATAGATATAAAGTATATACGTGTTTAACAACCTTCAGAGTATGAGTGTATTACTGGGCTGAATATATACATGTTTTGTTTCAAAATATACAAAATGTCAAAATGTGAATGTCCGACTAATCCATATAATCCCTGTGATCTCGTCAATCAATACATGGTTTACATAGACCCGCCTGATAGCTGTACATAGGAGAACTCCTCCTCCTCGTCGAAGAAGTCCATCTCAGATGTATAGACTCCGTCCTCACCTGCATCTACAACAGAGTTTGGTTGGTATTTTAAAACACCATCCCAGAGTGGGAGTGAGTGATCAACTCAGTGGTATTATAAGGCAAAGGTTAACATGTTATCAATTTAGTCAAGCAGTAATGATAAAGCAGTACATCAATCATATCCTAAGTACTCTTGTTAATGTAGGGATGCTATACTGTAATGATGCATGCACTCGCACGAAGCTCCCTCGCAAGCTACTTCATCAACCGTTCGCGTATGACAAACTCCCTAAACGTGCCCTTTCTCGCCAAAGCACATGTAATGTGGTACATGGTCGTGTTAACCAAGTACTTAATTAAGCTTATTCATACAATAGATTCGGAAAGCTAAGACACCTCCTTTTACATCACTAACCCAAACGAAGATCCATCTAAGGTCGTCAATCATAGTTAAACACATACGATAGGCAAGTTGTAGGGCATCACCCCTAATGAAAGCAGTGGATAGGCAAATTTAAGTGTTTATACTCAAGGTCACTATAGGGAGGCTCGTCACCTCAACGTAGGCCGACAGCTCGAATACAGTGTCTCATACCACCGTATTCGACTCACGAGTTTGGGTTGCTAACTATCACTACGAGGAGACTCGTCACCCCAGCGTAGGCCAACAGCTCGACCACAGTGTCCCATACCACCATGCTCGGCTCATGAGTCTTAGCGAATTGTGGTACCATGGTTGAAATGGGTCTTTACATTGGAAAGTGGTACCTTATATTCAAACAGTAGTGTCCAACATGGTAAACACACAATAGGCCAATCGGGTTATTTGACAAGTTCAACTGGTACCAGCGCACGCCGACTTAATCGACATGGAGCGCACAAGCACTCCGCGTGGCCTAACCACTGTCAATAATCGTAGTACGACCCGGATTCATCAAACGTATCTACTGTGGCGAAACTAGTTCGGCCGCTCAAACAGGAATCATTACCGATTGCCTGGGCCAGGTTATGGCCCCAATTTTACTCAAGTGCAATAGGTAGACACATGTGATAATTATAACAGCATTTAGCAAACAATTCAAATACAATTCTCATTTGAGCGTTTTGTTAAACACATGAACATGTTACCAAAAATTACATTTCATCCATAAATTACATAATCGGAATTATAATTACATGAAGGAAGCTATACATATAGATAAGGTAATTGAGAATCATATTGTTGAGACTCAAATATTGCATAATTTTTCCCATTTATATCTTGGTTTTATGAACATGAATCCGCTTAATATTCTATTTTACTCATGTATGTGTTGCAAGGTGAATTTAAGTGTTTTAATTGAAAAATGGTGTTAAAAGCATGATTTTGATGCTCAAGAATTACCAAAGCAAGGGATTGATCTTAGGAGACCAAGATTGAAGAATTCACATGCTAAAGATCCAAGAAAACCAAGTGAAGAATGAAGAAAATCGAAGTGCAACGGCGCCAAAAACTTGATTGCTTGCCTCCAAGTGCAGAGGTTCATAAGTAATATCCTGTGAATACAGGGTCGATCCCACAGGGAGATGAATCGCGAGAAAGTAAAAATCAAATGCAAAACATACTAGGTAATAAAAACTAAAACTGATGATTTGATTTTGAGATTTTTGAGTGGATGTAATTCAACTAAATTAAAATAACACCCAAGCTTCAAAGTTCCACACATAGGTAATGTTCTAAAATCATGATGACTTGGATAACACAACTAAGATCTGAGCACTATGGTCAGCCTAATCGGAAAATAAAACAGTTTAAATTTTTAATAAATGATATAAAAAATTAGAAAATAATGGATTTGCGCCATTAACATATATTCTCAAGCGCCAGTGATTTTAAGTATTCAATATCTATAGGATAATGAATATCAAAGAAAGATAACAAGTTAAGAACCTCTCCTATCTAGGAAATCTGATTGATATAGGGTAAGCCTATCCATCAATGTGGATCTCATATGATGGAAACATATGGATCTCACAAGAGGATAAAAAAATAAAACCTAAATAATAGATAACATGCATACACCATTCTTCTCATCATTAAAACAATCAATCATCATAATCTTAAAGAAACATTAAACCCAAGTGTTTCCCTTCTAGCTTGGGCTAGAAGGAACTTAGAAAAACATAATTAAATTGCAGAAATAAAAAGCAACAAGAAATAAATAAAAAAAAATGTAAATAGAAAAGATCTTAAAAAAATAACTTATAAAGCTTTAATAAAACTAAAAACTCTTTAAAAAAACCTAAATTTTGCTTTGAGATGCCTTAAATAATGTTTAAGAATGCCCTAGGAAGCCCTATTTATAAGTAGGGACCTCCAATTTTTGTACAAATTTGAAAAATCCTAGAAACTGCCTCAAATATACGTATTTTTCCAAAATAGACTTCTCGCTGCATAGTTCGTTTAAAACAGACTTCTTGCTACGCAATTTTCCAAAATAAACTTCACAGCTTCAGAATACACTTTTTCAGGACGATTTCAGGATTCTTCACTTCAAATCTTCGATTTTCTTCATTCTTCACTTAATTTTCTTGGATCTTTGGCATGTGAATTCTTCAATCTTGGTCTCCTAAGATCAATCCCTTGCTTTGGTAATTCTTGAGCATCAAAATCATGCTTTTAACACCATTTTTCAATCCAAGCACTTAAATTCACCTTGCAACACATACATGAGTAAAATAGAATATTAAGCAGATTCATGTTCATAAAACCAAGATATAAATGGGAAAAATTATGCAATATTTGAGTCTCAACACATATCTCAATACCCTTATTAAACACAAATCATCAACAATGTCTCATTCAGACATTTAATCAAACACTTAACCTACACAATACCAAATACATAGACTAGATTAGTTACGGCATATATTATGGCAAATCCTTACACAAAGTGATCGTAATACCAATGACAAACATGAATCCTAAGCTTACAGTCATGACAAGCACAAATCATAATTTCATGTTCATTCAATCATTTCAACAAACACTTAGAACGCATCATATACTCAACATAGTTCACACATGTATGATATATCGAAAACGTTGTAACTAAGACAATATGGCAGCAATCAAGTCAGACATAAATCATTAGCTAACATTGAAAGCCTTGAAAACCATAACCTAAATGTTTATAGTCCGCACCTTCTGTCGGAATTCTCGATTCGGACGTGGTTCGAATCCTACGTTCCCAACACATAACAACGGGTACCTAAATCATGAAATAGGTTAGCTATTTTATCGATTACTCAACCCGGCTTTCTAAACCAAGATTAGGGTTAGGATTTCTTACCTAAGTCGTAGTTGAAATGGATCAGTTAGCTAGATGTAAAGGCGATTCAGTGCGTGGAGTAGCAGGAAAGAATCACTGCAGCAAACTCCAAGGATCTCTCTTCCTTCCCTCACACTTTTCTCCTATTTTCTCTCTTCTCTCTCCTAGGGTTAGAGAAATTCGTATGGAATGGGAATGAGGTGGTTTAAGGGAATTATATAGGCCCGGAACTGATGTCAATGGCCCCAGGGCCATGGTATACTTAGGTTATAGCCAAAGGGTGTCTATTTCGAGCAGACGGGGCTCATCTGGAAGTCCATTACTCGCATACAGCATGGAGCAAGTTCCCTGACGATGGATCCAAGCTAGGGTATGATTTCAGTATGATCGGGTTAACGGATCGACCGTGGAGGACTCGTGTCAGATCAACGGTCGTTGTTACTCGATCAGGGCCACAAGTATACAGATATGTGCAGGGAAATTTTCATGATTCATGGGTAAAGTTCGATCAAAAACTAACAGTCAGAAATCTTCAATTTCGGCCACAAGCGAATGACCCAATTTACTTAAGTTCTGGTTTATTTTCTAAAGATATTCGTGTTTCTCACACACTTCGCTCAGGGCCCAAGTTGTGCGTTTCTGGGTACTATTTGGGCTCAGTTCCTGCGATGGTTATCAAGCCCAATAAGAAGGTCATAACCTTATAGTTTCGCGGTCATCGGACTTTCGACGTGCGATCCAGGTCCGATACGAAGTTTCGATGTACTCCCGAGATCAACCGGCCTTTGAGATTTCTCCTAGGTTTTTAAGTAGTGCTGAGTCAACGATTTTGACGGTTTTGGGTCTTGCCATTTGTATAGATAGTGGTTCGAGCCAATCCATCGATTATTTAGTTGAGTACTTAACTAAATTTTCGTCTAATTTCTACAGATTACGGTCCTTAGGTATTTCTACCTGAGGTGTGCTCGGGTCTTTGTACGGATTTCTCCGAGACGTTACAATGGTATTCATGGCTCTTTAAGATTTACATATTGCATGACATCATCAGCATCTGATATTTAGCTCTCTATGATTCCGCATTTGTATAGTCGATACACATTGTATATTCTGATTATAGACTTGCAGTATTTCCGCTTACTCTGATATCTATATGCTTGGCACATGCATCGCACACACTTTCACCACCCTCTAAGCTTTCTATAAGCTTATGCACGATAGATGAGTGCAGGTGGCGTTAGGTTGCAACAGTGTTGAGCTTGGAGTGTGCAACAGTCTTCTGGAGCTTTGTTTTCGATATATATATATTTCCCTTTCAGCATTATATTCAACTGTTTATATTAGTAGATATGTGATGATGATGTTGCCTTTGTGATTTAGGTAAACTTGTGGTTATGCTTCTTAAGAGATAAATGTACGTTGGAAAATCCTCCTTATGGGATCCCAGGATCGAAATCTGGCATATGCGCGCTGGGAGCCGAGAATGCGGTACTACAGAGGCTGTCGGCACCGGATTCAGCGATTGAAAATTTTGTAAGCCCGATTTTCGAGTTTGGGGCGTGACACAAAAGATCGAGAATGCCTTGCTAATCGTCCAGATTTATGTTGATGACATAGTCTTTGGATCCACTTGTGAAGATGTTGTTCATGAGTTTGCTGAGTTAATGAAATCAGAATTTGAAAATAGCATGATTGGTGAGTTCAATTTCTTTCTGGGGTTACAAGTGAAAGAAATGCAAAATGAAATTTTTGTATGCTAGTCCAAGAATGATAAGGAATTGGTAAAAAGATTTGGACTTGAATCTGGTCGTACTCATTATACTCTCATGAGTACCACACTCAAACTTTCCAAAGATGCAAATTACAAGAGTGTAAATCAACACTTGTACCTCAGCATGATAGGGAGCTTGTTATACCTAACTGTGAGCTGACTGGACATTGTTTTTAGCATAGGTGCATACGCTAGATTTCAAGCCGATCCTAAAGAATCACACTTGACCACAGTTAAAAGGATCATAAGATATGTGGCTAGGACTACCGATTTCAGCTTATGGTACCCGTTTGACACATTTACCATCATTATCGAGTATTCAGATGCCGATTAGGCTGGTAATATTAATGATCGCAAAGCAACTAGTAATGGTTGTTTTCACATCGACAACTGTCTTGTATCTTGGCATAGCAAGAAGCAAAACTCGATATCTTTGTCTACTGCGAAGGCCGAATACATTACAGCCGGTAGTTGTTGTCACAACTTATTTGGATGAAGCAAATGTCGCTGGATTATGGCATTGAACCATCAACAATGACATTATTTTGCGATAACACAACTGTCATTAACATCTCAAAAAATTCAATCCAACATTTAAGAACAAAGAACATTGATATTCGACACCACTTTATACGTGAGCTTGTAGAGGAAAATATAATTATGTTGGATCATGTGCCTAGCAAGCGACAACTTACTGGACATATTAACGAAATCGTTAGATGCCAATAGATTTGGAGATATCCAAAAGTTTATTGGAGTAGGCGCGGTCTAATATCTATTGTGGCCCATTTGCTTTAAATGCTATATTTGAGGATTTCTGGCCTCATTATTCTTTTTGAATATATGTGTTTTATTTTTGTTAATTTTTATGTTTTTGTAAATTTTAATTGTGTACAAAAATGCTAATTTATTGGTAAATATTAGTGTACATCCCGTGCATGCTGAACTGGAAGACTGTTTCAATGCAATCATTCTTAGATGACATTGAACAGTATTCGATGGCATCAAAAATCCTTCACAACTCTCTTACCTATTTTGACAATGGCATCGAACAGTTCTTAGTATTAGATGGCATCAAAAATCCTTCACAATTCTCTTACCTATTTTGATACTTATGAAAATAATAATATTTCTCATCTGGTATTGGGTTTAGATGTAGGGTTATTTCACTAATATATAACCTTGGATAGCAATCCCATCCATACTGTTTCGTCCGTCCCCGCCCTCCACGGTCCCGGTCCAAGTGGGGTGTCCGGGAGCCACCGTTATGTATTTGTCTTATTCACACCGTTCATCCATTTTGAAAGGAGAAAATTGCGAGTGTACGACCCATTTATGGCCCAATTGCGAGACTACGCCCACCTCATTTTCCTTTGCGAGAATACGCCCCAGCTGTACGGATGCCTTGCCAAAGGTCGAAAATGCCCCTGCCTTTTCCTTCAAGCGAGAAGTCGAGCGCTGACGCTCCTCGAACTCTGAGTTGTACGAACGGTTCAAAAGTGATCAACGTTACATGGGCCCCACAGTTATGTATTTATTATATCCACAACGTTCATCCATATTTCGAGATCATTTCGGACCATTATCTAAAAAAAAAAAAAATATCCAAAGATCAACTGGACCACACCACAAAGAACAGCAGAAAATTGATTTTCACCGTTAAAAATTTTGTAGGGCCCACCGTAACATTTATTTTCCATCCAATCTATTCATAAGGTCACAAAGACCAGGATGAAGTGGAAAAACAAGTTTCATAATGATCCAAAACTTCTGTGAGCCCTAAAAGGGTTTCAATGGTAAACGTTCAATCATCCACAGCCTTTAATAGTGTGGTCCACTTGATAGCTAGATCTGTCTTATTTTTCGTCTCAAACCTTAATACGAGTTCGCCAAAAATATGGACGGTTTGGATATAACACATACCTCATAATAGGACCCACAAAAAGCGGTGGGATTACAACAGCAAAAAAATTAAAAAAAAAAAAAAAAAAAAACACTTCGATATATCGAACGTCTTTCGATTAATCGAAAATGGTCCAGAACTGTCCAGTGAGTTTTTCTCAAAAATCCAACAATTTTCGATATATCGAAACACCTTTTTCGATATATCGAAACACCTTCGATATATCGAAAAAGGTATTTTACCTATCGCTACGGATTATAACCGTAGCCAAAACTTTAGTATGTTCCAGTCTATGAAATTTTTTATTTATTTTTTTTTTTTTTTATTTTTTACATGGAGATATTTATTCTACCTATAATTTTCTCTAATACATATTTATAAAAATACATATATATATAAGCATATAAAAAATTTTCCCTTTTTTTTCATGTATTTCTTTATTCATTTAACAAGAATATCTTTTAAACCAAAATTAGTTACTTGACGTACCATAAATGATTTTGGGGTAGGAGAAGCTACTTTAGCCAACTAACCTTGTTATTTTCCAAGATTCCATCAAGTCGATGGTCGAAAATCCATTTCATTCACTTCGCAGACAATTTCAATAAGTTTGCGGTCAATTTCATTCATTTCACGGTCCAATCGCTGCATTTCACGGTCATTAACATGCATATCACGGTCGAAAATCCATTTCATTCACTTTGCGGTCAATTTCATTCACGAAAATTCACAGTCATTACCGTGCATTTCACTTCACGGTCATTTTCGTGCATTTCGCGGTCCAATCGCTTCACTTCATCCCCATTTCCATGCATATCACGGTCATTCCCGCATATTCCGTATTGATTCACGGTCATTTCGACACATTTCGCCATCCCGCGTCTTCACTTCACGGTCACTTCCGTGCATTTCGCGGTCCAATCGCTTCACTTCACCCCTATTTCCATGCATATTACGATCATTCCAGCATATTCCGTGTTGATTCACAGTCATTTCGACGCATTTCGCGGTCCCGCGTCTTCACTTCACGGTCATTTTCGTGCATTTCGTGGTCCAATCACTTCACTTCACCCCCATTTCCATGTATATCACGGTCATTCCAGCATATTCCGTGTTGATTCACGGTCATTTTGACGCATTTCGCGGTCCCGCGTCTTCACTTCACGGTCACTTCCGTGCATTTTGCGGTCCAATCGCTTCACTTCACCCCTATTTCCATGCATATTACGGTCATTCCAGCATATTCCGTGTTGATTCACGGTCATTTAGACGCATTTCGCGGTCCCGCGTCTTCACTTCACGGTCATTTTCGTGCATTTCGTGGTCCAATTGCTTCACTTCACCTCCATTTTCATGCATATCACGGTCATTCCCTCATATTCCGTGTTGATTCACGGTCATTTCGACGCATTTCACGGTCCCGCGTCTTCACTTCACGGTCATTTTCGCGCATTTCGCGGTCCAATCGCTTCACTTCACCCCCATTTCCATGCATATGACGGCCATTCCAGCATATTCCGTGTTGATTCACAGTCATTTTGACGCATTTCGCGGTCCCGAGTCTTCACGGTCACTTCCGTGCATTTCGCGGTCTAATCGCTTCACTTCACCCCCATTTCCATGCATATCACGGTCATTCCCGCATATTCCGTGTTGATTCACGGTCATTTCGACGCATTTCGCGGTCCCGCGTCTTCACTTCATGGTCACTTCCGTACATTTCGCGATCTAATTGCTTCACTTCACCCCTATTTTCATGCATATCAAGGTCATTCCAGCATATTCCGTGTTGATTCACGGTCATTTCGACGCATTTCGCGGTCCCGCGTCTTCACTTCACGGTCATTTTCGTGCATTTCGTGGTCCAATCGCTTCACTTCATCCCCATTTCGATGCATATCACGGTCATTCCCGCATATTCCATGTTGATTCACGGTCATTTCGACGCATTTCACGGTCCCGCGTCTTCACTTCACGGTCACTTCCGTTCATTTGGCGGTGCAATCGCTTCACTTCACCCCTATTTCCATGCATATTACGGTCATTTCAGCATATTCCGTGTTGATTCACGGTCATTTCGACGTATTTCGCGGTCCCGCGTCTTCACTTCACAGTCATTTTCGTGCATTTCGTGGTCCAATCGCTTCACTTCACCCCCATTTCCATACATATCACAGTCATTCCCGCATATTCTGTGTTGATTCACGATCATTTCGACGCATTTCACGGTCCCGCGTGTTCACTTCACGGTCATTTTCGTGCATTTCGCGGTCCAATCGCTTCACTTCACCCCCATTTCCATGCATATGACAGTCATTCCCTCATATTCCGTGTTGATTCATAGTCATTTTGACGCATTTCGTGGTCCCACGTCTTCACTTCACGATCACTTCCGTGAATTTCGCGGTCCAATCGCTTCACTTCACCCCCATTTCCATGCATATCACGGTCATTCCCTCATATTCCATGTTGATTCACGGTCATTTCGATGTATTTCACGATCATACCCCTTCACTTCATGGTCATTTCGACGCATTTCACGGTCAATTCGCTTCACTTCACGATCATTTCCATGCATTTCACGGTCATTCCTGCATATTCCGTGTTGATTCACGGTCATTTCGACGCATTTCACGGTCATACCCCTTCACTTCTCGGTCATTTCGACGCATTTTTCGGTCAATTCGCTTCACTTCACGATCATTTTCATGCATTTTACGGTCATTTCCGCATATTCCGTGTTGATTCACGGTCATTTCGACGCATTTCACGGTCATACCCCTTCACTTCACGGTCATTTCGATGCATTTCACGGTCAATTCGCTTCACTTCACGATCATTTCCATGCATTTCACGGTCATTTCCGCATATTCCGTGTTGATTCACGGTCATTTCGACGCATTTCACGGTCATACCCCTTCACTTCACGGTCATTTTCGCGCATTTCACAGTCCAATCGCTTCACTTCACGATCATTTCCATGCATTACACCGTCATTCCCGCCTATTCCGTGTTGATTCGCGGTCATTTCGACGTACTTCATGGTCAATTCACTTCACTTCACAGCCATTTTCAAGCATTTCACGGTCAATTCTCTTCACTTCACGGCCATTTCCATGCATTTCACGGTCATATCCGGCAATTTTGTTTATGTTCATGGTTATTTCGACGCACTTCACGGTCAATTCACTTCACTTCACGGCCATTTCCACGCACCTCACCGCCATTTCCATGCATTTCACGGTCATTCCCGGCGATTCCGTGTTCATTGACGATCAATTCGACGCACTTCAAGGTCAATTCACTTCACTTCACGGCCATTTCCATGCACTTCGCGGTCAATTCACTTCACTTCACCATCATTTTCAAGCATTTCACGGTCATTCCCGGCGATTCCGTGTTCATTCACGGTCAATTCGACGTTCTTCACGGTCAATTCACTTCACTTCACGGCCATTTCCAATGACTTCACGGTCATTTCGACGCATTTCATGATCATACCCCTTCACTTCACGGTCATTTCGACGCATTTTCATGCATATCACCGTCACTCCCGCCTATTCCGTGTTGATTCACGGTCATTTCGTCGCATTTTGTAACGACCCGTAAATTTTCGTACTCTGACTCGAGTACCACCTCGACCAGAAGTTAATTAGGATTAAATCCTTTAGAAATTTAACAAAGTTAATTAAGTGCAAAACTCGATTAACCATGGAATCCGTTGAGATCGCTTTAAATACGATCTGCAAGACCCAAAACTTGCAAAATCAGTGACTCTAGGTTACCCTAAAGTTTAGAGCCAAACTCATTACCCGGCTGCTCTCGGGAATGAAATGAAACTTCGTATTAGGTCTAAATCGCACATCAGAAGTCCGATTAACACTAAGTTAAGGAACTAGGACTGCCTCACTGGGCTTGACAATCATCTCAAAAATCAGGTCCAGCCGATGTCCCACGGCCATTCGTTTGGATCCGGAGCGAGAGAGTGTGAAAAACATTATTCCCTTTACAAAATAAATATCTGAAATAGTGATCTGGTACCATTCGCTTGCGCATCAGTATTAAGCAACCAGACCGTCAGAATCAGACTAAATTACACCCTCGGATTAAGAAAAATTTCAGGAACATTTACATGTACTTGGAATTTCGGATCGTGGCCCACTGACCGTTGAACTGAAAGTGGTCCGCCACGTGCGATCTGGGAATCCGATCGAGTCAAAAACGTAATCCCACATAGATCCATGTGTGGTGAGCTTAAGTCTGACGTTTGGCTCAAGGAGGGCCACCAGAACCTCTCTTTTGAGATGGAAAAGTGACGAAATACCTATATTAGCAATAACCCTTGAACCTGAGTCTATTTTGGAGAGGTTTTTGGCTATAAAAGGAGCTTAGAACAGCCCCTCTCACAGCCATACGAATTTGGGATAAAACCCTAGAGAGAGAGAGAGAAAAGAGAGAGAAGAGCTTGGGATTTGTGGGAGAACTTCCTCCTGCTGCTTTCGGTTATCGCACGGCCTACACCGCCTCTTTCCAGGCACTTTTCCGGCGGTATCCACTCCGTTTGAAGGTGAGAAACCCTAACCCTAGGTCTGATTTGAAGTATATAGGCTGTAGTTTGTAAAAAGGCTAACCGATTTCACTCTTTAGCCTAGAAAACGCCCGTATACGGAAGCTCAACAACCCTTGCTGATTCGTTGAGATTCCAAGGACAAAGGTGAGGACTTTAAGTGTATAGGTTACGGTTTTCAACGCTTTCAATGTCAGATAATGATAGATTCATGATCTGCATGCAATTGCACATGTACAAAGTGCTTTCCGTTTCCTGTTTCGATTAACGTTGTAGAATATGGAATTTCACATACTCTAGGTATACGTAGAAATACCGTATACGTATTTTTTTTGGAAATGTGTTTGCCATGATTAATTGTTGTATGATTATATAGTATATGGATAAAATACTTGTTTGGCGAAAGAAATCGCCGTAATGCATGTCCGCTTGTAAACACTATGTATGTTGAAATTGTGTATTCTAGAAATATCGTATATGTGTAAATTTTGGAAATGCAATTGTCATGATTATTTGATGTATGATTATGATATACATGGATAAAATACTCACTTGGCGAAAGGAAAGCCCTAATACGTATTTTGCTAACATACGTCATGTATGTTGGAATAGCGCACTCTAAGTGTTTGTGTAAATGCTTGTGTGTGTAAATGCTTGAGTGTTAGTGTCTTAGAGAGGTGCTGATATGGAATTCCCGACTACCTTAGAGACATGTAGGATACCCTCCATGTGGTGGTTCGCTATAACCACTCACTTGTGATGTGTATGTAATTGTATCCCTATTTGTATAGTACTCTACAACATGCTTTACAATATGCTTTACTTCATGCTTTACAACATGCTTTACTTCATGCTTTATAACATGCCTTATGACATGCCTGTTGACATGCTTGTATTACTTTGTTTATCATACTTTACTCCACATGCTATTGATGAGAATTGATTGAGTGTGGGACTATGTCTATAGTTCAAACATTCGGTACCAAACTTGAGATTGTGGCTGAGATTCATGTCGCCACAAGGGATGTGCCTGATGAACCCGAGTCATACTTCGGTTGGCGATAGTGGTTGGCCACACGGAGCGCTTTTGCGCTTCATATCGCCCAACTTGTCGTGCGCTCGAGCTAGTCAGGCTCGTCAAGTAAACCGATATGTGAATGTGTGTTCACCATGTTTGGTCGCTATTGCTTGAACCTAGGGTACCAAACTTACCAGTGGCGATCCCGTTAACCATGGTACCTCGATCCGCTAAGACTCATGAGCCGGACATGGTGGTATGGGACACCGTGGCCGAGCTGTCGGCCTATGCTGGGGCCAAGTGCCTCTTCATAGTGACCATTGAGCAACCAAATCTTGTGAGTCGAATACGGTGGTATGAGACACTGTATTCGAGCTGTCGATACTTACGGCGAGAGCCGAGTACGGTGAGACCTGTGCTCGTGCTGACGGGCGACGAGTCCTCCGTAATATCTTCGAGTATACTCCAAGGGTCTGTGATTGGCGACGAGTCTTTCACAGCAACTAGAGTATGAGTTGAGCCGAGTACGGTGAGACCTGTACTCGAGCTGACGGCTAGTGATTGAGCCGAGTACGGTGAGACCTGTACTCGAGCTGACAGCCAGCAATTGAGCCGCATACGGTGAGATCTGTATCCGCGCTGACGGGTGACGAGCCCTTTGCGATGCCTTCGCTATGCTTCTCGAACCATAATATCGTATGAGATTAACTAGGATTGACGACCCTAGAATGGATCATGTTTGGGAATGATACAAGGGAGGTACCTTAGTTTCCCAATACTGCTGGTTGAAATGGACTAATAATAACTCGGTAATCATGATCATCATCGCACCGCATGTGCTTAGTAGATGTGGCGCACTGAGGGAGTTAAGCATTCGCGAATGTAAGATAATGTCGCATGAGGGTGGTTTGGCAAGGGCATACAGCATCATGTCATTTCATTCTCGCACTTAACAAGAGTAGTTAAAATTGTTTGATTTGTACTGCTTTATCATTACTGCTTGATTGAATTGATAACATGTTAACCTATGCTTTATTGTTCCACTGAGTTAGCTACTCACTCCCACGTTACGGGACGGTGTTTGCAACACCCACCAGACTCTGTCGCAGGTATAGATGGTGCATCGGTTCAGGAGCCGGAGCCCGACTTCAATGAGGATCAGGATGAGTTCTCCTTTATGCAGTACTCTGACGGCTTTGCTTAGGCCGACTGCATCGCGGGGATTCCAGGGCTTATCTACGGAGTTGTATTTTGATTTTTGACTTAGAAACAATACATGTATATTGGTACTCAGTTAGTGTTCATACTCAGGTGTTCACAAAAATTTTGTTACTTTACATACTTTGAATATACAATTTCAGTCTTCCACTTGCCTTTATACAATTGAACTGTAGTATGAATTACTATTTTGGTATAATCTCATTCATGTTTATTGCTCTAACTCAGACAACATTTAACCATCATTGTGTATGTTGCATAAGTGATGCGTTGGAACTCGGGAGTTGAGTTCATACTCGACCCCCGAATTTCAGGGCGTTACACATTTCGCGGTCATGACCCTTCACTTCATGGTCACTTCCGCGCATTTCACGGTCCAATCGCCGTGAAGTGAAGAGAATTGACCGTGAAATTCTTAGAAATGGCCGTGAAGTGAAGTGAATTGACCGTGAAATGCTTGGAAATGGTCGTTAAGTGAAGTGAATTGACCGTGAAGTACGTCGAAATGACCGTGAATCAACACGGAATATGCAGGAATGACCGTGATATGCATGGAAATGATCGTGAAGTGAAGCGAAATGACCGTGAATGCATCGAAATGACCGTGAAGTGAAGGGGTATGACCGTGAAATGCGTCGAAATGACCGTGAATCAACAAGGAATATGCGGGATTGACCGTGAAATGCATGGAAATGATCGTGAAGTGAAGCGAATTGACCGTGAAATGCGTGAAAATGACCGTGAAGTGAAGGGGTATGACCGTGAAATGCGTCAAAATGACCGTGAATCAACACGGAATATGTGGGAATGACCGTGATATTATGTGGGAATATGCGGGATTGACCGTGAAATGCATGGAAATGTGGGTGAAGTGAAGCGACTGGACCGCAAAATGCGCGAAAGTGACCCTGAAGTGAAGACGCGGGACCGCGAAATGCATTGAAATGACCGTGAATTAACACGGAAAATGCGTCAAATATCCTCACTTCACGGCCATTTTCATGCATTTTATGATCATATCCGCATATTCCGTGTTGATTCACGGTCATTTCAACGCATTTCGCGGTCCCGCGTCTTCACTTCACGGTCACTTCCGCGTATTTCGCGTACCAATCGCTTCACTTCACCCACATTTCCATGCATTTCACGGTCATTTTCACGGTCCTGCGTCGAAATGACCGTGAAATGCATCGAAATGACCGTGAAGTGAAGGGGTATGATCGTGAAATGCGTCGAAATGACCGTGAATCAACACGGAATATGCGGAAATGACCGTGAAATGCATGGAAATGATCGTGAAGTGAAGCGAATTGACCGTGAAATGCGTCGAAATGACCGTGAAGTGAAGGGGTATGATCATGAAATGCGTCGAAATGACCATGAATCAACACGGAATATGCGGGAATGACCGTGAAATGCATGGAAATGATCGTGAAGTGAAGCGAATTGACCGTGAAATGCATCGAAATGACCGTGAAGTGAAGGGGTATGATCGTGAAATGCATCGAAATGACCATGAATCAACAAGGAATATGAGGGAATGACCGTGATATGCATGGAAATGGGGGTGAAGTGAAGCGATTGGACCGCGAAATGCACGGAAGTGACAGTGAAGTGAAGACGTGGGACCACGAAATGCGTCAAAATGACTATGAATCAACACGGAATATGCGGGAATGACCGTCATATGCATGAAAATGGGGGTGAAGTGAAGCGATTGGACTGCGAAATGCACAAAAATGACCGTAAATTGAAGACGCGGGACCGTGAAATGCGTCGAAATGACTGTAAATCAACACAGAATATGCTGGAATGACCGTAATATGCAAGGAAATAGGGGTGAAGTGAAGCGATTGGACCGCGAAATGCACGGAAGTGACCGTGAAGTGAAGACGCGGGATTTCGAAATGCGTCGAAATGACCGTGAATCAGCACGGAATATGCGGGAATGACCGTGATATGCATAGAAATGGGGATGAAGTGAAGCGATTGGACCGCGAAATGCACGAAAATGACCGTGAATTGAAGACGCGGGACCGCGAAATGCGTCGAAATGACCGTAAATCAACACGGAATATGCGGGAATGACCATGATATGCATGGAAATGGGGGTGAAGTGAAGTGATTGGACCGCGAAATGCACGGAAGTGACCATGAATTGAAGACGCGGGACCGCGAAATGCGTCGAAATGACCGTGAATCAACACGAAATATGCAGGAATGACCGTGATATGCATGGAAATGGGGGTGAAGTGAAGCGATTGGACCGCGAAATGCACGGAAGTGACCGTGAAGTGAAGACGCGGGACCGCGAAATGCGTCAAAATGACTGTGAATCAAACGGAATATGCGGTGAATGACCGTCATATGCAAGAAATGGGGGTGAAGTGAAGCGATTGGACCGCGAAATGCACGAAAATGACCGTGAAGTGAAGACGCGGGACCGTGAAATGCATCGAAATGACCGTGAATCAACACAGAATATGCGGAAATGACCGTGATATGCATGGAAATGGGGGTGAAGTGAAGTGATTGGACCACGAAATGCACGAAAATGGCGTGAAGTGAAGACGCGGGACCGCGAAATGCGTCGAAATGACCGTGACTCAACACGGAATATGCGGGAATGACCGTGATATGCATGAAAATGGGGGTGAAGTGAAGCGATTGGACCGCGAAATGCACGGAAGTGACCATGAAGTGAAGACGCGGGACTGCGAAATGCGTCGAAATGACCGTGAATCAACACGGAATATGCGGGAATGACCGTGATATGCATGGAAATGGGGGTGAAGTGAAGCGATTGGACCACGAAATGCACGAAAATGACCATGAAGTGAAGACGCGGGACCGCGAAATGCGTCAAAATGACCGTGAATCAACACGGAATATGCCGGAATGACCGTAATATGTATGGAAATAGGGGTGAAGTGAAGCGATTGGACCGCGAAATGTACGGAAGTGACCGTGAAGTGAAGACGCGGGACCGCGAAATGCGTCAAAATGACCGTGAATCAACACGGAATATGCGGGAATGACCGTGATATGCATGGAAATGGGGATGAAGTGAAGCGATTGGACCGCGAAATGCACGAAAATGACCGTGAAGTGAAATGCACGGTAATGACCGTGAATTTCCGTGAATGAAATTGACCGCAAAGTGAATGAAATGGATTTTCGACCGTGATATGCATGGAAATGACCGTGAAGTGCAGCGATTGGACCGTGAAATGAATGAAATTGACCGCAAACTTATTGAAATTGTCTGCGAAGTGAATGAAATGGATTTTTGACCATCGACCTGATGGAATCTTGGAAAATAACAAGGTTAGTTGGCTAAAGTAGCTTCTCCTACCCCAAAATCATATATGGTACGTCAAGTAACTAATTTTGGTTTAGAAGATATTCTTGTTAAATGAATAAAGAAATAAATGAAAAAAAAAAAGGAAAAATTTTTTTATATACTTATATATATGTATTTTTATAAATATGTATTAGAGAAAATTGTAGGTAGAATAAATATCTCCATGTAAAAAATTAAAAAAAATAAAAAAAATAAAAAAAATAAAAAAATTTCATAGACTGGCACAGACTACAGTTTTGGCTATGGTTATAATTCGTAACTAAAGGTTAAATACCTTTTTCGATTAATCGAAAGACCTTCGATATATCGAAAATTGTTGGATTTTTGAGAAAAACTCGCTGGACAGTTTTGGACCATTTTCAGTATATCGAAAGACCTTCGATATATCGACGTACTTTTTTTTTTTTTGTTAAATTTTTTGTTGTTGTAATCCCACTGCTTTTTGTGGGTCCTATTATGAGGTATGTGTTATATCCAAACCGTCCATATTTTTTGCGAACTCGTATTAGGGCTTGAGACGAAAAATAAGACGGATCTAGCTATCAAGTGGACCACACTGTTAAAGGCTGTGGATGATTGAACGTCTACCATTGAAACCCTTTTAGGGGTCACAGAAGTTTTGGATCGTTATGAAACTTGTTTTTCCAATTCATCCTGGTCTTTGTGACCTTATGAATAGATTGGATGGAAAATAAATGTTACGGTGGGCCCTACAAAATTTTTAACGGTGAAAATCAATTTTCTGCTGTTCTTTGTGATGTGGTCCAGTTGATCTTTGGATATGATTTTTTGTTTTATAGATAATGGTCCGAAATGATCTCGAAATATGGATGAACGTTGTGGATATAATAAATACATAACTGTGGGGCCCATGTAACGTTGATCACTTTTGAACCGTTCGTACAACTCAGGAGGTCGAGGAGCGTCAGCGCTCGTCTTCCCGCTTGAAGGAAAAGGCAGGGCCATTTTCGACCTTTGGCAAGGTGTCCGTACAACTGGGGCGTATTCTCGCAAAGGAAATTGAAGTGGGCGTAGTCTCGCAATTGGGCCATAAATGGGTCGTACACTCACAATTTTGTCATTTTGAAAGTAGGATATAATTCTAAAAAATTAGGCAAATTCAAGGCTAAAGTGAATAATATGGTGGGGATTGAATGACCACCATTAAAAACTTCTAGGGAGGTTTAGAAGTTTCGGATCAAGCTGGTATTTGTCTTTTCCCTGAATCCACATGTACATGTGACCTTCTGAAGAGGTTGGATGACAAATAAGGAAGCGAATTGGCTGGTGTACCTCGCACCAGCTATATAGCTGCTGTAGGTACGTGTCGTGCAAAGACAAGCACTGACGCTCCGCGAGCTCCCTATTATATAAACGGTTCAAAGGATATCAAAGTTACATGGCCCCACAGTGATGTATTTATTATATCTATACTGTTCACCTATTTTTAGAGATCATTTTAAGTCATTATCCAAAAAATAATAATAATAATAATCATACCCAAAGGTTATCTGACCACACCACAAATAGTAGTGGAGAATGATTTTCACTGTTAAAAAGTTCGTAGGGACCATATAACGTTTATTTTCCATCCAATCAGTTCATAAGCTCAAAAAAACCTTAATTAAGAGGAAAACTCATTTTTCATCTCAATCCTTTAAGACTTGCTTGCCAAATGAATGAACGGTTTGGATATAACGCATACCTCATAATTACACCCACAAAATTTGCTGACGTCAATACAGCACCTATATAGCTGGTGTGAGGTACACCAGCCAATCCGCTTCTGACAAATAAACGTAACGGTGGACCCCACGAAGGTTTCAACACGAGCTGTCATTATCACCACTGTTTCATGTGGTGTGGTCCTCTTGAGCCTTTTGCCTTATGCGTTAAAACCCTAAAAAGTTCAGGAAAAATGGATGGACGGCGTGGATAAGACACATACATATGCGGGGCCATTCCTGAACCGAGTCCATCAAGGAAGGGAGAGGATTCGGCTTAATCCAACGGCTAAAAAGTGACCTAAATTCAAAATTAGCACCCAACGCTAATAAACAGGCGCCTCAAAAACTAGCCGTTACAGCATCCAAAAGCCCAACGTTCTCTCTCTCTCTCTCTCTCTCTCTCTCTCTCTCTCGGAGACCACATTCATTTCTTCCCTATATTTCCACCAGAAAATCTCCTCTCTCATTTCTTGAAGAAAACCGAGAACAAGAACCTATTCATCCCAACGCCACTTTCATTTGTTCCCCACAAATTCTCCTCTGTTCTTTTTTTTTTAAAAAAAAAAAAAAAAGAAGAAGATCCAATTTCCAACGAATTCCCTTCGATATCCTGTGAATTTCCGATTTTTCCCTGAGGATCACTGGAACCATGACCCCTTCAAAAGACCGACATCCATCTCGATCTCAGATTCCAGAAATTGGCAGAATTTCAGAGAATATCAACCCCAATAGCCCTTCGCAGAAATCCGGCAACTCCCACTCGATCGGCTCTGCAAAATTGAAGAAATCAGCCCCAAAAGACCCAATTCGTATCAGCTCTTTCCAGAGCAGCATTCAAGAAAGGAGGTTTGTAGTTGCTAAGAAGAACTTGAAGAGGGCCGCCCCGGCATCGGTCACCTGCAATTGCAAAGAGAAGCCGACAAATTCCAAGAAATGCCCCTGTATTGCTTATGAGAACCTTCATGCCTCTCAGGAGGAGTTCTTCCGTGCACGGGTCGATGATGCCGGAGCTGACTCAAATGTTTCAGAGGACGATGGAAAATATAGAAATAGAGAGGCAGAGAAAAATCAGGATATCGAGACAACTGAAGAGGCATTCGGGTTCTTGCCAAATGAATCAAAATCCCCGGAGCTTGATGAGATTGGGTTCATGGAGGAAGCAGGGAGTTCAAACATGAAGAGGATGAGGAATAGGCTCCTTGAAGAAGCTCGGAATAGCATTCCTGAGTCTGGAAGAGTGATGCATTTGGTTAAGGCCTTTGAGAGTATCCTTTCGATTCCGAATTCAAATGGTTCAAAGGGGAAAGAAGGTGACGAGATAGATGAAAGCAAGAAGTGTATGAAATGGGCATTGCCAGGGTTGCATGGGAAGGTCCCCGAGGCAGAGGTTTCTTCTTTATCATCATCTGATCTTTTCATCACTTTGAAGAATTTCAATATGGATTCAAGGGTCTACTCTTCTTTCAACAGCAGCAATGGGAGGTTAGTGAGTGGTTATGTAATGATGATCATTTTTTCGTTGTTTGTGTGGTTATTGTTCCATTGTTTTGGTTTTGATTCATCTTTTCTTCCTTTTTTGGCGGCAATAGCATTGGGAGCAGGACTTCTGGTGGAGGTAGGAGCCGACAAAATGTAAGAAACTTATGTTGGTTTTCTACCTTTTTTTATTTTTCATTTTCTACATTTTTACTTGGTGTTAGGGTTTCTAGAAATTGTAGTAGATCTAGTTTTCAGTTTTGAAGTTTGAAAATTGTTATATTTCAGAGCTCTGAGTCCTTGGGAAGAGCTGGCGGAAAGAAATGGGAGAAACAGCTGAAAGTCACCAGCCTGCATCCATTCAAGCTAAGAACTGAGGTACATGTGCCACCCAAGTTATTTTAAATACCATACGAATTCTTCTAGCTTCATTAAAATTTAAATTCGATAAAGTGAATTGGGTATTGTTGGGGGAGGAACTAAGTGATCGTCAGGCTCGGAGTTCACAAAAGTGGGGCCTGCTTTACAGTGATCCAGTACGTTGATATGATGGGCTTGCCATGGATTGGAGTAACTTCTCAGTTAAGAATAAAATGCTGCACATTGAATCAGTAGCTCACATTTTTATGATAGTTACGAAAAAAAAAAAAAAAATGCAGCACCCATCTACATTTTGAGGTTGGATATTTGTGCAGAGGAATGATATGATCCTCACTTTATCATCAGGCCTTTAAGTTCCTGAAAGTGGCCCACCTTACAGTTATCTTATGCATTCACCATGGATGTACTTAACACCACAAAACCTAAATGGGACAATCAAATTAAGTGATGATTAAGAAAACCATGCAACATTTTTATTTTTATTTTTGAAAGATAAGAAAACCATGCAGCATTGGTCCTCATTCAAAGAAAAGAAACAATGATCGAAGATTGTATAGCTGGTGCATGGTCCATCCACAGTAGGGAACATCAGAAGTATTGAGTAGCTTTTCTATTATAGGCGATGATTAAATCCATCCTATTTGAATCTAGATAATACTTGGAGATTGAAATCAGCTCCCCCTCAATGATTAACCTTGTTTTAAAACTAGAGTTATCTTCTTTCGGATATTAATCCAATGCTCCCAAAGTGCAGTGCTCCTAGTTGTATAGGACACCTGGACAGTCCAACCATTTGATCTCGGCTGTCCATTTGGACGAACTACTCTTCATGGGTCACCAAGAAAGATCAGAACAATTGCACATCAACCATTTGATTAATGGCCAAAAAAAATGGACAATCAATATTTTTTTGTGGAATAGTGGGCCCAATAACCAATGTAAGCAATCCATTAGTTGGGGCCATCAAGGATTGTTTATAGTTCTGAAGAATTACAATGATCTTGACTGTCGATTTGGACTGAACCTCCTTTCATGGGCCGACTATAAAATCACAAAGGTTGGGAAATTTTGACCATCTGATCAATGGCCAAAAAAAATGGTGGTCAAGAACTTTCGTGGAAAAGTAGGCCCCAATAAACAATTTGTGGAAGCATCCATTAAGTGGGGTCATCAGGCATTGCTTATAATTCTGAAGAATTACGTTGAAAAAGAGGTCCAATGATCTAATGGACAAGATCAATGGATCGGGATGATGCTTGCAAGGTGGTCCATAAATTTTGGGTTGGACCTAACATGCACGGTCTAGATGGATTTATTGGATTTTTAATGTGTTTCTTTTACATAAAATTGTAGGTGGACTCATGAGTTTGCTTTTTTGCCTCAAGAGTAGTTGGAGAGCCTTTTTAACTTTTGGATGTTTCAAATGATTTCAATCAATATACTGAAAAGTCCAGTTTAATTTGCAACTTATGAGCACCAACACAATAAAATTTCAATTTGAAATAGTCATCTTGTTTTTTTTTCAAATCATGATACATATATCGAATTGTTCTTTTGAGCTTAAATTTTTTATTTTTTTTTATTTTTTTTCCTTATTTCCATAATTTAGTCTATTAATTTTCATTTCAGCAAAGAGGGAGATTCAAAAAAGAAGAATTCCATAAGAAAGTAGAGCAAATGATAGAGGAGGAGAAAAAACAGCGGATCCCAATCGCACAAGGCCTGCCGTGGACAACAGATGAACCAGAGGTAACAAATGCCGTCATTTCATTAAGTAACTATTTGTTATACAGATTTTAATTGGCATCACTGATATTCAAATCTATAATAAGGATTTGTAAGCCCAAACATGACTATTGCCCTGCCAATCTATGATGAGTTATAGTTATAACACATACTAATTTTACATTTGTGTGCAAGATCATAGCAGTCCACCAGGTGGGCCACACTTAACATCTTCTTGTACTAAAGTCAAGGAGGGAAGTTCATTGGATGGACCATAAAGTAGAAGTAAATAGACTTCTAAAAAAATATTCAGTTTGTATAATGTCGTCCACCACCTGATTTTTGGATCGGGGACTTGCGGTCTGCTACACCTCATGGACTGAGTGGGACAAATGCACACATGCCATACTAACAAGAGTGTTGGCATGTTCAGATGGGAAAGGCACAAATGGGTGCCATACTAACAAGAGTGTTGGCATGTTCAAATGGGAAAGGCATAAGGCTATGAGCTTGTTCACGGGTGGGTGTGTGTGTGTGTAAAAAGAAAAACTATGAGCTTGTCATTTCTTAATATTTTGAAATATTTGGGGGGTACAATGATGTTTTCATGTTATCTCATCAAAGGTGGCATTTTGTTTTTCTTAAAGTAACTTCTTGTCCTTTCTCAAACTAGTCTTGTTTGTTGTTTCTATCTACTTTCCACATCGGATGTGAGGGACTTGGGTCGTTTAAAGTGCACTTTATGTTTGCACATATGCATCCTATTAAGGAGTTGAGGTCAACTGTAGGTGTTGCTTCTGAACAGTCACATTAAGAGAGTGGCAAAGTGAAAAAGTTTTGTAGAGATGACGTCAACTGTAGGACTGTTGCTTTCTGAACAGTCACATCAAGAGCGCCTCCAAAGTGAAAAAGTTTCGTAAATATTGCAAAGCCTAATAAACACCAGAATGGGTGGTCAAAGTGGAGAAGTTTCCATAAACATTGCAAATCCTAAAAAGACACCAGAATGGGTTTCTGCTATGGGCTGTGATTGTGTATAAACTGGTTGAACATTCACATTAATGGCACCTCCAAAGTGACATATCCAGTTTTATGCAAACCTAGAACTAGATTATTTCTTGAGATCATCAATCTACAATTTCTCATAGCCCTCTTTTACTTTCTAAAATCTTTTTCTCATTCTATTGCCTCTATTTTTATGTTATTTCAAAACTCTGGTTATTATTAATAGAATTTTAAATTTTTCTAAGTCTAGGCATATTAGTTTATCATTGTGTTCGGTGGGTACCTCTGATTTTGTAAGTCGAAGGTCACATATCTCAAGTCGGATAGGTTGGACTTCTGTTGTATCCTAGAGTTAGATTAACTATTAATCTTCTTGCAATTGGATTTGATTACGGGTAGGGGTGAATATCACCTACATGTGAACTGCAAAGTGTGCCTCAAGAGCCCTTGCACACACCACAAAGCCTCAAGTAGCCAAGTGCCCACGCGTGCAAAGCACCTTAGCACAAGCTCATAGCCTCATGCAAATGTGTAATCCATGAAGGAAAAGGAATTTTTATATGCCTCATTCACTCCCTCTCGTCATATGAAATGGGACTATTAGAAAGGAAAGGCAGAGAGGGAAAAAAAAAAAACGTGCAAGGGCAAGATGAGAAAAAACGGTCATTTTCAGGAATTTTTATATGCCTCATTCACTCCCTCTCATCATATGAAATGGGACTATTAGAAAGGTAAGGCAGACAGGAAAAAAACTTGCAAGGGCAAGATGAGAAAAGACGGTCATTTTCAAGAAAACAAAAGCCACTCTTGACCCCATATTAGAAAAATGCATTGAACATTAGTTATAAAACTTAAAAGCTCATTATTTCAAAAACAGTAACCCTCTTTTACTTTCTAAATCTCTTTCCCATTTTATTCCTTCCTACCTTTGTTTTATGCTGCTTCAGACTTCTGGTCATTATTATCAGAATTCAGCATTGTCTAAGTCTGGGCATATTAGTTGATCGTTATGTTCGGTTGTTGGTTGTTTCTCTATTTAATGCTATTTCGTAATTCTAGTTATCATTAACAGTATTTTGAATATCTTTTATGGCCATATTAGTTTATCACTGTGTTGGGTATTGTCCTTGATTTTGCAAATTGAAGGGGGGACATTTCTCAGGTTTGAGAAGTTGGGCTTCTTATCGTAGAGGCAGATTTGTTGTTAACCCACTTCCAAATCTATTTGATTAGCAGTAAGAGGTGAACATCACCTTAAAGATTGTGACAGGCAACACTAATCGAGCCTATCTGAAAGCTCCATACTCATTTCCTCTTACTTTGTACACATTTAAGGCAATATCATAGCCTAATTCTCATTGATCGTACACAGTGGTCTTGTCCACGGTTGATAACTATTGGATTCGACATTCTGGTTAAGTAGGGAGTCCAATTCAACTTCATCAATCAATTTGCAAATCAATTATTAAGAGTAGGTCTTCCGGCACATGGAAAACATTGGAAAGAGAACCATCCTTGAATAGGAAAAGTCAAGGGGAATTGAAGCATTGCCGACATCGCTTGAAAGATAAGAGAAGTTGTCAGTTGACCTGCCATGTGGTTCGAAGCACCTTTAGCTTAATCTGTAGATCATTCTGCTTCCCAACACATGTTCATGGTGGGACCCAACTTCCTCACTAGTTAGATGTGGCTACAAAGCTAAATTAGCATACACTTGGCTGTGGGTGATTAGTTCTCGTGTGTGTGTGTGTGTGTGTGGTTTTCCTAACATCCCCACTTTCACGGGCACGTTGGCAACATCCCCAAACCTTTAAACGGCGCATGTAGTGACCTATTGCCATTCAGAACCATTCATTCATTCATACAACTAGGATCAAGCCATGGTGCAAAAATGATGCCAATCGGGTGATCCTAAGCTTCCAATCAATAACGTGAAAATGGATAGTCAAGATTGACTGGAGAAACAAAATAAGTCCAATCATCATCTAGAAAGATGTAGTAGACAGATCCCCCTCTGTATGTTTATGATTTTGAATTAACATCATAATTTGACGTTTCTAACCGTGTGATTTATGGCTTGTAAACAACGGATGGTTCTAACAAATATGCCTCATTCAAAGGGCTAGGAGGATCATCTGATCGGTATGATTCTTGCACCATGGCTTGATTTGTTACAACCATCCCCTGTTTACAAGCCATGAATCACATGGTTATAATCATCAAATCAAAATGTTACTTTAGAATCATACAAATACAAAGTGAGATCTATCTACTAGATGTTTCTCCAGTCCAATCATAGAAATACACAGTGAGATCTATCTTGCACCATGTGATTTATGGATTGTAAACAACTGATGGTTCTAACAAATATATGGTGAGATCTATCTTGCACCATGTGATTTTTGACTTGTAAACAACGGATGGTTCTTACAAATGTGCCCCATTCAAAGGGTTGGGATCATCCGATTGGTATGATTCTTGCACCATGGCTTGATTTGTTACAACTGGGACCCCTGTTTACAAGCCATGAATCACATGGTTAGAATCATCAAATCAAAACGTTACTTTAGAATCATAGAAATACAAAGTGAGATCTACCTACTAGATCTTTCTCCAATCCAATCATAGAAATACACGGTGAGATCTATCTTGCACCGTGTGATTTATGGCTTGTAAACAATGGATGGTTCTAACAAATATGCCCCATTCAAAGGGTTAGGATCATCTGATCGGTATGATTCTTGCACAATGGCTTGATTTGTTACAACTGTCCCCTGTTTACAAGCCATGAATCACATGGTTAGAATCATAGAAATACAAAGTGAGATCTATCAACTAGATGTTTCAAGATGATGATTGGACTTATTTTGTTTCTCCAGTCAATCTTTGCTGTCCGTTTTCACCCGATATGCATGATTTTTTCACCATGGCTTGCTCCTAGTTGTATGAACGAATGAATGATTCAGATCGACGATAGGTCACCCTGTGTGCTGTTTAAAAGGTTTAGGGATGTTGCTAACGTTGACGAGCAAAACCCCTTACACACACACACAGAGATGCTGACACACAACTAGTTGGATGTACATTGTATATATTTACAAATGGTCCACACCATAGAAAACAATAAACAACCACCCAAAAACCTCTACATTCATATGGGTCCCATCTATCAACCTGATTTTTGGGGCGTACCATTTTCATTGCAGGGGTGCCATTGTAGAGGGGCGGCTTGGCATGCAAACATGATTGGGTCCCACATACTAACTAGTTGAACATACAACTAGTGTCTGAGCATCAAGACAATTGGTCCGACACACCACCTAGTTGGACACAACTAGTTATATCTAAGCATCTCTCTCTCTCTCTCTCTCTCTCTAGCTCTCTCTCTCTCTCTCTCTCATCTCTCTCTACCTCTCTCTCTCTCTCTCTCTCTCTCTCTCTCTCTCTCTCTCTCTCTCTCTCTCTAAGTGTGTTTATGCGTGCGTGCATGTGTATATGTATATGTTTGTGTGTGTGTGGTGTGTGTGTGTGTACAATACATATAAACACACACAACACACACACACACACACACAACACACACACACACACACACACTGTATGTGTAAAATATGTAAGTTATATGTATATATGCATAATGCAACTGTCTATTGAATATCACTCTCCTCTCCAGAATGTCACTCTCTTTTACATCTGTTTAACATATAATATCCACTGTGTATAACTTACGAAACATCTCTCTTTTAAGGCTGCACCTATCGCTTGTTAAAATTGTTATTAAAACTAACTTTTTCTCGTGTCCCCACCACCTTTTTACACAGGATGTGATCTATAATTACTGTGTAAGCAGAGGTTCTCTGTTAATCACTAATAAGGAACTTCTCTGTTGCGCATGGAGTTTCTACATGTGAGGCTCATGGTGATTTAGACCATTCATCTGATAGCCCGGGCGATCATGATTTTACATTGAATGTGGGCTGTCTGTGTTGAAATTCTGTCTGGCCCATCCATAATGGAGGACAACCTAACACGATTATGGATGGGCAATTAAACCACAGCCCCAAATGTAACAAACTGTGTTGAATAGAAATTCCCTAGTAGTCCCTAATAGAGAACTCTACCTCTAATTTATTCACATGGTGAGTACAGCATGTTAAGCATGCATACTATATTTTATTGATTGTTGTAGTGACCCTTACATGATTTGGATGCATGTGCCATTATAGTGCTTGGTGAAGCCTCCAGTGAAAGAAAGCACAAAGCCGGTCGATTTGAAACTTCACAGTGATCTACGTGCAGTAGAGCGTGCAGACTTTGATAATCAGGTAACTTTCTCACGTTGTATAAGAGAGGGAAGGAATCATCACCTACAGATGGTTGTAGGCATTAGTAACCTGTTTTCACAAAAATTCCAAAAGCAAAAATGAAATGCAGCAAAGTTGTATTTGATCACTTGATAACATTCATGAGCATTGGAAAAAAATATAATGAACTTTTTGCTTTTTTTTTTTTTTTTTTTTTTCAGGTTGCTGAGAAGATATCCTTAATGGATCAGTACAGATTAGAAAGAGAGAGGCAGCTAAAGGTCTGCTAGATAGTATTTGGAAATAATTTGCAAGAATACTAGTGTAACTAGTGTAAATTTCACTTCATGTGTTGTTAATGCGTATGGTATTAGGAAATAGTATGCACCTTTTGTAAATTTCATTTCATGCATGAATCTACAGTTATTAGTGCTTTTAGAAGCTAAAATATGTTAGTTTTGCTGCAGATGGAAGAAGAGGAAGAAATAAGAAGGTTGAGGAAAGAACTGGTGCCAAGAGCTCAACCAATGCCCTATTTTGATAGGCCTTTTATACCAAAAAGGTAAGAATTATGTTTCTTATATGCACACAAATGATCCAATTAGTGGATGGCCTGTGAAATGTGAGGTCCCGATCACTTGTGACAAAAATAATGCTCAACTGTGCAAAAATGGAGAGGTCAGAGAAAGAGATCAATAATGGGATGGTGAGGATTGTCAGAGAAAGTCATTTGGGCTATTATTAGATGGTCCATGAAGAATAGGTTGGACTCTACAGTTGGGTTATCAATGGAGGCTCCAGATCACTTACAACAAAAATAAAGCATGGATATAGACAGTATGGATTCTCCGTGGTTCTCTAAGAATCATCATCACTTTGACTGGAAGCCCTCTCTAACCATGCATTAGGTAATGGGTAGATTATAGAACGAGACAAACAATGGGATGTTGAGGATTGTCCGGACAAGTGATTTCGGGTTATATAGATGGTCCATGAAGAGTAGTAGGTTGGACCAAGGGACAATCCAAGTCAATTGGACATTCCAGATCAATAATTTGGATTGTTTCCAAATCTAAAACAGCAATTGTTATGTGCAGATGCAGATTATTTGCATGGGATCATTCTGCACATGTGTGTGCATGTGGTGCAGATGTGTGCTACATATGTTCAGAAATGTGTGTGCCTGTTGTAAATTTTAGCTTTGTGTGCACAAAATATTTACATAAAAAGTATAAATATTTAGATAAGTGGGGTTTGTTGTTGTTGTATTTTGAAGGTCATTGAAAAATCCAACCATACCAAAAGAGCCCAAGTTCCATAATCCGCAGCACAAGAAGATCAAATGCATGTCATGGAATGACATCAACTTGGCCATCAACACTGATGAGATGAGAAATGGTAAGGAGAGATGAAGACAGGAGAATATTTCGGCAACAATATGTTTTTCTTCATACGTTATATGAAGATTCTTCCTTTTTCTTTTTTTGTCCAACTGTACGTTAAGCAATCAATTTAATTGCAATTCTTTTGGAATAAACAATGAACAAATCTGCAAATTTCTCAATTATTTGGAATTGGATTTGTTTTGTCTCAAACACGTTATTGTGGTGATTGGGAAACAACGATATTTTATGTCCTTCGTTTTGGAAATTGCATCTTCTTTAATATCGCCCTTTGCAACAACTTACTAAATCCAACTAGTGAGGTCTGGGTGAGTAAATGGTTAAGAGTCAATCACAGACAATATGGCCACTAATTTAATGGTCTAGATTCTTTCCTCTTGATGCCCAGTGAGATCTATCAAAGCCACATTAATAAATATATGAGATTGCCTGTCACTATATATATATATATATATATATATATATATATATATATAATATATATATATATATTATATAGGGAAAAGGTACGATGCGCTCCAGCTTACGATAAGCTCCCGTGAGGTCGAGCTGTGTGGGCCCCACCGTGATGTGTTTCGACCATCAACACCGTGCATTTGATGTGTACCTTTTAAATTATGGGATATCCCAAAAATCAGCCGTATACGGAACTCGGGTGGGCCATACCATCTAAAATTATGTGAAGACACCGTTAAAACATATAAAAGCACTTGGTGGGGCCCACCTGAGTTTTTCATGCGCCTGAAACTTGGTCTAAACCCTCATTCAAGTGGGACACACATAATGGATGGGCTGGATTTGCAAAATACATCTCGGCAGGCCCTCAAAAATGGTTATGAATGTTTTAATGGTGCACGGCCGTTAAAATCAGCTGGAGCGCATTGTACCTTTTCCATATATATAGAGAGAGAGAGAGAGATTTTGGTAATGTAACAGTTAATTTGGCTTAAAAATTCAGACATGGCAAGATCACTAGAGGTGTCAGGATCAGAGTGCTTTGCATGGGATGCGATTTGGCTGGTGACCCCAACACCAGCCAGCTAGCCGGAGTCAAAGCTCTGTGAGCCCACCACGATGTATGTGTTTTATCCACGCCATCCATCCATTTTGCCAGCTCATTTTAAGGTATGTGCTAAAAAATGGAGAGTGGATTGATTAGGAGAGACTCCGGCCTCACCCAAGACAATGCGGCCCTTACCTTGGGGCCCACCTTGACATATATATTCTGTATCCATGCCGTCCATCTGTTCTATTTAGATCATTTTAAGGCATTATCCAAAAAATGAAATGGATCCAATTATCAGGTGTACTATACCATAGGAAACAGTGGTGATCGACCCCATTAATGGGCCAAAAAAGTTTTGGATAAGCAGCATATTTGTTCTTTTTCCATTCGTCCAGGCAACCTTGTTAACAGATTGGATGGAAAATAAACACCACGGAAACATGATCATTTTAAGGCATTTTAGGGCATTATCCAAAATATATACATAAAGTGGTGCTCCATGGTGAGGGCTGTCTTGGGTGAGGCCGAGG
>JAJHSJ010000012.1:40036961-40236961 GCA_021015155.1 Magnolia officinalis
AAGTGTCAACACACAACACCCGACTTTTAGGCCACACAGGCTAAGGATCCACTCAAGGAACCTCACCAATTTATGTTCCTATGAGCAAGGGTCAACACAAAGCACCCAAGTTTTAGACCACACAGGTCAAGGACCTACAAAGGACCTAAGAGTTTATGCTCTCCACAGAGCAAGGGTCAACACAAAGCACCCACCATGTACACTCCCGTTGGAGGCCTCCTACGAGGGCTTGAAAGGGGTGAGAAACACCTTAGACTCAATCCTACAAAAAGTATGATCACAAGGGTCCTCTGGACTTTGATGACTTACAGATAAGTAGATGAGCCCCATTCAGTGCGTTGTCGAAGATCTCCTCCTTTAATGACAAAGAATCTTCAGCTTCCTTGAACCGCAACTCAAAAGATGTACCAATACATGGCGACGGGTTGGGTCAAGGTAATGATGGAATCCTACTCTATTAAATGTTTTCCTATAAGAGAGATAGAGCGATTCCAATCATCTAAGCATTCAAGGCATCTCAGCTTAATGATTTGCCATTAAGGTAGTAGCTGCAGGATCCTTGAATGCGGAAGTTCATTCCCCAGTCCACTCTATTGAATGTCAATGATGAGGGTGGTTTGAAGGATTAACTCCCATGAGAGAAAAGGCTTTAGGTATATTATCTAAGGTTAAACACTCAAAAGCACTCTCTATTTTCTTTACCAACAACTAAGGGCAAGCTCTCATTAAATAGGCAAAAGGTTTCAATGGATATAAAACGATCACATTTATGACAGAGTTCGATATCATCGAGTAGGGTCAATATCATCGAGCGTATACTCTCGATTGCATCGGCTGGCCGCTCGATGACACGAACATAACTGTCAAACGCTTTTGAAATCTTTTGCTAACTGGTCGAGGAGATCGAACGTGTGTTAATGTCATCGGATTTCGAACTCCGATTTCATCGACGCGAGGTTCGATTCCTCGACATTTGAAAATGAGAGAACACTTGCCTTTTAAATATTTCAGGTATATGATATGATCGATCATCACTTGATATCATCGAAATTTGAATATCGATGATATCGAGGGCAGTGCCGATTCATCGATAATTCCAAGGAATTTTCCTATAAGCTTGCTGGACAGTTTTTGTCCACTTTCAATGATATCGACCATGCCTTGATACGATCGATATTTGAATATCGATTTTATCGAGTGTCCCTCGATCCAAGAAAAACAACCTGAAAACTTGTTGGATAGATTTGTGTCCCAAACCGATATCATCGAAGGTCTTCCGATATCATCGAAATTTGAATTCCGATGATATCGAGAAGCTCTTCGATATATCGAGGATTACATGACTTGCCTTAGTAGAACTTTGGAACACAACAGACCAGATGTCAATTTTATCGAGTTGGCTCGATGGACTCGAGATTCAAACTCCGATGACATCGATGAGTCCATCGAGCCATCGATAATTCAGTCCAGATATCTTCGTGGTTGCTGGATCTTAGGTCGTCATTTTGATAAGATCGAGTGATCTTCGAGGACATCGACAACGGGTGTTCTATTCAATTTTAAGGGTTTTAATTACCTGGTGTTTTGGGACATGGGATGTGAGGCTAAGATATACCTGTGACGAGTTCGGGCACACATCCAGTTGAGGTAGACGCTTGATCAATCTTCCTATAGGGCTCCTCTGTCTAGCTGACTCAACATTCACGCTAATTGACAAACTAGGGCACTTTCAAACCTCACCTAAGTTATATAAATGCAAAAACATAGCAACCTAAAATACCATATGCCACGGATGTAATCTAATATGTGGTGCGAATGGAATGACCAAGCTGGAGTGCGAAGTCGGGATGATAGTACGTAGTATCGCAGGCTATGGGGTCCATCACAAGAGACTTCTATCCAAACCTATCCCATACCTAAATTTGGATAGCGAGACTCAATGTGATACACTACTGATCTCAGGTTAGTCGTGCGCCCCAACCGAAATTCTTACCATTGTGAAGATATACGTAACAAATAGTTGCGCACCACCAACACGAGTGGATAGTGAATGAATGAATGAACGAGGATGCAACTCCTACTCAATAAGTCTATATATCAGTATTGTACATCTCTGGGATCATCACCAGGGTCTAGTACACTCTAAGCTGGCTGCCGCCCCTTCTGGCCGCACAACCCAGTGAGTGAAAAAGACCTCACTACCAGCCTGCCAGCAGTATACCAATGCCTACCTAGCTCGTCGATAACAGACCCATTTAGGAGCTGGTCAAACTCAGCCTAGCTTACAGCCCCCTCACTCGGGCGGGTAAGGCCACATCCCCTCCCAACCAACCACGACACAGTGGGAGACACGGCCTACTGGTATTCGGCACTCGGGCGCTCATGTATTCACTCGGTCTAGACGTTGGAGCGCTTCCTGGCCACGGAGGTTTAGGGACTTTCACCCATGGACATCCAAAGTGCCCAGATGCTCGAACAAAATATTTCTGGTGTCCCATCTAGCCATCCATGACATGCCTGTGGAGGCTACGACCCTGATGTCGCTGGGGCATACAGTAACCACAACACACAATGCAAGATGCATGATTTATACAATCTAGTCATGCATCAATCCTGCGCATACTGTGCGCTTATGTGAGATAATCTCCACCAATCAGGGAGTCTCATAACAACCTGCCCAATGACATATGCAATGGTCAACCACATCTCATAATAAACATGTAGATGATGCGTATGGGCATGTACATGATGTTATGCAGTCACATACTCATAATCGGTATCGACAATCGGCATCGATAATAGGCCTCGATGATCGGCCTATACAATCAGCCTCGACAATCAGTCTCGGCAATCAGAATCAGCCTCGACAATCAGAATCGGCCTCAATAATCGGAATCTGCCTCGACAATCGGCCTCAATAATCGAAATCTGCCTTGACAATCAGAATCAATCTCGACAATCGGAATCGGCCTCGATAATCGGCCTCGACAATCGGTCTCGGCAATCGGAATCGGCCTAACAAAGGGCCTAAGAGATGGCCACAATGTGGACGTTTAACCATCATCGCCCATCAATGTAGACATTTAACCTTCATCACCCATCAATGTGGACATTTAACCAACATTGCTCCCAAGAAGTGGCCCACATAGAGCCAAACATATAGTGGGCCCATGGTCTCACACAAAGGCCTAATATACATCGCAATGAGTCGCTCATATACAACAGGTGGGTCCCATCACATGGGCCAAATACATGGACCTCATGTACATCACAATGGGTCGCAATACATGGGCCCTATATACATCAAATGGGCCGTAATATATGGGCCGGAATTACATCATATTGGGCCTTACCAAAATGGGCCAGAAATACATCATGATGGGCCGCACCAAACGGGCTACAAATACATTGCAATGGGCCTCAAACATGAGCCTTAAATATATCATAATGGGCCTCGAATACATCAAATGGGCCACACGTCATGGGCCTAATACATATCACAATGGGCCTTGCCCATGGGCCTCAGATTCAGGCAAGTGGGCCCCATCATATGGGCCTTAAATACAAGGTAGGTGGGCCCTATCACATGGGCCTCAAATATAAGGTAGATGGGCCCTATCACATGGGCCTCAAATATACATCATGATGGGCCTCATGAATAGGCCGCACCAATGAGCCTCAAGTGGGCTTGGACCACACCAAAAATCATTTCAATAGTTGTAGGTGTAACATGTGCATCATTGTACACTACCATTCCATGGGGCACATGGCCCACTAATGATGATCAGCACTATCCAAACATTGACCAGGTAAATCAGCACCATCCGAACATTGTTTATGTAAATCAGCACCATCCAAACATTGTCTATGTAAATCAGCATCGTCCAAACATTGTCCAGCACCATTCAGCACAATCTGGATGGTGTGGATGAAATAAATACATCACGGTGGGTCCACGGTCCAGATGGGACCCACGGAGTTGCTGACGCCAATGCAGCAGATCTGCTGCTGGTGTGGCTACGTCCTTAGATGGATGGCAGGGATAAAATACTTACATTAAGTGGGGTCCCCACCATCCCAATCTGATGGACGGTGGGTATAACACATGCAGCAAAGGTGGGTCCCACCTTCCAGCCATCTGGATGGTGAGGATGAAACCCACAGGACTGCTGACGTAAATACCACAGCTAGTATGTGGTAGACCAGCCAATCCATTTCCAAAGAGGTGGGTCCCACGTAGGGCCCATGATATGAATATATATATATATAGATATATATATATATATATATATATATATATTATATTAATATTATTATTATATTATATTTTTTTTCCTGTGTCCAGCGTCCAGTAGTGGATGGACGGCTGGATGCTCACTTCATCACGGTGGAGTCCCACCGTCCCTGATGGACAATGTGGATTAAATCATACATCAGGGTGATGCCACATCAGTGTGGCCCACCCATTTTGGGATCAATCTGATATTTATGTTTTCCCATCATCCAGACTGTCCATCTGGACGGTCAGTCCAGCAGGGTGGGCAGCAAGGCCGTCCCACCTGCTGGACGATCCGGATTGCCCCGGTGGGCAGCAGAGAGAAGAGAAAAGAGAGAGAGAGAGAGAGAGAGAGAGAGAGAGAAAGAGAGAGACGAACGTGAGAAGGGAGGGACCGCGCCACTATGGGCCCTCCCTTGCATACATCAAGATGAGTCCCACCATATGTGGGCCCTTAAATCAAAAAATAAAATAAAATAAAATAAAGATCACCCACTGTTTACTTCTTCTTGGCTCCATGAAATCCCAAACACCTTGGCTCCATCTTTGATGGAGGATGATGAGATTTGGACGGTTGGATGGTGGAGATGGGAGGTAGGAAATGGACCACATCTAACTCTCCCTCATGGAGCTTGGACGTTGGACTCTCATGGGGTTGCTTGGGAGTAATGAGAGAGATGAGAGAGAAAGAGAGAGATGTAAGAGAAGTGATGGGAGAGAGGGATGGTGAGTGATGGATGGGTGTACTTAACTAGGTATGGGTTGTAAGAGAGAGTTGACTTTGGGGTTGCTTTTAGGGTGGGACATGTACGTGACATTTGATGTGATTAATGGGACATTTTCTTGGGTTTAGTAAATACGCGGTGTTTTCCTCAAACTGAATGCGGGCCCACATCTCTTGGCCTAGGTATCACCTTGGCGTGCGAGACGCGACGGCGCGGTCGCAAGGGTACAAGTCTCGGGTCGAGCAGACTCTGATATACGGAACACAGCTCAGGATCGCGTGCAAACGCCGATTATAGGTCGCGGGTCGCTGGAATTCAACCGGGAGGACTGCGAAAGCCTACAGAACGGTACGAGCTAGGATACAGGTCTCACAATCGGTACCCTCAGTTCTGACCGAGGATGACTTGGTTCAGATTCGAAACGGGTACCATATTCCTGAATCGGTCATCCTGGGTCTCCCTCGGCCTGATGAACTGCCCGACCGACCCCCCTGGAGCAGTCGCAATCTTCTAGGTCGCACTGCAGTGCGGCCTCCGTCTGCCACTTTAGGAAGTCGCTCGGCGTCTTCTGGGCTGCCTCGGCATAGCTCCGGGGCAGGTTACCTTGAACAGGTGGAGGGACCTGTTCGGCTGTTAGGTTCTCTAAGCCGAGAAGAAGCAGCCCAAGCTAAGCTTAGATGAATTCCTTCACCTGTACCAAGTATGGCCAAACCCTTAGCAGCCCGATTGGAACTACTTTTGCTCCTACTGGAATACTGGCGGGGCTCTGATAACTGACCCTCCATCTTCTAACAAAAATTGGAGGGATCGGTGGTTCTGGGCCTTTGGTCGTTGGGAGACGATCGAGTCAGGGCCCTTTAGGTCCTTTGTTCCCCGAGCCTTCTCCGAGGCAGGTACTTGAACAGTTATTTGCCTTTATCGTGTTGGTTGGCTGAGTCTTCTTATTTTGCCTTCTAACTGCTTGTTCGTGCTTTGTTAGTCGTCCCCAAGCAACCACCGAGTCTTGATCTCGGTTCCCTAACTCGGATCCAGGACTTGCGAGCTTTAAGTCCGGAGAGGAGATCTTGGAAGAGGCTTCTCCAACCAGAGTGCCTTCTTCAATCGAGTCTTGACACGACTTTGACCGGTAAGATTTAACTTCAACATTTTTCTGTAGCGATGATGATTTTGCTGACGTAGTTCTTGCTTCTAATGCAAAGATGTCTGAGGCTCGACCTACCCTCCATCCTCCTTCCAAGGTCAGGGGCCCACCTCGGGGAGATCCTCGGGTGTCGAAGAAACAGAAGACCTCCTCTAAGAGTCAGGGGAAGGTCGTCCCTCCTCGCCCGACCGTTATAGAGGTCCCGAATGAGGGCACGGAGGTGGCGGAGGTGATTCCTCCAGAGCCTCAGGAGGTTCCCGAGCGAGGACCTATTACAGAACAGGTCCCCCCGAGGAGGGAGGAGGAAGATCCTCCGAGAAAGGAGGTTGCTGAGGAAGAAAGGGGGAGCTTCCTTCGGCACGTTGAAAGTATACTCCCCTAGGCGAGTAAGCAGGGGACCGATGTAACGCCCCGTGTTTTCAGGACCCGAGTATATGACCCGTTCCCCAAAAACCCGAGTGTTAACCTATAAAGAGCCAAATTCCATATATATATATATACATATACATATACATATATATATATATTCTTTATCACTCAGGACTTATACAACCAATGTCTCTGAAATTAACAATTACAAGATTTTCATGGTTTAATACATGAGAAATAAAAAGAAGTATATAAATTTGAGCCGCAAGACCCCGCAGCTCCTCCTGACAATACAGTCATGCATCTCTGTCCATATACCTAGTACCTCATCAGTTTGAACTTGAAAATCACTTAAGCCACCTGTGCTACTTATACGATTATATATTTGATGGATGAGTGACCAACTCAGTGTGAATTCCCCTCAAGATTACACACCACTGCCTTAGACAAGTATAGCATAAAAGCAGTAAGGCAATCAAAACATAACAAAATGCAGTCTTATTATATGCATGGATGCATGAATGCAACATTGCCCTAAGGATGCTCATCCGTGCGGACATTAGGCTCATCACCCATGCAAGGAGGCTGGCCATTAACGAAGCACATCACTTGTGTACATCACGTACCGCATAACGACTGCCTATCATATATAACGTACGTTAGCGATAAACGCTGATCTGTGCCATGTATGCATGATTAACCAAACCATTATTAGTCCAGTTACAATCAGCCAATTTAAATAGACTCAATGTCACTATGGGGGCTCGTCACCAGCGTAGGCCGACAGCTCCAGCATAGTGTCCCATGACTACCATCCCAGGCTCATGAGTCTATCGCCTTAGGGTGTGTATAGAACTCATCAACATGTGGCCAATCAATTCTCAATGTATGGGAAACTACCATCGTATGTTGAGTGGAAATGACCGTCAAAGATACTAAAATACGACGATTAAAGGGAGTCGGTAGGCCTGCCTTAAACACGAACAAGCAGCAGTGATAAAAAAAAAATGTCAAACGGTTCATCCCAAAATCAAATAGGTGGATTCACCCCACAGATGGTAAGTCCCATGAATAAATTGCCGCTAACATGACCTCCATGTTGAGGGTCTATTTCTAGAACAATCAGTCTCATTACACCCTGAGTACGGACTCTCTTTCTTAAATAGAGGTTCACCTCACAAACTAGAGAGATTTTGATTCACGTGTGTCTTGCAAACAGTACAATAGCATATCCAACTAGCATAGAAATCAAGTATTGAACTAGGATACCATCCTAATAGAGTATAACCTAAGTGCAAGTGTAAATACAGTTCAAGAACTATTAAATGAATCAAGGTCTAGCATATACATTTGATATTCATGATCAATTCTCAACATATATCCAAGTAAACTAATCATATAATTAATCAAGCTCTAAGACATCATTCATAATTAATTTTAAAAGTTATCCTTGATCTAATTTAGAGATGGAAATCTCAAGAGGAAAAGTCATCACCTTATATTTAAATCGCCTGTACCATCGCTACGAAATGTGTGTTCCCTTGAAATCAATTCCTACCATCAATTGTAAAGTTGTACAATTAGATCCAAGCTTACACACTATTTAGGGTTATGGTCTTAACCTAGTGTTTGGATTACCTAGGTTTTAGGGTTTCATCCTAGGATTTAGTTCTAGGAGTTGTACTACGATGTATGTGTGGTTTAAACACAATGTAATAATATGGTTAATCGAAATTTAACGTTAATGATATGGTTAATATTTGCGACCCTGGTAACAATAAGTATTACAATGGGAACAAAACAGTGTAATCTATTATTAAAGATAATATTTTCAGGTGATGGATACCATGCTAATATCATTAGTGTTAATTTAATCATTATAAAGTATTTATTAACATGAGTGTTATAATTATCATTAGCTAATGTAGCAATAGTAATCATTGTGATGATACCATTTAGTAAAATCCACTATCCATAATAAACATTTAAAACTGATTAATAAAATACTACCACTTAATATTTGCAAATCTGCTTAAAATAACTAGTTTTAGTATAACGAATCTACTAATGTCTAACCATATATAATATATTAACAATCCTAATAATGAGGGTAATTTAATCATAAGAGGAGGCTCACCTGAAGATGTAACTTAGTGAATACTTATTGAGTCAACTCGTCAACAAGGTGACGCTAATTCAATAGCTCGATTTCGAACCCGAGTTCCACAAGAAATTTGAAAGTTCCGATATGATGTAATTGAACCTCGCAAGACCCCAACCCCCCACCTCCACACGCTGCCTGTTGGAATAGGGCGCTTGAAATCAAGTCCAGACTGATTGAACTCGGTGAAACTTGTTGAGGTAACTCAACAACGACCAACTGATGTAAAGCTCCCCTCCTCTCTCTCTCTCTCTCTCTCTCTCTCTCTCTCTCTCTCTCTCTCTCTCTCTCTCTCTCTCTCTCTTTCATTTCTCTGCTTCCTTTCATCTTGCAACATCCAGCAAGCTTACTGGAAACAATGGACCTAAACTCTACCCAACAAGCTTCAACTGAGTCGACCCGATATGGCTCTCTCTCCCTTTCTCTTCTTCCTTTCTCTTTCCCTTCCTCTCCCTCTCTCCCTTTTCATCTGTTGGAACTCCAACAGTACCCGAACAAGACCCAAACCAGACCCATTGTTGGCCTAGATCGGACCCAACTTGGTCCGAAGTTGGCCCGAGTCGCCTGATGCAGCGCGTAGTGCGGCAATGGCGCTTTCATTCCTTCTTTCTTCTCTCTTTTCTCCTTGTTTTTCTTCTCTTTCCTTCATGTTTCTCTTCTTCTTTCTTCTCCCTTCCTACTGCTGGAAACACCCAGCAAAGACCGTCAACCCGGCTTGACTCCGGCTCGGCCCGAGTGCAATAGTTGCACCCACGCACACCCATTCTCTCTTCGTCTCTCCATCTTCCTCACTCCTTTCTTCTTTTTTCCTTATCAGGGACATCTAGAGGCGAACCTGAGCGTAACCAGGGTCGAACTATATTGACCTGGTGCGGTAGAACGGCGGAGAGGAAGATGGCTGCCATTAATGACGGATCTCAAACGGAGGCTTCCTCCTCCAATCTGCCTCTTGCAGATGGTCCGTATGGACCCTAGGAAGCTTGTAGACAAGCTTCATTGAAGCTCGGAGAAGACTTGAGTGGTGGTTTCCAATGGAGAAGGGAAACGGCCGGTTCTCTCTCATTCTCTTTCTTTTAAACAAAAAAACCTAGTTTGTAGGGCTAGGATTGCTCTAGGACGGATGGTCAGGATGGAGAATCCCTCCTCTCACGCGGATTGCCAAGCTGGCAATAAGATAGTTTCTGTTTTCGAAAACATGTGTTTGTAGGGTTGTTCTGCAGCAAGGTTCATGTGTCCATACATACGGGAAAGCCTGCTGTAGTAGTCAGGTTTTGGTCAAACCTCTGTTGCACACCAAATGGATGGTTCGGATCATCCCACGGAATCATCATGGTGGGCCATGGATCAAAAATCACGGACGCTCATCCACCTGCTGCCAAAACCAAGGAGAGAGAAATCTCTCTTTTTTTAAGAAAACACGGGTCAGCCCTCTTTGACCGGGCTAGCACACCCGGTGCATGGCGGGTGTGCACCAGCTGTGCACAAGCACACCAATGTGGGGCTCATAGTGATGTTTGTGGGAAATCCACTCCGTTCGATTGATTTGTAAGGCTATTTTATGATCATCTACCAAAAAATGGGTCCACTCTACAGGTCAGGTGGCCACAATATCCCGATGACCCTTGAGTGTTTAACGGTTAGATACCTCCCTAATATAGTTTAATTGATGATTTGGGGCTTTAAGGGCTGATTATGTGAAATCTAATAGTAAGTCCTGATTAGATATGATCGTATTGTTTTACTATGTTAATAATAATGTAATTTGTTATATGAGATTTATATTATCACAGATTGTTAATATATAAATGATATGAATATTGGTAAGCAAGGATTTTTGTATATTATTTGTACATTATTTGTGTTATGTCTTAGCTTTATATAAATTGTTAAACTATTTGAAATATGTTATTTATTATACAATTTTCTAGTATATTTTGTAATATAAATTCTATAATTCATAATTTATATTAATAAGGTTACACCTGTAGAAATATAGTATGGGTCATAGTTACTTCCCATTTTAATATGAAATTTTAAATATTTATAAAGTGTATAACATCTCATAGTGTACACATTTATGTTATATTATTTATTTTTATTATTATTATTAACTATTTAGATTATAGAATATATATATATATATATATATATATATATATATATATATATATATATATATATATAAGTCATATATATATTTGATAATTATTACATAATATGCATTCTGAATTGGATAGTCAACCTAATGATCAGATAATTTCAAAATTGATCTTAAGCGCACTTAACGTTTCCCGTACTAGTTTAGGGAACTTTTGACAATTGCATGTATAACCCGATGGTCAGATTGTTCTTGAACTTGAACTAGAATGGTCTTAGGGGTTCGCAGTGATCTCTCTAGAAATCTAACCCACCCTTTAAGTCCAACAATTTATGATTGCCTACTCGTCTGATAGTGAGGCCGATCAATAGCTTAGCTGGACCATAGCTCTCATATTAGAGTGTATATCCTTGATAACTTAAATGTCAGATCAATTCTAGAGGTAACCGTTGATGATTCCTAGGGTTTTTTAGTCTAGTTCAGGATAACATTCAATTAGGTTAGATTACACGATAACACCCGAGTATTGGAAAGTATGAGGCATTACAAACAAAGAGGAGTTCGTCAGCCTCTTCGAGTCACCTTCTATGGAGCTGACGCTCACCAAGATAATGAGGGTGCTCCTAGAGGTAAGGGCATAACTATTGTTGCTTGCCTACCCAGTTTGTCTCAATACTGAGCTTTGTTCTTTTCTTTTTGCAGTTCGCGCCATGCGCACTGAAGGCTTGAGCCGAGCTATCCGGGGCCAATAGGCGAGCTGAAGAGGCAGAGGCTCAGCTATCGTCTGTTGTGGCTCAAGCCGTCTCTATAGAGGTCCATCTCGAGGCGACAAGGGTCGCTCTCGAAGAGTCTTTGGCCGAAAGGGCCCGTCTAGCCTCGCGATTGGAAGAGGCCAGGAAGGCCTTTGATAAGAGCCGCAAGGAATGCAATGAGGCTTGCATTGTGGCCAATCTGATCAAGGCGGAGACCAAGGCCACCCTCGTCATAGCTCGGAGAGAGGCCGTGGAAAAGTATCTGTCATCTCAGGCCTTTGAGGATGAGAGGAACACCCTCTTCTGCCAAGGTTATGCCGAGTGCGTGAGGGGGATGAAGGAGAGCTTTCTAAGCTCGACCTCTCTGGCTTCAACAAGAGCGAGTCAAGATCCGACAGTCCGGGCAAGGGAGTCGCAGTTGACCCCGAGGCATACACTGAGGCGACTCCCGATGCTGCTCCTAAGGCAGGTCCTTCGGTGGCTCCTGAGTTAGCTCCTGATGAGGCGACTGATCCAATAAGTTAGCTTTACGGAGCAACACTCCTTTCTGCTCCCTACATCTGTTTCAGGCACTTTAAGCATGCCGAGCGCCGGGTTCGAGAGCATCTGCAGAAGCGAGCATCGTCCACCCTTGACATTATGTACTTTTGTTATTTTTTTTACTAATGTAATACCGATGTAAACACTGGAACAATACTATTGTAATATTTCTCATCCGATCTGATCAATGAATACAGTTTTTTCTCATAATCCATTGTCCGATTTACATTATTTTCGTGAATCCTAGCATGTTCGCCGATGAAGACTGAACGATGATTGTACATTGACCGACCTAGGGATACTAGACTTTGAGATGCTCGACATTCCAAGGATGAGGCAATGTTGGCTGGTCAGATCTTCCAATTGATACCTATCAGGTCGGACGGTGCTAACAATCACGTAAGGTCATTCCCAGTTAGGCCCCAATGTGCATGCACCGACCTCCTTAGTGTTTTGGAATGTCTTCCGGAGGACTAAGTCTCCCACTCGGAATCATCTAATCTTGACTTGGGCATTGTAGAATCGAGATACCTGCTCCTGACAGATGATCGTCCGCAGTCGACCTTGTTCTCTTCATTCTTCCAGAAGGTCGAGGTTGAGCATCAGTAGTTCCTCGTTGTCTTGTTCATCGAACGAGCTTATTCGGGCGGTCAACAACCCGATTTCTATAGGGGTAACTGCCTCCGACACATATGCTAAGGAGAACGGGGTCTCACTTGTCGAAGTCCGATTCGTGGTTCGATAAGCCCACAAAACTTTGGGAAGTTCCTCGGCCCATGCTCCTTTGGCCCAGTCGAGCTTGGTTCGGAGATGTTGCTTGATTATGTTGTTAACAGCTTCAACTTGTCCATTCGCCTGGGGATGACGTGGAGATGAGTAAATGTTCCTAATCCTGAGGTTTTGGCACATCACTCGATATTGCTGGTTGTCGAACTACTTTTCATTGTCAGAAATAATAGTCTGAGGTATCCCAAATCAGCAGATAATGCTTTTCCAAACAAAATCTGTAATTTTCTGCTCGGTTATCTCGACCAAGGGTTCGGCTTCTACCCACTTGATGAAGTAGTCTACAGCGATGACAGCGAACTTGGTTTGTCCCTTCCCTGTTGGGAAATGTCCAATGATGTCGATTCCCCATTGAGCAAAGGGTCAAGGGCCAACTATTGGGTTGAGCTCCTCCGGTGACTGCTGAGGAACTGTTGCGAATCTTTGGCATTTATCACAGCTTTGGACGAGCTTCCAGGCGTCTTACTAAATGGTCGGCCAGTAGTAACCTTGTCGAACAGCTTTGTGAGCCAAGGATCGTCCTCCAGAGTGATTGCCACAGATACCTTCATGAATTTCTCACAAGACGTAGTCGGCCTCGCTAGGTCGTAGACATCACTAAAGCGGTGCGAAGAATCCTTTCTTATATAGGATCTCGTTGAGCATAATGTAGTGCGCAGCTCGGATCTTCCGTCGTCGGGCCTCGGCTCAATCTTCAGGCAGCTCTCCGGTCTCGATATACAAAATGATAAGATCGACCCAAGTAGGTCTCGAATCAATGGGGAGCACGGCTACAGAGTCAATCTCATTGACGCTCGGCTTGGCAACATACTCAATCGGGACGGACCTGAGGATTTCATCTTCATCGGCCCAGACGAGCTTCGCCAAAAGGTTGACTTTAACATTTTCAGCTCACGGGATCCAGATGACGGTACAGTGTTGAAACCTGCCAATCAACTCTTTTGCTTTTTGTAGGTAGGCTTTTAGCCTCTCTTTTCTAGTCTAGTAGATATCATCTATCTGGTTGACGACTAATTGAGAATCACTGTACACATTGAGATGAGTGACTCCCAAACTGGCTGTCAAACGAAGTCCTAGGAGCAGAGCTTCATATTCTGTTGTGTTGTTGGAGGCTTGAAATTCAAGTCTTAAGGCATACTGCCTGTGTGTGATCAGGAGTTTCCAGGACAACCCCTGCCCCACTTGCCTTAGAGTTGGAAGAGCCATCAATGTAGAGCTTCCAAAGGGGATGGGTGGGAGCGGTATGTTCTTGAACTTGTTGGTTAGTCAGCCTCTCTAATTCGGCTGAAGTTGGCTCGAATTGCTGCACTACTTCAACAATGAAGTCGACCACTGCCTGACCCTTGATCGCGACTTTAGGTTTATAAAGGATGTCAAACTCACTCAGCTCGATTGCCCATTTTGTGAGTTGTCTCGAAGCTTCCAGTTTTTGGAGTATCTGACGCAGCGGTTAGTCAGTCAGAACAATTATCGAATGAGCTTGAAAGTAGGGTCGTAGGCATCAGGATGAAACAACCAATGTTAGGGCTACTTTTTTCAAGGTTGGATATCTTGTTTCTGCTAGAATGAGAGCTTTGCTGATGTAATAAACTAAAACTGTTTCCCCTCGTGCTCGCAATCAAGGCCGAGCTTACGGCAGCATCAAAAACAGCTAAGTACATCAGCAGTGTTTCATTGGCTCAGGCTTGGAGAGTAAGGGAGGTGACCCTAAGTATGCTTTAAGTTGCTGGAAGGATGTTTCATATTCTTCTATCCAATTGACTATCTACCGACCCTTTAGCTATTTAAAAAAGGGAAGGCATCTGTCTGTGGCTCGGGACACGAAGCGGTTGAGTGCTGCAACCCTTCCAGTCAGCCTCTAGATATCTTTGATCGTCTTAGACGATTCCATGTCGAGAAAAGCTTTAATCTTCTCAGGTTTTGCTTCGATCCCTCTCTGGATGACCAGGAAATCGAGGAACTTACCCGAGCTTACACCAAAGGAGCATTTGCTCGGATTCAGTTTCATCTGGTATTGCCAAAGGATGAGAAACATTTCCTCGAGATCGACTGCGTGATCTGTTGCTCGGATGCTTTTGACGAGCATATTATCTATATACACTTCCATTGTCTGCCCTATTTGGCATGCGAACATCTTGTTGACCAACCTTTTGTAGGTCACTCCTGCATTCTTCAACCCAAATGGCATCACTTGGTAACAATAAAGGCCTTTGTCGGTGACAAAGGTGGTTTTTGATTTATCACTCGAATGCATTACAATTTGGTAATAGACTGAATAGGCGTCCATGAAACTAATTAACTCGTGCCCCGCGGTGCTGTCGACCAACTGATCGATCCTAGGAAGAGGGAAACTGTCTTTTGGGCAGGCTTTGTTTAGGTCGGTGTAGTCCACGCAGACCCGCCACTTCCCGTTGGCTTTTTTGACTAGGATGATGTTGGCTACCTAATCGAGATAGTACACCTCCTCGACAAACTTGGCCTTTAGAAGTTTGCTCACTTCTTCCTCTATTATAGCATATCTTTCAAGGCCGAGAGCGCGTCTCTTTCGTCGAATCGGCTTGTAGGTCGGATCAATATTGAGGCGATGAGTGATTACTGATGGGTTGATGCCAGGCATGTCTTTATGAGACCATGCAAAAATGTTGGAGTATCATCGCAACAGAGTGACAAGTTTGTCCTTCAGTGGAGATGTCAAAGACAACCTCACCTACACTGTCTTGGATGGGTCGGATTCATCAAGCGGGACTTGGATGAGCTCTTCGATCGGCTAACCATGCTCGGGAGATTCGTCGCGAGGGTCGAGGGACTCGATCGTCGCCACTTCAGATGGAGCTTTCAGTACTGTGGCATAACATCTTCAAGCTTCGTGCTGATCCCCTTTAACGATCTTGACTCCCGATTCGGTCGAAAACTTCTTGGAGAGGTGGTATGTAGAGACTATGGCTTGAAGAAGGCATAGCGAGGGTCGGCCAAGAATTGCGTTGTAGACCGAAGATTGGTCAACTATGAGGAAGTCGATCATAATCGTTGCTTGATGTGGCGCATCCGAGCTGAATGGTTCCCTCAGGGAGAACTTGTCTACCGAAGAAGCCGATCAAAGGAGTTCTCACAGGATGTAGTGCCAACCATTCGATGCCTATCTTATCGAAAGCTTGGGTGAACAGCACATCTGCAAACAAACCTGTATCGACGAGGACCCTGAAGATCCTGCAATTCGCTATATTGACAGTAATGACCAAAGCGTCGTCGTGTCGATGGTGGATGCCTCGAGCGTCCTCTTCGGTGAACGTCACGTTATATTTTTCCAATTTTCTCTCCTTCGAGGGTCGAGCTAGAATCATGATCTCAGACTCAGGGCGACTAATGCTTCTTGTAGGGGTTTTTCGAGCATTGTTCGAGTTGCCTCCGCCTTTATGACCATCGACGATGGTTCAGATTTCCTCTATTAGTCGGTTATCATTCGGGCGTTCTTCCACTGTCACGGTTCTATCCGCTCCTGGATGCACGTGCTCATCGAGATGACCTTCTCTGATGAGCCTTTCAATTTTCTACTTCAGGTTGAAGCAGTCACTCGTATTGTGTCCATGAGCACGATGGAAATAACAATACTTGTTCCTGTTTCGTCGATCGGGATTGCCTCGCAGTTTGTTCGACCAGTTGATGAAATTTTCACCCTTTATTTCCATCAAGACTTGCTCCTGAGGCTTATTGAGCAGCGTGTATGTCATGAACTTATTGTCGGGTCGCTTACTCGACTTGCGTTCGTCCCAAGGCCGATCATCTTTCCATTTTTTGTTGGTCGAGTTAGTCTCCTTCTTTGTCGATTCTTTTGCCGAGGCATTTCTATTTTGGGCCGCCTCTCGCAGCATCTTAGATTCCTCAGCGTCGGCATATTTCTGCGACCGTGTAAAGCCCTGAAAATCGGGGGTCGAGCATAAACTCAACTCCCGAGGTCCAACGCATCACTTATGCAACAAAATGAATGATGATTGAATGTTGTCTGTATTAGTGCATTGAACATGAATGAGATTAAGCCAAAACAGCATATCATACTCCAGACACAGTTAAATTGCAAGCGGAAGACTGTGATAGATAAATAACCTATATAAACTATGGTGAGTCTCCAGAGTGTGATAATGTTACTAGGTTAATTAATTACAAGTACGATTCTAAAATATACCAAATGTGTAAGGTCCTCTAGTCAACATCCCTGTAACCCCGTCGATCAAGACACGGCTCACATGAAGCCGCCAGAATACAGCAAATACGAGCAAGCATCATTGTCATTGAAAAGGTCCGGCTCCGCCTCATAAGCATCACCGACACCTGCAGCTACAGAGTCTGGTTGGTATTGCAAACACCGTCCTGTAATGTGGGAGTGAGTGATCAACTCAGTGGAATAGTAAAGCATAAGTTAACATGTAATCAATTCAGTCAAGTAGTAATGATAAAGCAGTAAAGTCAAACACTCATAAATACTCTTATTAATGTAGTCATGATGTATGCCCTCACCACACACTCCCTCGTGCGACACCATCTTACGTTCGCGGCATGCTTTCATCCCTCAGTGCTCCACATCTTCCAGCCACATGCAATGCGATGATGAGCATGATTACCGAGTTATTATTAGTCCATTTCAAACAGCAGGATTGGAAAACTAAGGTACATCCCTTGTATCATTCCCAAACATGATCCATTCTAGGGTCGTCAGTCCTAGTTAATCTCATACGATGGTGTGTTTCAAGGTCGCTGCAAAGGCTGCCAGGGCTGTTACACACAATGGTTACACCACTCCCCCATCACCTTTTTAAGGGTTCATCACTAAGCTGATATAGGCCTAGTTCATACTCTATACACTACGGTAAAACTCGTCGCCTCACCGCAAATTCAGAGTATGCTCGAGGTCACTACAAAGGGCTGTCAAGGCTGTTACACACCATGGTTACACCACTCCCCTATCACCTTATCAATGTAGGCCTACAGCACGAATATAGTGTCTCATACCACCATAATCGGCTCATGAGTCTGGTTGCTTACTTGTCACTACGTGGAGGCACGTGGCCCCAGCGTAGGCCGACAACTTGACCACGGTATCCCATACCACCATACCCGGCTCATGAGTCTTAGCGGATCGAGGTACCATGGTTAGAGGGGATTTCACTGGTAAGTTTGGTACCCTAGGTTCAAGCAGAGGCGTCCAAACATGGTGAACATACATAAGACAGATCGGGTTGCTTGACGAGCTCGGCTAGCTCGAGCGTACAACAAGTTGAACGATATGAAGCGCATAAACACTTCGTGTGGCCAACCACTATCACCAACCGAAGTACGACTCGGGTTCGTCGAACACATCTCATGTGGCGAATGAATCACAGCCATGAATTCAATCCCGTTACCGATTACCTGGACTATAATCATAGCCCCAAACACAATCAATCCTTATTCTGAAGCATATAGAGTAAAGCAGAATATACAAAGTAATTCAAGCATGTTATAAAGCATGTTATAAAGCACAATATAAACAGGAAATACAAACACATATATTTCATAAGTAAGCGGTTAAACTAGACAAACAACATGGAGGAAATCATATACATCTCTAAGGTAGTTGAGAATCCTATCTCAACACCCTATTAAACTTAGTTCGTCATACAATTTCTCACACAGACATTTTAGCAAACACTTAAACTACAACACTCCAACATACATGACATATATTGATTTCAACATAGAATAGGACAAATCCTTATAGTAAGGAGTTGTCACATACACATCAATCATGTTCTTACATTCAATACATTTGGCAAGCATAAATCATAAATCCATATTTATTTAGTCATTTCAACAAACACTTTAAACTATATACATCAACATACATGACGTATGTTGATCACATAGGTATAAGGCCAAATCCTTTCACTAGGGAGTTGCCCCAATTATAACACGTGTGCACCCACGATGGATAATCATGGCAAGCAGGAATCCAAGTTCCATATTGATTCAGTCATTTCCACAACACTTGGGCTACACATTTTAACATATATAGTGTATAGTGGCCGTGGCGTGATTTAGGGCAAATCCTTTTGTCAAAGGGGTGTCGCCTATACAACAATTATGTATCCATGACAATCAGTCAAGGCGAGCACGAAAGCGAATTCTATATTCATTCGGTCATTTTTACAAACACTTAGAATACACTATTTTAACATACATAGTGTATATTAGCAAAAACATGTATTAGGGCGAACGCTTTCGCCAAATAAGTATTTTATCCATATATAATATATTCATACAGCAAATAATCATGGCAAACACATTTCCAAAATTTATACGTATACGGTACTTTCTACAAATACCTAGAGTATATAAAATTCTATATTCTTCATCTTTAATCGAAACGGAAAAAAGACAGCACTTTATACATGTGCAATTGCATGCAGATCATGAATCTACCATTATCTGACATTAAAAGCGTTGAAAATCATAACCTATATACCTAAAGTCCACACCTTTTGTCGTAGAATCATAACGGAGTCGATAGATTCGCTAAGCTTTCATATACGGCAGTTTGGCAACCTATAGAACGAAATAGGTTAGCTATTTCATAACCTACAACTATTAAAACCCCAAAAAAGATTAGGGTTAGGGTTTCTTACCTAGAAACGGAATCGGAATCGCCGGAAAAGCGATTAGAACGAGGTGGTTGAATACATATAGCAGCAGGGAAGCATGGCAGGGAGATGCTCCCACTTCTCTCACACTTTCTCTCTCTTTTCTCTCTTCTCTCCTAGGATTTTTCTCAAATTCGTATGGCTGTATGAGAGAGGGTTTTAAGGTCCTTATATAGCCTAAAAACTCACCAAATTAGACTCCAAGTCAAGGTATACTTAGGTTATAACCAAAGTGAGCCTGTTCCAGCTCAATGGAGCACTTCTAGCTGGCCCCCTTGAGCCAAAGGTCGGACTTAAGCTCACTGACACTGGATCTAGGTTTACTTAAGTTTTCGTTCCAATAGGGTTCTCAGATCACGCGTGGCGGACCAGTTTCAGTTCAACGGTCAGCGGATCTCGATCGGAGATTCAGAGTACATGGATATGTTTGGGGAAATATCCCTGATCCGAGGGTGTAATTTGGCATGATTCTGACGGTCTAGTTGCTTAATACTGATCCGCAAGCGACATGTGCCAGATTTATTTATTTTGAATTTAATTTAGAATTATTTTCACATTTCTCACACTCCCCGCTCCGAGCTCAAGCGAATAGCGCTGGGACAGTATCTGGATTTGATTTCCGAGATGGTTGTCAAGCCCAGCAAGGCGGTCCTAATTCCTTAACTTCGTGTAAATCGGACTTCCGACATGCGATCCAGATCTGATACGGAGTTTCGAAATGCTCCCGAGAGTAGCCGAGTAACGAGATTGATCCTAGATTTTAGGGTAATGTAGCGTCAATGATTCTACAAGTTTTGGGTCTTGCAGATCGTATTTAAAGTGATTGGTGCTAATTTCACAGGTACTCTAGTTTAACACTGGCTAATTCTCGCCTAATTTATAAAGGATTTAGTCCTGAGTAATTTCTGTCTGAGGTGGTACCTGGGCCTTTGTAGTTTGTATATAAAGTGATCCAAGTTATAATACTTAACTAGTTTAAGATAGTGTCTAGGGTGAAAGTACTTAGAAAAATTGAAAGAACAAGGTGGTGAAGGGTGGGATTTGTGAAGGAAATGGGTTCAAGAGCGGTTTTCGACTGTGGGATTGAGTTCTGACAAGGTAATAAGGTGTTAGGAACGACCCATTGCCTAAGGACGTCTTATTCCAGGTTGGCAAAAATCTGGGATGTTACAGACCGGTTCATGAACTCGGCTAACGAAGACGGGGGGTTCTTGTCCAAAGAGAAGAGAAAGGGCTTATTTCTTAGCCCTTGCATGATGGCGTTTAGGGTCGTTTCATCCTAGTGCTTTCGGACTTGTAGGGCTTCAAGATTGAAGCATCTGATCTAGTCCTTGAGAAGCTCCTCTTCTTTCTGAACTATGTTGTGAGACCCGCATCCTAGCCCGTACCGTTTGGTAGGCTTCCGCGGTCCTCCTGGTCGAATTCTAGTGATCGGCGACTCGTAGATTGCAGTTGCATGCAATCCTAAGTTGTATCCCATATTTCAGAGTCGGCTCGACCCGAGACTTATACCCTAGCGACCGCGTTGTCGCTGTAGTTCCGACGCAGCGTATTACACGCCGAGGCGATACCTAGGCCAGGAGATGTGGGCCCACGTTCAGTTCAAGGAAAATGCCGCGCGTTGCAATCCCAAGAGAATGTCCCATCAATCACATCAAATGTCAAGTACTTCATCCCATCATGTCAAGTACAACACCCATCCCCAACCAACCCTTAAAGTCAACTCTCTCTCTCTCTCCACCCATCAAGTACACCCATCCATCACTCACCATCCCTCTCTCCCATCACCTCTCTCTCTCTCTCATTCTCTCTCTCCATTTTCAAGCAACCCCAAGGAGAGGAGAAAACTCCAACGTCCAAGCTCCATGAGAGAGCTTTGTGTGGCCCACTTCTTATCTCCCATCTCCACCATCCAAGCCTCATCTCAACCCTTAAACCTTGTTCCTTTGGAGCTAAAGATGAGGAGAAGTCCGAGAAGATCAAAGGTGGGTGTTCTTCTAGGGTTTGATTTGTATGATTTCGATGATTTGAGGGCCCACTTGTGGTGGGACCCATCTTGATGTATGCATTGTATCCAAGAGGGACCCATAGTGGCAGGGTCCCTCCATCACCACCCATTCCCTCTCTTTCGCTCTCTTTCTCTCTCTACTTTTCTTTGATGATGACGATGTTATGTGCAGTGGTGCCCACCATGCGTACGTGTGAAATCCACACCGTCCGATCGTGTGGTCCACTGGACGTGGCGTAACAACCTGAACTTTTCAATACCCGAGTATTGAAAGTTCTCGTGTGTTACCAAGTAATTTACTTAACATGTACACGTGTACGATACCAATCCAACTATTATGGCCTTACATCCTTGCCCTGACACAAACTTAACCGTTGGGAGTTACCTCCATTCAATAGATTCAACTATCTGACAGTTGATTTCAAGACGAGACTATCCATCGCGTGATTTGACGTAAGTACTTTTCCATGAAGAACACGATGAATAGCTCCCTATCCGTAATGATTTAGATATATATTCTTTTGTAAGAACTTCTTAGAAACATGCCTATAACCATGTAGAGCCGTTGGATTTTCCAAAACTCACATATCAGCAACAATTACGAAAATACCATTGACTTAGACCCCTGAATCCTTGATCACATGGTTCCCACAATCCGTTTCATGTGAAATTGTATACCAGGCCTAATTATCATAAATTAACCATACACGTCGAATTTCAACTCTTAGATCGTAGTAAATCAGCTACTTGACCTCTACATCCGTTCATACACTTACCATATCAAGATTCTGACCCGTCCATCTTGTTCACCCCATATGGATATGCTTAACCTACCATTAGAATTTCAATCCGAGGAACTTACAAATGTGAACAAGTCACTCGAATCCAACAATATACGTGTTTGGCCCCTTGATTGCTCTAAAAACCCATTTGTGTTCATTCATTTACAAAATTGATCATACAATCACCTAAATACGTGATTAGAATACTAACAACCAAATTTACTTATTTTTAGCAAGTCATCTTACCACACATCAGGTTTGGATCCGTCAAATGGGCCATCCAAATATTAAGATGAATCGGTCATTTTGAATATCCTAAAGTATACGACCAAACTACTAGGTAATAGTCCAACTAGATGTGAACAACTGACATTCTGAAACACAAAGTGTGTTGGCCATTTAAAAGAATATCTTGGACATCCTCGGGAGATCGGGGCCCAAACTTGACTGATGGAAAGAGAACAAAAAATGAGGAACATCCGTCAAATTTCAGGGCATTTGGATGGTGCAATCAGATATAACTGACAGTGGAAAGTGGTTGAAAGACTGATAGAAAATTTGTAATTAAGGATATATGGCACATACGTAAGGGTGAAGATGGTTTTAACGGTGAATACTATTTAATGCATTAGTAGATCGTGCGGCCCACCTGAAGTTCGGATCTACTTCAAATCTGGGACCATGGGTTTGCACGGCATGCGAAAACGGTGAATGGTGTGGATCTTCCGGAAGGTCATCACAGGTGGACCCCCATCTATTTTGAACAACAAGGTAGAAAAGAAAAAGTCTGCATGTTGTAATAGTGGACGTAAAATGGGACGTAACGGAATTATCACCACACGTTTACTAGTGGTGTGGCTCATCCAAAACTTGGATCCACCCCATATTTTGGCTCATGGCCTAAAACTATCATACAAAGCAAATGAAGGGAGAGGATCTGCCTAAGCAACATCACGAGGGACCCCACCTACCCCTTAGAATCAAATAGGAAGTTAGTCTTCCGCACACTGTAACAACGTGCTCAAACTGGAAACGCCAAACGAAGTACAACGATGGTTTTTAACCCATTTTCTTGCTTCTTAGGTGGACCGTTTGATCAGTGGGTTCACCTCAAATTTAGGCCCATGTACTATCATGCCATGATGAACTAGATGAACGGGTTAGATCCAACAAAACTATTACAGTGGACCCCACGTTGAGTGGGTGTGCATAAAGGATAGGGGCACTAGCGGTGCACCGGTCCAGCAATAGCTGTCAAACGGGTGCTGAACCGACGCTTTCCAAAACAGAGGGATTCCCTCTCTTTCACGTTTCCCACGCGTTTGGCGTTTAAACGGACTGACTCCGTTTTCATGATGTGTGGCCCGTCCTCACCACCTATTTGGTTGATCCAAACCGTCCATCCTGTAGAACGCAAAATTCTGACCAAAACCATGGAACTTTGACACATCAATACCCGCGTGTATATGCATAGTGATGAATGCAAACTGTTGATGTGGGAGGATTGTTTCTGAAAACGGAAACCGCGTAATTTCCAGGCTGGCAATCCTTGGGAGATTGCTCTCAGCAGTCTCAGTCGTTCAAAGCAACTCCCTAAGGATTAGGGTTCTCTTCCCAAAGAAGAGCGCGTGGGAGAGAGAGTTTCTGCCCACAGGAAGCCAAAACCCCGGCTGATTTGGCTTTGCTGAACGTGTTTGGGGGCTGTTGCCATCTGGTTTTTAATCCAGGCCCTCTAACCTTCATCCAACAGCCCAGGAGAGATAGGGATGGTGAGTAAATGGGAAGGGATCTAACCACATCCCATTTTACATCCGTTCTTGCAGCCGCACTCGAGGATACCAGCTGTTCCTTTCCGAGCTCAAACCCACCGGTCAAATGACGTTGGAGCTTCATTCCTTCTGTTCCTGAAGCTTCCAGAGACCAATCTAAATCAGCCCATGCAGTCAGAAAGAAGAAAGAAACATGGGGGAAGAATCTGCCATTGACGCCCGATCATCTTCCTCGTTGAAGCCGAACCGAGTTCGGTCCTGTCCAGGCCAGAAATGTTGCCACCATATGGGTCTGATCCATTCCGGATCCTGTGTGAGGCCAAGGAGAGAAAATAGGAGAGAAAAGAGGGAAAGAAGAAAGGAAGAAGAGAGAGAAAGAAAAAGAGAGTGCAATTCGTGCACCATCTTTGCCTGATCAAGCTGTTGGGCCAGGCATTGGCTGTCGTCGAGTCGTGTCTCAGTCGACTTGGTCCATACCCTGTTGGACCTCCAGCTAGAAATAGAGAGGAGAAAGGTGAGAGAAAGAGAGAAGGAGGAAATGAGAGAAAGATAGAGGTGGGGCGCTGTTGCTCGCCCTTGAGTCGACCCAACTAAGTCGGGTGAGTCCTGTCCAGGTCCAAAGGTTGCTGGAATAGTGTGGTGAGAAGAAAACAAAAAGAATAGAGGTAGAGAGGAAGAGAAACGAGAAGAGAGATGGGTTTGCTTCTGAGTTGACTCAGCTGGAACCGAGTCCAGCCGAGTCGAGTTGGGTTCGGTATGTTCCAGGGTCTTGCTGGGTTCCCACATGTGGAAAATAGAAGAAAAAGAGAAAGGAAGGAGTGAGAAGGGATAGAGTGGGCTATCGAGCCACTGTCAAGTCAACTCAGTTTGGGACCGAGTCAGACTGAGTTCGGGTCACGCTCAATAGACCGCATCTTAAGGTGAGCCCACATTCTCTTTCCATATAGAAATTATTTCGGTTATATTGTTATTATCACAATCATCATTAGAACTGTTAATATTATATTTGAATGGCCAGTAATAGATTATCTATATTAATATTAGTCATTACATATAAAAATTATCATTATTAAATATTGAGTTTTGTTTTGTCTACCTTAAATATTATCGTTGGAGATTAAAGCATACTATTTATTTTATTACAATAACTATTAGTACCTTCATTAGCTAACACTAAGTATATTATTAATACTAACAATCGTTTTGAAATTTTTAGTATAATTGGCATTAGTCCTTATTATAGCACTATTTGTAGAAATCCTATTATTATTTCTTGCATTATTTAAAAGATTATTAGTCATTATAGAAATATTAGATAGTGTCAGTACATTTAAATAGGAACTTAGAAACCATCATTGATAATGAATTAGAACTCCTACTATGAATACTATTCGATCCATCATACAATAATAATAATAATAATAATAATAATAATAACAGTAATACTAATCTAGGATTTAAATCCTAAATCTAAAGCCTATAACTAAACCCTAGGGTGAAGCCCTAATTCTATATTAAAACCCTAAAAGTAATCCAAACCCTAGGTTAAGACCCTAACTCCAAATAGTGTGCAAGCTTGGACCTAATTGTACGACTTTACGATTGATGGTAGCAATTGATTCTAAGGGAATACACACTTCTTAGCGATGGTGCAGGCGATCCAACTATAAGGTGATGATTCTTCCCCTTGAGCTTTCCATCTTCTCATTAGCTTAAGTTATAGTTTTTATTTAAGTTCTTAATTGATATCTCCCTTTATAATCACATGTGTTAGCTGGCGGAAATTGAATTGTTGTATTACATGCTTTATGATTATCTCGTATAATTGCTCATGCTTGTAGATTCTTTTTTATGGATTGCTTATGGAACTTAAACTGGTACATTAGTGGGAAATTCCCACATATGAATGTACACCCATACTTGGGATGTAACTTGACTATTTGTGATTGTAATGGACCTTCGACTTGGTGGTTATTGAGTGGTGGTCTAGATAGATCATTGATGTGGGCCTACTATCCAAGGTTGTTGTGTCAAATGGTTTTCAAGGATGGTCTTTTATCGCATGATTTTGATATTCGCCCTATGTGGCTCGTTTTGATACTCGCCCTACATGGTTTTGTTTTGATATTTTTTCTATATGGTTCGATGTTTTATACCGTGCAACCATGTGATAGTAAGCCCCATACACTGAATATGATTGGCCACTAGTCGATTGAGTTTCATTTGACATCCTAAGATGGTAGCCTCATGAGCCAGGGATGGTGGTAATGGGACACTATGCCCGAGCTGTCGGCCTACGTTGGGCTCTAAGCTCCCCGTAGTGACCTTGAGCTCACCTAAATTGGCTAATTGTAACTAGACTAATAACGGTTTGGCTAATCATGCATCCATAGCATGTTGGCGATGACGGGTGGCTAATTTGGATGTTGTAGCACGTGCCCTTAGGATCTTCAGGGTATCGTTTTGCTAGCTCCCAGACCATCGACTATCGGCCCCTGTCCGACTGGATGATTTTTCCCAGGTCGATGATTTGCATGAGCGACGAGCCCAAGTCCGATTGGATGTGCATCCCCAGGTCGATGTGCATTCACGCATCCATGCATTTAAAAAGATTGCATCGTGTATTATTTTGATTGCCTTGTTATTTTATAACTATTCTTACCTAATGCGGCGGTGTGTAATCTTGAGAGAAATTCACACTGAGCTGGTCACTCATCCATCAAATATACAATCATACAGGTAGAACAGGTGGCCCAGATGATGTATATGATCAGACTTGATGAGGAGCTGTGCAGGTGCCATGGATGCACGGCCGTATTACTAAGAGGATCTGCGCGATCTTGTGGCTCTCATTTATATATTTTATATATTTCAAATTTCTCATGTATGTAATCTTGCAATTGATAGTGTAGAGACATTAGTTTGTATAAGTCATTATAGGCAACCACTTGTATATATTTGAATGAAAATGAAAATTTTCCTTTATGAAAAATTTCCTTTATGTATCTGGTAATCGGCACTCGGTACTCATGCAGCCACTCGGTCTGGACGTTGGAGCAACCTCTTGGTACCATAAGGGTTTAGGGACTTTCACCCAAGGATATCTATAACACCCCATGTAGAACAAGATTTTCGGTATCCAATCCTGCCAACCACGATACGCCTGTGGAGGCTACGACACTGATGTCGCTAGGGCGTACAGTAACCATATCACATAATGCGAATGCATGAATCACACTATCCAGTCATGCAGCAATCTTGCGCGTATCGTGCGCTCATGTAAGGCAACACCGCCTACCCGGGAGCCCCTAATCAATCTGCCCGAAGGCATATGCTATGATCAATCACTTCTCATATCAAGCATACATATGATGCGTATGATCATGAATCAGGAACTATACTAAACATGTTATACGGTGATGGATGTTGTTCATAACAATAGATGGGCCTAGACGGCCTACAAGTATGGGCCTAAAAATGGGCCCTCGGGAGAATTATAATGCGGACATTTAAGCAATATTATTCTTACAATGTGGACGTCAAACCATCATTGTTCCCAAGGTACGACTGCCACAAACATCATTACTCAAACCATGGTAGGGTTATACATTGTAATGGACTTGTGTACATCCTATTGGGCCTCGACCCATGGGCCTCAGTTACATCAAATGGGCCTCATAACATGGGCTTCATATATATCAAGGTGGGCCCCAACGGATGGGTCATAACTACATCAAGATGGGCCTAATCATATGGGTCGATTAAATGGGCCGAGTTGAATGGGCCGAATCAATCGGGCCGAGTCAAATGGGCCTCAGGTATATCAAATCGGGCCCACCCTCATATATTTTTGAGATCCAATCTATTCACAAGTTAACATAGAGATAGATGAAATGAAAACAAATAGAAATTACTGTGGCCCATAGGAGTTTAAACGGTGGATGACACGGTCTACCAATCTAAATGGTGGGGGCCACTTGAACTTTGGATCACACTCACTTACCCCATGTCCTAAAATGATCGCACCGATGGTTGGACGGTTTGAATACAACACATACACCATGGTGGGTCCCATAGATAGACAGTGTGGGTGAAATAGATGGGACCCACAGAACCAACTACTAACGTTGAGAGAGAGAGAGAGAGAGAGAGCACGTGGCTGCTCTCTCCTTTTTCTTTCTTTTCTTTTTCTTTTTCTTTTTATTTTTTCTTTTGACTTTTTCTCTGGCACAAACAGAGGTGGGTCCCACGTAGGGCCCACCACAACCAACCACATACATATAATATATATATATATATATATATATATATATTAATATAAGATATCATATATATAATATAAAATAATATATTATATGTTACGCCCCAAACTTGGAAACCGGGCTCACGAAATTCCCAATCGCCGAATCCGATGCCAACAGCCTCCGCAGTACCCCATTCTCGGCTCCCGGTACCCATATACCAGGTTCCGATCTTGGGATGCTACAAGGAGGATTTCTAATAATCAATTTGATTCGTAATGAGCATAACCACAAGCATAACCCACGAACAACAACTACAAGAACACCATCACAAATTCCACTACGATCAAAAACTTTAAGTACAATGTGTAGGAAAGGGAAATACAAGATAGTACTAATAACAAAACTCCAGAAGCTCGGTTGCACACTCCAACTGCGGCGAGTCTACGGTTGCGTCCTGGCGTCACCTACACGCATCAATCGTGCATAAGCTTATGTAAAGCTTAGAGGGTGGTGTAAGTGTGTGCGCAATAAGAGCGTGCTCAGAATGCAGGGTCAGAGTAATGCGGAATCATGCTGATGAGTACATAAATGCAACCAGCCGTGCCAAGGCTATGCAGTACAAGATATGAGTGCAATCGGCCATACCAAGACCATGCGATGCAAGATGCAGCTCAAGCATGTCATCCCGCATCCAAATCCTCATGTCAATACAGTTATCTGTCTGGATAATCACCGGGGTCTAGTACACTCTACGCCAGCTTGTCGTCCTTATCCGAATGCACAACTGGGAGAGCGGAAGAGACCTCACTATCTGCCTGCCAATATCGGGTCCGGCTCATCGATAGCGGACCGATTCCTCAAGCTGGTCAAACTCAACCTAGAAATTGCCCCCTCACTCAGGCAGGTAAGGTCAACCCCTTTCCAACCGACCACGACACAGTGGGAGACGCGTCCTACTGGTATACGGCCCTCACGCGCTCGTGTATCCACTCGGTCTCGACGTTAGAGTCATCCTCTGGTACCATCGGGTTTAGGAATTTTCACCCAGGGACATCTATGGCACCCATATGCTAGAACCAAACATTTTCGGTATCCAATCCAGCCACCCACGATGTGTCTGTGGAGGTTATGACCCTGGTGTCGCTAGGGCATACAATAACTACAATCACACAATGCAAGTGCATGAGTCACACTACCAGTCATGCAACAGTCCTGCGTAAACCATGCGCTGATGCAGGGCAACTCCGCCTATTAGGGAGCCCGTAATAGTCTTCCCGAAGGCATATGTTATGATTAGTCACCCCTCATCTCAAGCATGCATATGATGCGTATGATCATGAATCATGGGGGCAGCACTATACTTATGGTATGATAATGGGCGTTGCTCAAAGTGAAGATGGACCTAAACGGATTGCAGAGTACAAGTATGGGCCTATCAGTGGACCTTAGGAAGAATGACAATGCGGACATTTAACCGTCGTCACCTACAATGTGGACATCAAACCAACATTGTCCCCAAGGCACAGCCCGCCATAAAATATCATTACACAAACCATAGGGAATCACACATTGCAATGTGCCTTAGGTACATCCCACTGGGCCTCAAATGCATCAAATGGGCCGTATCTCATGGGCCTTATATTCATCAAGTGGGCCACCTCAATGAGCCTCACCAATGGGCCTTAGGTACATTGCAATGGACCATCACCCATGGGCCTTAGAATGCATTAAAATAAGCCCAATCACATAGGCTTTATGTGTATCAAATGGGCCTAATCACATAGGCATTATACATATATCAAAGTGAGCCTCAACAATGGACCACAAATACCTCTGATGGGCCTCATAACGTGGGCCTATACATATCAAGGTAGGCCCCAACAACGGGCCCATAAACACATCAAGATGGCCTACATACATGGGCCCATATATATACCAAAGTGGGCCTCAATAATGGGCCTATATACATGCCAAGATGGGCCGAAATACATGAGCCCATAAATATCCAAGTGGGCCTTAATAATGGGCCTATATACATGCCAAGATGGGCCTAAATACATGAGCCCATAAATATCCAAGTGGGCCTCATGTGAAGCCTACCATAATGTTTATTTTCCTATCCAATCTATTGATAAGGTCACATGGATAGGGGCCCACCATAATATTTATTTTCCATTCAAACTATTCATAAGGTCACATGGGGCTAGGCCTACTGAAATGCTTATTTCGCACCCAAACTATTTATGAGATCAAGTGGGCCAGGGGCCCACTACAATGTTTATTTAACAGCCAATCTGTCCAGGGTCCCACGGTCAGGGGAGGGGGGCCACAGTAATGTTTATTTGCAATCTAACCTATCCATGAGGTCTCATGGGCCTAGGGCCCACTGTAACGTTTACTTGCCATTCAACCTGTTCATACGAACACGTGGGCCAGGAGGGCCCACCGTAATGTTTATTTCCCAACCGACCTGTTGATAAGGTCACACGATCAGGGCCCACCGTGTTATTTATTTGCCATCCAAACCGTCACGGGTCACGCGGACCATGGGCCCACGGCAATATTTATTGCCATCCAATCTTTTCATGAGGTCACGTGGACCAGGGTCCACGTGATGTGGTTCACAAATCCAGCCCACCCAATATGTGTGTCCCACCTAGTTAAGGGTCCAGACCAAGTTTCAACCTCATCCAAACTTCAAGTAGGCCCCACTAAGTGATTTTATATGTTTAAGCATGTCTTCACATGATTTTAGATGGTATGGCCCACCTGAGTTCCGTTTGCGGCTGATTTTTGGATACCCCATAATTTAAAGGGGAACCATCAAATGAACGGTGCTGATGGTCGAAACGCACAACGATGGGGGGTTAACAGCTGGGCCGTGAGGCCCAGCGTTCGTCCGCCCGCCCAGTAGCCGCAGGCACTGCCTGCGCTGCAGCAACAGCAGCAGCGCTGCCATCTTTTTTTGTGTTTCGTGGGGTCCGCATCAGCAAGATCCAACCCGTCCATTGCATGAGCTCCACAAAATTAAGGGTCCATATCAAGTTTCAGGCGGGTCCAAGCTCCTGGTGGACCCCAGCAATCCTTTTTCCCGAGTTTTAATGGAAACACTAGTATTCTTAATGCCACGGCCCACCAGAAAATGGGATCAGCTTCATTTTTCGGCTCAACGCCTAAAATGAGCTAGAGAACAGAATGGACGGCGTGGATCACATACATACATCAAGGTGGGGCCTGCATAAGCAGCCCACCCCGAAAGTAAATTTATTATTTTTTTAAGCGTGGAAGTACATGCCCATGCAGTACGTACACTCCATGTTAGCAAAGCCCGTCCAGCGTCCAGAGACGCTGGACGGCATATAGGAACACATGCATTGTGGTGGGTCCCACATGGTCGTGGCCCACCCATCAAGGTGGGTCCCACAAGGACGTGGCCCACCTGATATTTATGGTTTCCTTCCATCTGGGCCCGCTGATGGGCTGGATGGCGTAGATCTAACTCATTCGTCCGATGAGTCCCACATAAAAAAAATATGTGATTCATAGTGGGCCATACTCATCCATTCATCACCATCACCATTCAAAGAAAGGGAGAAAGAGAGAGAGAGAGAGAGAGAGGAGAGAGAGAGAAACGGTGATCATAGAGGGACCCCGCCACTATGGGCCCCTCATGAATATATCACATACATCAAAATGGGTCCCACCAATAAGTGGGCCCTTAAATCATGCATTCAACGGTGAAAAATCAAAGTTCACCCACCTTATTGGCCTTTTCCTTGCTCCTTAAGCCTCCTTAGCTCCTTTGCTTGGGTTTTAACGGTGGTAGATGATGGATCAATGGTTGAGATGGGAGATGAAAGTGTAGGGAAAAGTGGGCCACACTTTGAGAGGGAGAGAGCTTGAAACGTATGGAATTTTTTTTTTTGTTGCTTGGAGAGGTTTGAGAAAAATAAGGGAGGGAGAGAAGTGATGGGTGAAAGGTGATGGAGTGATAGCTTGTAAGAAGGGATGGGTGGAGAGAGAGGTGAAGTGATGTGAGGGTTGACTTTGGGCTTGCTTGTGTAAGAGAAAGGTAAGGTTGGGGTAGGGGTTGTTGTACTTGGGTATGGAGTGACTTGACATTGATTGATTGATGGATTGATGGGACATATCGTAGAGATTCTCTCGAAGTCCGCAACGTGCGGTATTTTCTTCGGAATGAACGCAGACCGACATCTTTTAGCCTGAGTATCGGGTCGGTGCGCAAGTCGCGGCATTGGAACCGCGGCGACGGCGCGGTCGCCAAGATACAGGTTTCGGGTCGAGCCGACTTCGGTATGCGGGACTCGGCTTAGGATCGCGCGCAACGTCGGGAACGGGTCGAGGATTGCCGGAATCTGACCGGTAGAATCGCGGAAGCCGACTGAATGGTACGGTCAAGGATACGGGTCTTACATTATATTATAATATAATATAATATAATATAATATATATTATATGACACACGTCCAGGCCATCTAAGGCCTGGACCGCACATACATCACGGTACTGCCAGAGGGGTGGGTCCCACCGTTTGACACCACACGTGCTGGTGTGGCCCACCAAAGTGGATGGACGGCGCGGATGGGGTCCCATGGACCCCACCGTGTTCATACTTCACAGTCAGCCACCCCCGCTGGAGGATCGATGCCAAGACCTTAGTGTTTGAAACGAGGTATCTTTCACTCCGTCTGCCACGTGAGCTAGGGCCCACCGTTGAAACCAGGGACCTCCACCCAGCCCGCCAGCGTGCTATGGATCAGGGTGTAGAAGTGGGCCCCACAGGGACATGGCGCACCGTCCAGAATGGTGGACGGTTTGGATAAGGCACATACATCATAGTGTGGCCCACCAAACTGGACGAACGGTAGTGGATGGGTCCCATGGACCCCATGATCTCAGCGTGGAAAGGAGGTATCTCTACTCAGACCGCCGGTTTGAGCTATGGATTTGGGTGTACGTTAGCACCCCTGCTAGGGATTGAAACCAAGACCTCAAGTGTTGCAACGAGGTATCTCCACCCCGTCGTGTGGCCCACTGGAATACATGCATCGTGGTGGGGCCATCTAAATGGAAGGATGGTGTAGATGAGTCCCATGGACCCCACGCCAGTCGCACCCATGCTAGCAAGCACCCATGCCAGTGCACACTTGTGTCAGCACACACCCATGCCAGTGCGCACTCCATGTTAGCACACCCTCCTGTCAGTTAACACTTCACTGTTTAGCCACCTCCATTGGTGCGTCCGTCTGGACGGACAGTGTGGATGTACACCCCATCAAGGTGGGTCCCACATGGCCCACCTATTTTGGGTAAGCCTGATATTTGTGTTTTACCCAAGGCATGTACCACCCATGTAAACAATGGGGGTCCACCTCAATGGATGGCGTGGATAAGGTCTTACATCAAGTGGGCCACAAACCATCATACACACACAAAAAGGAAAACCAAAAAAATAATGGAGAGAGAGATTGGCGAGGATGGAGGTGATGGAGGGGCCTCGCCACTATGGGCCCCTCTTTGATACAAAATGTACATCAAGGTGGGTCCCACAACATGTGAACCCTTAAATCAAGAAGGAATAAAAGGAAACATCCAAGATCACCCACCGGCTTCTACTTGCACTCAAGGTTTCCTTAGCTCCTTAGCTTCGATTCCAACGGAGGAGATGAGGTTTGGATGGTTGAGATGGGAGATGAGAGGGGAGGAAAGTGGGCCACACTTGTGGTTTTTGGGAGAGATGGGAGAGATGGGAGAGGCTTGGACGTGGGATGCTTCTCTTGCTTGGGAATGTGTTTGAAAATGAGAGAGAGAGAGAGAGAGAGAGAGTTGTAAAGAGGGATGAGTGATGGATGTGTTGATGTGGTGAGTGATGGGTGTAAGAGCATCTTTTGACTTTTGGGGTAAAAGGTGTAAGAAAAGTATGGCTTGTGTAAGAGCTTTTTGACTTAGGGGTTACTTAGGAAAGGGTGTGAGGTGATGTGTACTTGACATGATGGGATTGATTGATGGATGATTGATGTGACATCTCGTAGAGATTCTCTTCGGTTTTCGCATGCGCGGCGTTTTTCTCGCACCGAACGCTGGCCCATATCTTCTGGCCAGAGTATCGCCTCGGCGGGTGAGTCGCGGCATCAGAACAGCGGCGATGGTGCAGTCGCTAAGGTACTAATCTTAGGTTGAATCGATTCGAGTTGACAGCGTGTGACGCCCGGTTAAGGGTCGAAGGTTACCAAAATTCGACCGGGAAGACCCCGAAAGTCTACGGAACGGTACGGTCTAGGGTACGGGTCTTACAGCTAGGTGCATGTGGGAGGATACTGAGTGGGCGGGGCATGAGGACCTCAGCGAGCTACTAGTGATTAGCAGGCTACTGTGCACACAGTGAAGGCAGAACTTTGTCCCACATTGGAAGCATCGTCCAATGTTGTGGTGGTTATAAGTTGGATTCTTTCTTTAACTATTATGACGCGTTTTAAATCAGTGAGCCTATCTTGATATTTGGACTAGATCCGCCGTCCTTCTGTGGACCACATCATTCGTGTGCATGTTGTGAGGGATGATTGATTAAAGCATATGCCATTGGACTGAAATGTTTATGGGACTCCCTGTGAGATGGAGTTGTCCCTACATGATCACGCATTACGTACAGGTTTGATGCTTTGCCTAGATATGGCTGACGGTATTCGTGGACTCGTCAGGATTTGCATATTTCATTACATCCTCAGTATCTGATATTTGGCTTACTATGTCTCCGCATTGTATATCTGATCTACATTGCTTCCTCAGTATATGATTTGGCTTATTATATTTTTGCATTGCATAGCCTGGATAAGGCTGATGGTATTTACGAACTTGCTAGCATGTTTCCGCATTACTCTGATATTGTATGATTTATGAATTGTCAGTATTTCCGCTTACTCTGATATTTGCGTGCTTGACACTTACCTTGCACACACACTTTCACCACCCGTTAAGCTTTCTATAAGCTTTTGCACGATAGATGCATGCAGGTGACGTTAGGTTGCAGCAGCGTTGAGCTTGGAGTGTGCAGCACCTTCTAGAGCTTTGATTTTCGATACATGTATTTCTCTTTTAGCATTGTATTTAACTGTTTATATTAATGGATATGTGATGATGATGTTACCGTTGTGATTTGGGTAAACTTGTGGTTATGCTTATTACGAGTTAAATGTACATTAGAAAAATCCTCCTTATAGGATCCCAGGATTGGAATCTGGCGTACGGACGCTGGGAGCCGAGAATGGGGTACTACGAAGGCTGTCGGCACCGGATTCGGCGATCGGGAATTTTGTGAGCCCGGTTTTCGAGTTTTGGGCGTGACATATGTTGTTCAGATGCACCGATGCTTTAAGTTTCTTCTTTCCCCCGATGAAGTTTGTGACGAAAGCATCACTGAATTCGGCAAACGAATTGATGGACTTCGGTTTTAATTGTTTAAACCAAAGAATGGTAGTGTCGAATAGAGTAAGCGAAAAAGCTCGGCACATGAATGTGTCCGAAGCATTGTGCAACTCCATGTAGGTCCGGAAGGATTCTACATGCTCAGTTGGGTCGGCCTTTCCGGTGTAGAGTGCGATCTACGGTAGGTGGAACCTTTCTGGTAACCAAGCACGCAGAACTTCAGCTACGAATGGGGATTCTGCCTCCTCTTTTTCGGAAGAGTTGACTGACTGATTTTGCTTTATATGCGCAATATGTTTCTGTAGATTTTGGATCTCAATCTTCCAAGGCTTTCTGTCGTTCCCTCAGCTGGGGGTCGGTTGTGCTTCCTTCGATTTATCTCATGGCGAAGGTTGGAAGCAGGCAAGGGGATAGTACCCAAAACATGAGTCAGGGTCGGCTCGGCTGGGTCCTAACATTGACTCGGCTGAGGAAATGTGTCACGCTTCAAACTCGAAAACCAGGCTCACAAAATTCCCGATCGCCGAATCCAGTGCTGACAGCCTTCGTAGTACCCCATTCTCAGCTCCCAGCGCCCTTATGCCAGATTCCGATCCTGGGATCCTACAAGGATGATTTTCCAACGTACATTTGTCTCATAAGAAGCATAACCACAAGTTTACCCAAATCACAAAGGCAACATCATCATCACATATCCACTAATATAAACAGTTGATTATAGTGCTGAAAGGGAAATATACATATATAGAAATTCAAAGCTCCAGAAGACGGCTGCACGCTCCAAGCTCAATGCTTCTACAACCTAACATCACCTGCACGCATCTATCGTGCATAAGTATATAGAAAGTTTAAAGGGTGGTGTAAGTGTGTGTACAAGGTAAGTGTCAAGTATTTAATACAATGTCATAGTCATATAATATCGGAGTAATGCGGAAACATGTTAGTAAGTACACAGATACCATTAGCCTTATCCATGCTATGTGATGCAAAAAGATAATAAGCCAATATCATACACTGAGGAAGCAATGTAGATCAGCTATGCAATGCAAAGATATAGTAAACCAAATATCATATACTGAGGATACAATGCAATACGCAAATCTTGACGAGTCCACGAATGCCGTCAACCTCATCTAGTACATATAAATGTAGAAACGTAGCAACTCAGAATACCATATGCCGCGGATGTAATATGCGGTGCAAATGAAATGACCAAGCTAGAGTGTGAAATCAGGATGATAGTACATAGTATCGTAGGCTACGGGGTCCATCACAAGTGACTCCTATTCAAACCAGTCCCATACCTAAATTTAGATAGTCACACTCAATGTGGTAAACTCCTGATCTCAGGTTAGTCATGCGCACTAACTGAAATCCTGGCCATTGTGAAGGTACACGTAACAAATAGTTGCGCACCACCAGCCCGAGTGGATAGTGAATGAATAAGTAAAATGTTGAGTATGCAACCCCCGCTCCACAAATCAGTATTGTACATCTCTAGGATCATCACCGGGGTCTAGTACACTCCAAGCTGGCTACCGCCCTAGCCGGCAGCGTATCCCAGCGAGTGGAAAAGACCTCACTACCCGCCTACCAGCAGTATACCAATGCCTACCCAGATCGTCGATAGTGGACCCATTTAGGAGCTGGTCAAACTTAGCTTAACTTACAGCCCCCTCACTCGAGTAGATAAGGCCACACTCACTCCCAACTGACCACGACACAGTGGGAGACGCGGCCTACTGGTATTCGGCACTCGGGTGCTCATGTATTCACTCAGTCTAGACGTTGGGGCGTCTCCTGGCCACGGAGGTTTAGGGACTTTCACCCAAGGACATCCAAAGTACCTAGATGCTCGAACCAAACATTTTCGGTGTCTCATCTGATTATCCACGACATGCCTGTGGAGGCCATAACCCTGATGTCGTTAGGCGTACAGTAATCACAATTACACAACGCAAGATGCAGGAGTCACGCAGTCTAATCATGCATCAATCCTGCACATACCGTGCGCTCATATGGGATAACTTCACCTATCAGGGAGTCTCAAAAACCACCTGCACTATGGCATATGCAATGGTCAATCACATCTTATAACAAACATGCAGATGATGCGTATAGGCATGTATCATGATGCTATGCTGTCACGTACTCATAATCGGTATCGTTAACTAACATCGATAATCGACATCAACAATCGGCCTCGATAATCGGCCTTAATAATCAGCCTAACAAAGGACCTAAGGAAATGTCACAATGTGGACATTTAACCATCATTGCCCATCAATGTGGACGTTTAACCAACATTGCTCCCAAGGAGTAGCCCACATAGAGCCAAACATAAAGTGAGCCCATGGCCCTAAACAGAGGCCTAATATACACCACATGGGCCTCACTCAAGGGCCACATATACACCACATCGTGCCTCGTCAAAAGGGCCGCATATGCATCACATTGGGCCTCACAAAATGGGTGAATATACATTATGTTGGGCCTCACACAAGGGCCACAAATACATCATATTGGGCCTCACTCCAGGGGCTGCATATACATTGTCACGCCCCAAACCTGGAAATCGGATTCACAGGAATCCTGATCGTCGAATTCGGTGCCGACAGCCTCCATAGTACCCCATTCTCTACTCCCAGCATCCATACGCCAGATTCCGATCCTAAGATCCTACAAGAAGAATTTTTTTTTTATGTACATTTAACTCGTAAGAAGCATAACCACAAGTTTACCCAAATCACAAAGGCAACATCATCATCACATATCCACTAATATAATCATTTCAGTACAATGCTAAAAAGGAAATACATAAATCAAAAATCAAGCTTCAACAGACCACTGTACACTCCAAGCTCAACACTGTTGCAACCTAACATCACCTACACGCATCTATCATGCATAAGCTTATAGAAAGCTTAGAGGGTGGTGCAAGTGTGTGCACAAGGTAAGTGACAAGTATTCAATACAATGTCATGGTCATACAATACCGGAAATACTGGTAATCCATAAATCCTACAATTTCAGAATAAGTAAAAATACTAACAAGATCATGAATTACCAGAGTAAGCAGAAATACTGACAAGATCACAAATCATAAGATAACAGAGTAAACAGAAATATACTGATAAGTCCATAAGTGTCATCAGCCGTACCAAGGCTATACAATGCAAGGCATGAATGCTAACGGCCACATCAATGCAGAAACATGTCAACCTAAAATGTTAAATGTTGTAGATGCAATGCGATATGCGGTGCGAATGAAATGAACAAGCTGGAGTGAATTCGGGATGATAATACGTAGTATCGCAGGCTACGGGGTCCACCACAAGAACTTCTATCCAAACCAGTCCCATACCTAAATTTGGATAGTCAGACTCAATGTAGTAAACTCCTGATTTCAGGTTAGTCGCGCACCTCAACCGAAATCCTGGCCATTGCGAAGTTGCACATAACAAATAGATGTGCACCACCAGCCCGAGTGGATAGTGAATGAATAAATGAATGCGTATGCAACTCCTACTCAATAAGTCCACATATCAGTACAGTTCATTTCTGGAATCATCACCGGGGTCTATTACACTCTACACCAGCTTGTCGCCCCTATCCGAGCGCACAACTGGGTAAGTGGAAGAGACCTTACTATCCTCCTGCAAATATCGGGCCCGGCTCATCGATAGCGGACCCATTCCTCAAGCTGGTCAAATTCAACCTAGATATTGCTCCCTCACTCAGGCGGGTAAGGTCACACCCCCTCCCAACCGACCACGACACAGTGGGAAATGCAGCCTACTGGTATACAGCCCTCATGCGCTCATATACATCCACTCAGTCTCGACGTTGGGGCGTCTCCTGGCCACGGAGGTTTAGGGATTTTCACCCAGGGACATCTATGGCGCCCGTATGCTAGAACCAAACATTTTCGGTGTCCCATCTGGCCATCCACGATATGCCTGTGGAGGCTACGCTCTGATATCACTAGGGCATACAGTAGTCATATCATAAAATGTGTGATGCATAAGTCATACAATCCAGTCATGCATCAATCCTGTGCATGTTGTGCGCTCATGTGAGATAACCTCCGCTTATCAGGGAGTCTCATATCAACCTGCCCAAATGACATACGCAATGGTCAATCACATCTCATAACAAACATGCAGATGATGCGTATGGGCATGTATCATGATGTTATGCTGTCACATACTCATAATCAATATCAACAATCGACCTCGACAATGTGGGCATTTAACCAACATTGCCCCAAGGAATGACCCACATAGAGCCTAACATATAGTGGACCCATGGCCTCACATAAGGGTCAAATATACAACACCATTGGTTTACACATCACGATGGGCCTTTCACATGGGCCTGACATACATCACAATGGGCTACATCGCCTGACCCTCAAATGCATCACAATGGGCCTCATCATATAGGCCTCATATACATCACATTGGGCCTTAAACACGGGTTGAATACACATCACAACAGGCCTCAAATATGGGCCGCATATACATCACATTGGGCCTCAAACACGGGCCGAATGCACATCACGCAGGTTGAATACACATCACAATGGGCCTCAACTACGGGTCGCATACACATCATATAGGTCTTGACAATCGGCCTCGATAATTTAAGTCAGTCTCGACAATCGAAATCGGCCTCAACAATCAGAATCACAATGATCAGAATCGAAATCGGTCACGACAATTGGAATCGATCGATAATCGGAATCGACAAATCGGCCACGTCAATCGGAATCGGCAATCGGTCACGACAATCGAAATCAATCAATAATCAGAATCGGCAAATCGGTCACGACAATCAGGATCGATCGATAATCAGAATCGGCAAATCGATCACGTCAATCGGAATCGATCGATAATCGGTCTCGATAATCAAAATCGACAATCGGTCACGACACTCGAGATCGATCGATAATCAGGATCGACAAATCAGTCACGTCAATCAGAATCGGCAATCGGTCACGACAATCGAAATTGATCGATAATCAGAATCGGCAAATCGGTCATGTCAATCGAAATCGACAATCGGTCACGACAATTGGAATCAATCGATAATCAGAATTGGCAAATCGGCCATGTCAATCGGAATCGGCAATCGGTCACGACAATCAAAATTGATCGATAATCAGAATCGACAAATCGGTTACAACAATCGGGATTGATCAATAATCAGAATCGGCAAATTGGTCAGTCAATTGGAATCGATCGATAATTGACCTCGATAATCGAAATTGGCAATCGGTCACGACACTCAGGATCGATCGATAATCAGGATCGACAAATCGGTCACATCAATTGGAATCTGCAATCGGTCACGACAATCAAAATCGATTGATAATCAGAATCGGCAAATCGGTCACGACAATCGGGATCGATCGATAATCAGAATAAAAAAAAAATCGGTCACGACAATCGGAATTGATCGATAATCGGAATCGGCAATCGGCCACAATAATTAGAATCGATCGATAATCGGCCTTGATGATCGGAATCGGCAAGCGGTCATGATAATCGGCCTCGATCACTAATCGGTCAATCGGCCACAATAATCGAAATCGACCGATAATCGGCCTCGATAATCGGAATTGGCCTCGATGATCAGCCGAACAAGGGCCTAAGGAAAGGTCATAATGTGGACATCCAACCATCATTGCCCATCAATGTGGACATTCAACCAACATTGCTCTAAAGGAGTGGCCCACATAGGGTTAAACATATAGTGGGCCCATGGCCTCACACAAGGGCCTACATCGCGATAGGTCACATCCATAGGCCTCTCATACATCAGGTGGGCCGCATCATATGGGCCACATATACATCACAATGGGCCTTTAACGCGAGCTTAAATACATCAAAGGGGCTTCATCCCATGGGCCTCAAATATATCACAATGGGCCTCTACGCATTGTCTCGAAATACATCACAATGGGCCTTAACCTATGGGCTCAAAATACATCACAATAGGCCTTAACCTATGGGCCTTAAATATATCACAATGGGCCTTAACCCATGGGCCCCGAATACATCACATTGGGCCTCAAATACATCACATCGGGCCTCGCCCATGGGCCTCGAATACTTCACATTGGACCCGCCCATGAGCCTCGAATACATCACATTGGGCCTCGCTCCTGAGCCTCGAATACATCACATTGGGCCTCACCAAATGAGCCTACAACAAATGGGCCGTATTTATGGGCCACATCAACTACACCATTCATTCATCTTTAGAGATCATTTTTAGAGTATTATCCAAAATATTGGATCATAACAAAAGATCATCTGGACCATACCACACATAACAGTGGCGATAATGATTTTTCACCATTAAAATTAAGAGGGCCCACCATAGCGTTTATTTTTCATCCAGTATGTTCATAAGGTCACAAGGACCTGAACCAATACGAAAAATAAATATCATATTAGTCCAGAACTTCTGTGACCCAAAAGAGTATCAATGGTAGACGTACAATCCCACTGCATTGGCAGTCCACTTGATAACTAGATCTGTCTCATTTTTTCTTCTCAAGCCTTAGAACAGTCTCACCAAATGGGATGGACGGTTCAGATGTAACACACCTCAGTGGGTAGGACCCACCGTCCAGCCATCTGGACGGTGCGGCTAAGACCCATATATCACGGTGATCCCCACGGAATTAGATGAACGGGGCAGAAAATGGTCCACATCCAGACCGCTGGACGGTCTGGATTGGATGGATGGACGGTCCGCCTAATGGCCATCCCAAATTCATAACGGTGGGTCCCCACGTGGGGCCCACCATAGCATTTGTATTAAGATATATATTTTATATTATATATATCCCATAGCATCTACATTATAATATATATATATATATATATATATATATATATTATATATATATATATATATACATCAGATAACATTTATTATAATATATATCTGAGAACAGGTGGGTCCTCACGTGGGGCCACCATATAGTATATTAAAATATATATATATATATATATATATATATATATATATATATAGCATGCCTGGTCCAGCGTCCAGAGAGTCTGGACGCTGGAGGGACGGTCTGGATTGAAGCGAGTGGGTCCACGTGGTGTGGGTGTAGTATATAAAAATATATATATATATTATATATATATATAATATATATATATAATATATATATATATATATATATATATATATATATATAGCATGCCTGGTCCAGCGTCCAGAGAGTCTGGACGCTGGATGGACGGTCTGGATTGAAGCGAGTGGGTCCACGTGGTGTGGGTGGATGATCTCAAATCAAGGTGGGTTCACACGTGTGGCCCACCTCTATACGTACACTCTTTCTCTCTCTTTCTCTCTCTTCTTTCTTTCTTTTTTTTATTTTTTATATATTTTATTTAGCTGGAAATACACACCACTTGTCAGCTCACACTTCATGCATAACACGTCCAGCCGTCCACATACACTGGACGGCCTGGATGCATGAATCAAGGTGGGTCCCACGTGGACGTGGCCCACCTAATTTGGATCAATCTAATATTTGTGTTTTTCCTTCTGTCAAAGCTCAGTAACGGGCTGGACAGTGTAGATCCAACACATCCATAGGTGGGTCCCACAAAGGTGGATGACATGGATAAAATAAATACTTCGTGGTGGGCCACACACACACCGACATTCATAAGAGAGAGAGAAGAACGAGAAGGGGAGGGACCCCGCCACTATTGGGCCTTCCATAATACAATGCATACATCAAGTGGGTCCCATAATAAGTGGGCCCTTAAAACGGAAATCAACGGTGGATCACCCACCTTATTGGCCTCATTCTTGCTCCCTTAGGCTTGTATGCTCCTATACTCAACTTTTAATGGTGGTTGATGGAGTTTTGATGGTGGGGATGAGAGATGAGAGGGTGGGCCACACTTAGCATTTGGGAGAGAGCTTGGGGAGGCTTGGACGTTTGGAATTCTTGCTTGGAGATTTGAGAAAATGAGAGAGAAAAAGAGGTGATGGGATGATATGGATGGCATGATGTAAGGAAGGGGATGGGAGGTATGGGTGAGTTTGATTTTTTTGGTAAAAGAGGAATGGTGAGGGGAGAGAGAGGGTTGACTTGTGGGAAAAGAGGGAGTGTGACCACTTGTACTTGTTGTTGGGTGAGGTGACATTGAGGTAAGGTAGTGTACTTGACTTGATTTAATGTGACATGTCGTAGAGATTCCCTCAAAATTCGCAACGTGCGGTGTTTCTTCGGAACGAACGCGGGCCTACAACTTCTAGCTTGGGTATCAGATCGGTGTGCGAGTCGGGGCGTTGGAACCTCGGCGACAGCGCGATCGCCAAGGTACAAGTTTCGGTTTGAGCCGACTTTGGTATGCAGGACTCAGGTTAGGATCGCGCGCAAACGTTGGATACAGGTTAAGGATTGCCGGAATTTGATCGGAAAGACCGCGAAAGTTTACGGAACGGTATGGACTAGGATACAGGTCTTACATACATGATAATGGGCCTCGGCATATGAGCCATAAATACATCATATCGGGCCTTATCATATGGTCCGCACCAATGGGCCTCATATACATTGAGTGAGTCATATCAATGGTCTGCACCAATGGGCCTCATATACATCGAGTGGGCTGTATCAATGGTATGCACCAATGGGCCTCATATACATCGAGTGAGTTGTATCAATGGTCTGCACCGATGGGCCTCATATACATCGAGTGGGCCGTATCAATGGTCCGCACCGATGGGCCTCATATACATCAAGTGGGCCGCATCAATGGGTCGTGCCAATGGGCCTCATATACATCAAGTGGGCCGCATCAATGGGTCACAAATACATCACAATGGGCCTCACATAAGGGCCTCACATACATCTCAATGAGCCACAACCTATGGGCCTCAAATACATCACGATGGGCCTCATATTTGGGCCTCAGATACATTACAATGGGCCTCTCACTTGGGCCTCAAATACATCACAATGGGCCGAATCAAATGGGCCACATCAAATGGACCGAATCAAGTGGGCCGTACCACTACACCATTCATCTATTTTTACTTTTTTAGAGATCATTTTAGAGCATTATAAAAAATGAATCATATCAAAAGGATCATCTGGACCATACCACAAATAACAGTGGAGATAATGATTTTCCACTGTTAAAACCTCAATGGGCCCATCATAGCATTTATTTTCCATCCAGCTAGTTTGTAAGGTCACAAAGACCTGAACTGAGAGGAAAAGCAAATATCATATTAGTCCAAAACTTCTGGAACCCAAAGGTTTCAATGGTAAACGTTCAATCCCACTATTTTGTTTTGGCAGTGTGGTCCACTTGATAGCAGATCTGTCTTATTTTTCTTCTTAAGCCTTAGGACGAATTCACCAAATGGATAGACGGTTTAGATGTAACACATACATCATATGGTGGGGCCCACACTGTAGCGTCCAACTGCTGGACTGCTGGCCCAGCGTCCAGCGGATGGACGGCTCAGACATAACACATATATCATGATGGGCCACAAAACTGCTGAGTACAGCAGCTATATACTGGCCACACGTCCAACAAAATGGATAGACGGTGTGGATAATTACAAAAAGGTGGGTTCCCACTGTCCTTGCAGTTGGACGGTGTGGATGCACCACACGTACATTAAGGTGGCCCCACATCCCACGTGGATGGTATTGATAAAATGCTGACATCATGGTGGGTCCCGTGAGCACGTCCAGACAACTAGACGGCTGGATAAACAGATGGACGGTTTAAGTATAACCCATGCCTCATGTTCGGAGCCCACATAGCTCAATAACGTCACTACAACAACTATATAGCTGGTGTGTGGTAGAGCAGCCAATCATCTACTAAACAAGGTGGGTCTCACATGGGCTAGCTTGGTGACGTCAGTACACTAACTATAAGGATGGTGGGACCCACAGCTCTTACTCACGTCAATACAGCGGCTGATTAGCTGACGTGAGGTACACCATCCAATCCTCTCCCACCGTCCATGGATTGGACGGTGTGGATACAACACATAAGGTCAAGGTGGGGTCCATTCGGGTGGGCCACGCAGCTTCATCATCACCACAAGAAAATGAAAGAGAGAGAGAGAGAGAGAGAGAGAGAGAGATGTGAGAAGGGGAGGGACCTCGCCACTATGGGCCCTCCCTATACAATGCATATATCAAGATGGGTCCCACCACAAGTGGGCCTCAAATCACTAAATTCAAGGAAAAACATATAAATCTAACCTTAAGAAAACACCCACCTTTAATCATGGACTTCTCCTTCCATCAACGCATTTTAGAGCTCTAATGGATGAGATTCAACGGTCGAGATGGAGGATGATGAAGTTTTGATGGTGGGGATGAGAGATCTTGGGATAAGAAGGTGGGCCACACTCTTATGTTTCTCATGAGAAGTTTGGACGTGGGTTGCTTGGAGAATGAGGGAGAGAGAGATGAGAAGAGAGGTTGTAAGAGAGAGAGAGATGGGTGGGTGATGGGTGTGAGTGATGGGTGTACTTGATAGGGGATAGGTTGTAAGAGAGAGGGTTGACTTTGTTGGGGTTGCTTGGGGATGGGGTGTGAGGTGATGTGTACTTGACATGAGATGTGATTGATGTGATGTTCTCTTGCGTTTTACAAATGCACGATGTTTTCCTTGAACTGAACGCGGGCCCACATCTTTTGGTCCGGGTATCACCTCGTCGCATAAGATGCGGCATCGGAACCGCGGCGACGACACGGTCGCTAGGGTACAAGTTTCGGGTCAAGCTGACTCAGATCGACAGGATGCAACTTAGGGTTGTGCGCAAATGCCGATTACAGGTCGCAGGTTGCCGAAATTCGACAGGGAGGACCGCGGAAGCCTACGGAACGGTACGGGCTAGGATACGGGTCTTACAAAATGCTTATGGGGTAGAAGATTATAGGTCGGATTGGCGGACCCCAGTTGACCGCCCTTCCCTTCGATCAGGTTCTTGTGCATGTCAAGACTGCATCTGTTCTAACATCTGCTTCATGTAATTCAGGTCGGATATGATGTCTTTTTTCGAAGCATCACGCCGGCCATTCCCCCGGTTCTGCTGAGTACGCCTAGTCGAACTGGAGGTTGCTTGGCAGGCTGGAGAGCCCTGACAAGTCTCCGGTCGTGCTAGCTGGTCCACGGGTCATAGGACTTGACCGGCCGCTGGTAAGGTTGCAATCGGAGTGTAACATCCCGGATTTTTGCCAACCTGGAATTAGACGTCCTTAGGCGATGGGTCAATCCTAACACAGGTTTAACTTCCCAAACGCTCAATTAAAGCCTCAAATCCCTTTTCAAACCATTTCCTTCACAAATCCCACCCTTCACTACCTTGTGCTTTCAATTTTTTTCAAAGCACTTTCGCCCTAGACACTATCTTAAACTAGCTAAGTAGTAAAACTTGGATCACTTTATATACAAACTACAAAGGCCTAAGTACCATCTCAGACAGAAATCTTACAGGACTAAATCCTTTAGAAATTAGGCGAGAATTAGCTAGTGCTAAACTAGAGTGCCTGTGAAATTAGCACCAATCGCTTTAAATACGATCTGCAAGACCCAAAACTTGTAGAATCATTGACTCTAGGTTACCCTAAAGTTTAGGATCAAACTCATTACCCAGCTACTCTCGGGAATGACTTGAAACTTCGTATTTGGTCTAGACCGCACATCGGAAGTCCGATTAACACGAAGTTAAGGAACTAGGACCGCCTCACTGGGCTTGACAATCATCTCAAAAATCGGGTCCAGCCGATGTCCCACGGCCATTCGTTTGGATCCGGAGCGAGGGAGTGTGAAAAAAACACTATTCCCTTTACAAAATAAATATCTGGAATAGTGATCTGGCACCATTTGCTTGCGCATCAGTATTAAGCAACCAAACCGTCAGAATCAGACTAAATTACACCCTCGGATTAAGAAAAATTTCAGGAACATTTACATGTACTTGGAATTTCGGATCGTAGCCCACTGACCGTTGAACTGAAAGTGGTCCGCCACGTGCGATCTGGGAATCCGATCGAGTCGAAAACGTAATCCCACATAGATCCATGTGTGGTGAGCTTAAGTCTGACGTTTGACTCAAGGAAGGCCACCAGAACCTCGCTTTTGAGCTGGAAAAGTGACGAAATACCTAAATTAGCGGTAACCCTTGAACAGGAGTCTATTTCGGTGAATTTTGAGACTATATAAGGACCTTAAGCCCTCTCTCATGGCAGCCATACGAATTTGGGATTTGAGAGAGGGAAAAGAGAGAGAAAGTGAGGGAGAAGTGGGAGGATCTCCCTACTATGGTTCCCTGCCACCACACGGGCTGCACCATCCCTTTCTTGACGCTTTTCTCGGCGTTTCCGGCGTCGTTTCTAGGTAAGAAATCCTAACCCTAATCTGTCTTGGGGTTTAGACTGTTGTAGGTTGTGAAATAGCTAACCTATTTCGTTCTATAGGTTGCCAAACTGCCGAATACGGAAGCTTAGCAAACCTATCGATTCCGTTGCGATTCTACGACAAAAGGTGCGGACTTTAGGTGTATAGGTTATGGTTTTCAACGCTTTCAATGTCAGATAATGATAGATTCATGATCTGCATGCAATTGCACATGTACAAAGTGCTGTCTGTTTTCCGTTTCGATTAAAGATGAAAAATATGGAATTCTACATAGTATTTGTAGAAAGTACGGTATACGTATATTTTTTGGAAATATGTTTGACATGTTTATTTATTATATGGATATACGATATATGGATAAAATACTTATTTGGCAAAAGGATTCGCCTAAATACATGTTTTACTTATATACACTATGTATGTTGAAATTGCGTATTCAAGAAAATACTGTATACGTATAAATTTTGGAGATGTATTTATCATGATTATTTGTTGTAGTAATATACTATACATGGATAAAATACTCATTTGGCTAAAGGATAGCCCTAATACATGTTTTGGTAACATACATCATGTATGTTGTAATAGTATATTCTAAGTGTTTGTAAACATGACTGAATGAGTATTGAATCCTCATTCGTGCTCGCCATGACTAATTGTCATGGATTCATGATTGTTATATTGGCGATACCCCTCTGACGAAAGGATTTGCCCTAAATCACGCCACGGCCAATATACACTATATATGCTAAAATGTGTGGCCCAAGTGTTTGTGGGAATGACTGAATAAATATGGAACTTGTATTCCTGCTTGCCATGACTATCCGTCGTGGGTGTACGCGTATTATGATTGGGGCAACTCCCTAGTGAAAGGATTTGGCCTAATGCCTATGTGATCGACATATGTCATGTATGTTGATGTATGTTTGTTTAAGTGTTTCTTGAAATGTCTGAATGAGTAGTAGTTAGCAAATTGTAATGTATAAGGGTGTTGAGATATGATTCTCAACCTCTTTTAACTATGTGTATGATCTCCTTTGATAGTTGTGTGATTAGGAATTGAACATGTATAAACTCATGCTTGTGTTGTGATTCATAACATGCTCAACTGCTTTTATGATTTTATCTATGTAATGCATATGTTGAACTTATATTTACGTTGTATGATCCGTCATGGGTGATGGGGGAGCGGAGCAACGAGTGCGTGCAACAGCCCTGGCAGCCCTAAACGGATAATACTAGACTTTGATTGTATGATTTGAATCCTGATCCATTACTGCTTTATCTATCTGCAATTGATTGTGTTTGGGGCTATGATTATGGCTCAGGCAATCGGTAACGGGATTGAATTCGTGGCTGAGATTCATTTGCCACGTGGGATGTGTTCGACGAACTCGAGTCGTGCGTTGCCTGTCGGCAGTGGCTAGGCCACACGAAGTTGTTTATGCACTTCATGTCGTGCAGCTCAACAGGCGATTGTGCTAGTCGAGCTCGTCAAGTAACCTGATCTGCCTTATGCATGTTCACCCTGTTTGGACGCTACTGCTTGAACCTAGGGTACCAAACTTACCAGTGAAACCCCTTTTAACCATAGTACCTCGATCCGCTAAGACGCATGAGCCGGGCATGGTGGTATGGGACACCGTGGTCGAGCTGTCGGCCTACGCTGGGGCCATGTGCCTCCCCGTAGTGACCATTGCACAACCAGACTCGTGAGCCGAATATGGTGGTATGGGACACTGTATTCGAGCTGTCGATACTTACGGTGAGAGCCGAGTACGGTGAGACCTGTACTCGTGCTAACGAGCGACGAGTCCTCCGTAGTATCTTCGAGTATACTCCAAGGGTCTGTGATTGGCGACGAGTCTTTCACATCAACTAGAGTATGAGTTGAGCTGAGTACGGTGAGACCTGTACTCGAGCTGACGGCTAGTGATTGAGCCGAGTACTGTGAGACCTATACTCGAGCTGACGGCCAGCAATTGAGCCGCATACGGTGAGATCTGTATCCGCGCTGACGGGTGACGAGCCCTTTGCAATGCCTTCACTATGCTTCTCGAACCATAATATCGTATGAAATTAACTAGGATTGAGACCCTAGAATGGATCATGTTTGGGAATGATACAAGGGAGGTACCTTAGTTTCTCAATACTGTTGGTTGAAATGGACTAATTATAACTCGATAATCATGATCATCATCGCACCGCATGTGCTTAGTAGATGTGGCGCACTGAGGGAGTTAAGCATTCGCGAACGTAAGATAATGTCGCATGAGGGTGGTTTGGCAAGGGCATACAGCAGCATGTCATTTCATTCTCGCACTTAATAAGAGTAGTTAGAATTGTTTGATTTGTACTGCTTTATCATTACTGCTTGATTGAATTGATAACATGTTAACCTATGCTTTACTGTTCCACTGAGTTGATCACTCACTCCCACGTTACGGGACGATGTTTGCAACACCAACCAGATTAGTTGAGTTTCAGGTGATGGCGATGCTTGTGAAGTAGAGCCGGACTACTTCTATGATGATAGGAGGAGTTCTCCTATCTATATCTCCCTGGCAGGTCAATGAAGACCTGATATTGCATTGACGGGGCTATGGTACTTGGGACAGGAGACATTACACTTCCTCACATTTGGTATATTTTAGAACTGTACTTGTAATTATTTAACCTGGTAATGTTATCACACTCTGGAGACTCATCATAGTTTATATATTTTATCTATCTATCACAGTCTTCCGCTTGCAAATTTAACTGTCTCTGGAGTATGATATGCTGTTTTGGCTTAATCTCACTCATGTTCAATGCACGAATACAGTCAACATTCAATCATCATTCATTTTGTTGCATAAGTGATGTTCTGGAACTCGGGAGTTGAGTTTATGCTCGACCCCCGATTTTCAGGGCGTTACACGGAGTCACCTTAGTAGGAGTTGGAACTTTCTTTTTTCCTCTCGCCATGGCAAGTTGTGCAGTGTTCTTGGTAGAGCGAAAACTGTTGCGTCAGAAGTCTTAAATCTGAAAGTTTTAGGTTGCTCGACCGGTTGTGGGTCATCCACGACCGGTCGTGGGTGCGGCCCGACTAGTCGAGCACTACACTACTCAAAGTTCAGCGAGCTTCTGATTTTGGGGTCTGAGGTGCTCGACCGGTCGTGGCCTATGCACGACCGGTCGTAGGGGTCCTTCAACCAGTCGAGAAATCTACTCGACCAGTCGTAGTTACGCAGATTCGTTTCCAAATCCGATGCGGAGTGCGGATTTTGAGTCGGCCTTTCGCAAGGGTGCGAAAGAAAAGTTTCCTAAAGTATAAATAGGGGTCCCTAGGGTTATTCTAGGGTATGCTAAGGCTTCCTAAAGGTATTTTAAAGGGTTCCAGGGTTATCAAAGGGTGTGTGACAAGGGTGGATTCGAGGTTGTTCGAATGGGTTAGTCCTCTTTCTTTGTAATTGATGCTTTCATAGTGGAATTCTGTCGCTTTGTGCCATGGTTTTTTCCCGAAAGGGTTTTCCACGTTAAATTTGTGTGTTCTCTTGTATGCTTGGTGTCATTGGATTGCTATCCTAGATCTAGATCTGTGTGATTCCGCAGGCTCAAAACCTCAACAAGTGGTATCAAGCAATCGTTGGGGCACATATCTGAATCTGAGGGACTGGCAATAAGGGTGAGCACCAGGTATGAGATTGAGAAGTACTCAGGGAAAAATAATTTTGAGTTATGAAGATCAAGATGATGAGTTCCTTAATCAAGCAAGGCGAAGATGGTGCTCTTGAGGAGCGGAAGTCCACTATGACTAATGATGAGTGAAATACTCTTGATAAGAAGGCTTTATCATCGATCCGTTTATATCTCACGGATGAGGTTCTCTACAACGTCATGAGGGAGAAAACTGCGGCTAAGTTATGGGCGAAGTTAGAGGATGTTATGCGAAGAAATCCTCTGAAAATTGCCTGCACTTGAAGCGGCAGTGGTATAACTTTAAGATGGCAGAGGGGGAGATCTGGAGGCTCATATCAACAACTTTAATAAATTGGTTTGCAAATTGCTGGATATGGAGGAAGTGATGATGAAAGATGAAGAACAAACATGTATGTTGCTGAATTCTCTCCCGGCGTCCTTTTGAGGCATTTAAGGACACTATGTGCAGCACGAACAAAACCATGAGTATTGATACCGTTATCTCGGCTCTTCAAGGGAAGGCATGAGACAACTAAACAGCGACATGGGGACGTCTTCTGATGCATTGTTTACAGTGGGTAGTAATTCTGGACAAGATACAGGTTCTTCAGGTTCTAGATCCAAATCCAAGGGCAAGGGTAAGGGCAAAGGGAAGGTAAAGTGCTGGAACTGTGGGAAGGAAGGACATGTGAAGAGGGATGTGTGAAAATCTTAAATCGAAGATGGAAGATTCTGAGGCTTCATGCAGGGAGGTAACGCTGCTACGTCAGATGGATGTGATGTGATGTTTTGTCTGTGTCTTCGCTCAGATGGTCATACGATAATCGTAAGGACGAGTGGATGTTAGACACAAGGGCATCTTTTCACATGACTCCTCATCGGAGTTGGTTAACCAGCTACAGGGATTGGGATGGTGGACAGGTGTTTATGGGCAATGGCTTTGCTTGTAATGTTGTGGCTGTTGGTACGGTTACGCATCAGAATGTTTGATGGGGTGGAGCGTACCTTAACTGATGTCAGGCACGTTCCTGATTTGAAGCAGAATCTGATTTCTCTTAGTGTACTTGAGGCAAAAGGATGCAAGTACACAGGTATTGATGGTGCTCTTAAAGTATCTAAGGGGGCACGGGTAATCATGAAAGCACAAAGACTCGATAACTTGTAAGTTGATCGGAAGCACTTCAAAAGGTGGAGCTGCAGTAAGTAGCGGATTCCACCTCTGTACGTGTGTGGCATGTTGGGCATGACCACATGAGTGGGCAGGGCAGGAAGGCTGAGACATGCGGATAGGGATACAGAGCAGGTGGAGCAACCACCTATGAAAAGAATCACACGGCATGATCGCAGGATATCGGCGATGTACATGGACGACTCCAATATCGCAGGAGGATTCATCTTCTATTCAGATGGCTCTAGGTGAGCCTAATGCTGAGAAGTGGAAGGTGACTATGAGCGATATGATGGATTCGTAGTACCAGACCGACATATGGAGCGGGTGAGCTTCCAGTGGGCCGGAAAGCGGTTGGATGCAGGTGGATCTTCAGGAGGATACAACATAAATACAGGGCGAGGTTGGTAGCGAATGGTATGCTCTGAGAGAAGGGATCGACTTCTCAGAGATATTCGCGCCGACGGTATAACAGGTGTCTATTAGATCCGTGATTGACACTGGTTAGCCAACGTGATCTTGAGCTGGAAGGATGGATGTGGAGTCTGTACTTCTGCAAGGGAAAGTGAAGAGCAGATCTACATGAAGCAACCAGAACGATTCAAAGTTAAATGGGATAAGAAAAGACTTTGCAGAAGGTCGTGGTTCGACCTGTTGCTTAGGCAGTGGTTTGATCCTTTATGGATGAAAGATCGGGGGGCTGCAAATATGGTTATTGACATTGAGACTGAAAGAGGAGTAGGCGTGGTAATCACAGGAGGAATACCTTATGTGTAGGTATTGATCAAGGATGTGATGGGCCAAGTAAAGCCAGAGAGCATTCCCTACGTGTCTCTCCTCAAGTTTTCCTCAGGACATGTCCCAAAACAAATGAGGAAAAGCAGGATATCTCATGAGCCTTATTAGAATGCGGTTAGCAGTGTATGTCATGGTCTGGATTAGACCGGTTATTTCACAGGTATTAGTGTTATGAGCAAGTACCCCGACAAGCAATATTAAGTAGCGGTGAGATGGTAAGAAGGCTACGTCTTTCTTTCTTTTGGGAAGACAGGAGCAAAGGTGATTGGGCATGTGGATTTAGATCCGGCAGACATGATCAACAAGAAGTTCCAGTAGAGAAGTTCAAGTTCTATGTAACTTCTCTGGGCTTGACAATGGTAGAAAAGAAGGACGGAGTGTGCACGAGAAACTATGATGTAATGCAGAGATAAGAGAAGAGGTCAAGGAGCTACACGGTTGATGATTGAAGACTTGGTGGAGATTGTTGCGTCAGAAGTCTTAAATTTGAAAGTTTTAGGTTGCTCGACCGGTCGTGGGTCATCCACGACCGGTCGTAGGTGCTGCTCGACTAGTCGAGCACTGTACGACTCAAAGTCCAGCGAGCTTCTGATTTTGGGGTCTGAGGTGCTCGACCGATCGTGGCCTATACACGATCGGTCGTAGGGGTCCTTCGACCAGTCGAGAAATCTGCTCGACCAGTTGTAGGTTACGCAGATTCGTTTCTGAATCCAATGCGGACTGCGGATTTTGAGTCGGCCTTTCGCAAGGGTGCGAAAGGGAAGTTTCCTAAACTATAAATAAGGGTCCCTAGGGTTATTCTAGGGTATGTTAAGGCTTCCTAAAGGTATTCTAAAGGGTTCCAGAGTTATCAAAGGGTGTGACAAGGGTGAGATTCGAGGTTGTTCGAATCGGGTTAGTCCTCTTTCTTTGTAATTGATGCTTTCATAGTGGAATTCTGTCGCTTTGTGCCATGGTTTTTTCCCGAAAGGGTTTTCCACGTTAAATTTGTGTGTTCTCTTGTATGCTTGGTGTCATTGGATTGCTATCCTAGATCTAGATCTGTGTGATTCCGCAGGCTCAAAACCTCAACAAGTGGTATCAAAGCAATCGTTGGGGCACATATCTGAATCTGAGGGACTGGCAATAATGGTGAGCACCAGGTATGAGATTGAGAAGTACTCAGGGAAAAATAATTTTGAGTTATGGAAGATCAAGATGATGAGTTCCTTAATCAAGCAAGGCGAAGATGGTGCTCTTGAGGAGCGGAAGTCCACTATGACTAATGATGAGTGAAATACTCTTGATAAGAAGGCTTTATCATCGATCCGTTTATATCTCACGGATGAGGTTCTCTACAACGTCATGAGGGAGAAAACTGCGGCTAAGTTATGGGCGAAGTTAGAGGATGTTTATGCGAAGAAATCCTCTGAAAATTGCCTGCACTTGAAGCGGCAGTGGTATAACTTTAAGATGGCAGAGGGTGGAGATCTGGAGGCTCATATCAACAACTTTAATAAATTGGTTTGCAAATTGCTGGATATGGAGGAAGTGATGAAAGATGAAGAACAAACATGTATGTTGCTGAATTCTCTCCCGGCGTCTTTTGAGGCATTTAAGGACACTATGTGCAGCACGAACAAAACCATGAGTATTGATACCGTTATCTCGGCTCTTCAAGGGAAGGCTATGAGACAACTAAACAGCGACATGGGGACGTCTTCTGATGCATTGTTTACAGTGGGTAGTAATTCTGGACAAGATACAGGTTCTTCAGGTTCTAGATCCAAATCCAAGGGCAAGGGTAAGGGCAAAGGGAAGGTAAAGTGCTGGAACTGTGGGAAGGAAGGACATGTGAAGAGGGATTGTGAAAATCTTAAATCGAAGATGGAAGATTCTGAGGCTTCATGCAGGGAGGCTAACGCTGCTACGTCAGATGGATGTGATGGTGATGTTTTGTCTGTGTCTTCGCTCAGATGGTCATACGATAATCGTAAGGACGAGTGGATGTTAGACACAAGGGCATCTTTTCACATGACTCCTCATCGGAGTTGGTTAACCAGCTACAGGGATTGGGATGGTGGACAGGTGTTTATGGGCAATGGCTTTGCTTGTAATGTTGTGGCTGTTGGTACGGTACGCATCAGAATGTTTGATGGGGTGGAGCGTACCTTAACTGATGTCAGGCACGTTCCTGATTTGAAGCAGAATCTGATTTCTCTTAGTGTACTTGAGGCAAAAGGATGCAAGTACACAGGTATTGATGGTGCTCTTAAAGTATCTAAGGGGGCACGGGTAATCATGAAAGCACAAAGACTCGATAACTTGTACAAGTTGATCGGAAGCACTTCAAAAGGTGGAGCTGCAGTAATGTAGCGGATTCCACCTCTGTACGTGTGTGGCATGTTGGGCATGACCACATGAGTGGGCAGGGCAGGAAGGCTGAGACATGCGGATAGGGATACAGAGCAGGTGGAGCAACCACCTATGAAGAATCACACGGCATGATCGCAGGATATCGGCGATGTACATGGACGACTCCAATATCGCAGGAGGATTCATCTTCTATTCAGATGGCTCTAGGTGAGCCTAATGCTGAGAAGTGGAAGGTGACTATGGGCGATATGATGGATTCGTAGTACCAGACCGACATATGGGAGCGGGTGAGCTTCCAGTGGGCCGGAAAGCGGTTGGATGCAGGTGGATCTTCAGGAGGATACAACATAAATACAGGGCGAGGTTGGTAGCGAATGGTTATGCTCTGAGAGAAGGGATCGACTTCTCAGAGATATTCGCGCCGACGGTATAACAGGTGTCTATTAGATCCGTGATTGACACTGGTTAGCCAACGTGATCTTGAGCTGGAAGGATGGATGTGGAGTCTGTACTTCTGCAAGGGAAAGTGAAGAGCAGATCTACATGAAGCAACCAGAACGATTCAAAGTTAAATGGGATAAGAAAAGACTTTGCAGAAGGTCGTGGTTCGACCTGTTGCTTAGGCAGTGGTTTGATTCCTTTATGGATGAAAGATCGGGGGGCTGCAAATATGGTTATTGACATTGAGACTGAAAGAGGAGTAGGCTGTGGTAATCACAGGAGGAATACCTTATGTGTAGGTATTGATCAAGGATGTGATGGGCCAAGTAAAGCCAGAGAGCATTCCCTACGTGTCTCTCCTCAAGTTTTCCTCAGGACATGTCCCAAAACAAATGAGGAAAAGCAGGATATCTCATGAGCCTTATTAGAATGCGGTTAGCAGTGTATGTCATGGTCTGGATTAGACCGGTTATTTCACAGGTTATTAGTGTTATGAGCAAGTACCCCGACAAGCAATATTAAGTAGCGGTGAGATGGTAAGAAGGCTACGTCTTTCTTTCTTTTGGGAAGACAGGAGCAAAGGTGATTGGGCATGTGGATTTAGATCCGGCAGACATGATCAACAAGAATGTTCCAGTAGAGAAGTTCAAGTTCTATGTAACTTCTCTGGGCTTGACAATGGTAGAAAAGAAGGACGGAGTGTGCACGAGAAACTATGATGTAATGCAGAGATAAGAGAAGAGGTCAAGGAGCTACACGGTTGATGATTGAAGACTTGGTGGAGATTGTTGCGTCAGAAGTCTTAAATTTGAAAGTTTTAGGTTGCTCGACCGGTCGTGGGTCATCCACGACCGTCGTAGGTGCTGCTCGACTAGTCGAGCACTGTACGACTCAAAGTCCAGCGAGCTTCTGATTTTGGGGTCTGAGGTGCTCGACCGATCGTGGCCTATACACGATCGGTCGTAGGGGTCCTTCGACCAGTCGAGAAATCTGCTCGACCAGTTGTAGTTACGCAGATTCGTTTCCGAATCCAATGCGGACTGCGGATTTTGAGTCGGCCTTTCGCAAGGGTGCGAAAGGGAAGTTTCCTAAACTATAAATAAGGGTCCCTAGGGTTATTCTAGGGTATGTTAAGGCTTCCTAAAGGTATTCTAAAGGGTTCTAGGGTTATCAAAGGGTGTAGCAAGGGTGAGATTCGAGGTTGTTCGAATCGGATAAGTCCTCTCTCTTTGTAATTGATGCTTTCATAGTGGAATTCTGTCGCTTTGTGCCGTGGTTTTTTCCCGAAAGGGTTTTCCACGTTAAATCTGTGTGTTCTCTTGTATGCTTGGTGTCATTGGATTGCTATCCTAGATCTAGATCTGTGTGATTCTGCAGGCTCAAAACCCCAACAAAAATGACTTACAAAGTGGTTCCCACAAACGGCGCCAAACTGTTGATGTTGTTTTCTACTCACCCCCTTTTTGCTGCCCGGACACCTGCATAGGGAGATGACAAAGGAGACCCTGACTTATATAGGGGACCCTTCGATGACTAAGTCAGACTTGGATTCTGGGTCTAAGAGTATAATAATAGCTCAGGGGTGAGAATATGAGTATGTATGTGTACCTTTCACCTTTTGACGTCTTTATTTATAGAGGAGGTGCGATCCCGTAGATTTGAGATATTTCTCTGATTTGTAGGAGATTTGAATTCCTTATCCAAGCCGATCCCGAGATCTTCGATCTCCTAGATTTTCAGGATTGGATGTTATCTTCCGAGGATCTCGGGAAGGAAATCTTTCATCTCGAGACGTCTCCTTGGTCCGGCTCTGGGCCGGACGCAATGCTCAGTTCATGAATCATCGGCCAATCTATTGGTATTGTCTTGTCCAGGCGGCTTGTACTGGCCAGTTCATGCGTTGATTCCGTTATGGTCGACTGATGATGATTGATCCATAATCAGCTGATGATGACTGATGAAGATCATGGCCAATCCTTAATCGGCTGTGTCGATCCGTAATCGACCTATTGGCTGACCAGCAACGGCCCTGTGGCCGACCCAGAGTGTGGGCCAGACTGGGGCTGGGTCATAATATGCTCGGGTCATAATATGCCCGGGTCATATTCGAGTTATGGCTGACCCATGACTAGGTCGGCATCGCATGGCCCCTGATGGGCTTTTTGAGTATCCTTGAGGGTGCTTCGGTCTCCTTGAAAACCTCGCCTCTTGGCTCGTGACAAGTGGGCCTCGGTCAAGCTCGTCGCCTAGTGAGTCCGGATCATGTTAGTAGAATTGGTCCATTCCATAAGCTGACTTATCGACTTGTAATATTTTTCCTCCAATAACACCTTTGTTTACTATGCAACCCTATAAAGGAGCCAAAAAGACATTTTACATCTATTACTTCTAAATCTCTCTATCTTCCTTAAAATTTTAAATATACCTCATTTACTCCCAATTTGATTACTCTCACTTTCATTTACTTTACTTTAATCCACACATACCTTTACTTCCGTCTATTAGAAAGATCCTCTCATTTATAAAACACTCAAAGCTTTGTTCTCTCTTCAATACACTGGCAATTCTCTGTCTTATGTTTCTTTAACCAATCTCTTGCATAATTAGTAGGTTCTCAATGGTGCAAGTGGTAAGAGAGCTGACTCGATCTGCATTGGCGTTTGATCCATGGACTCAGCAAACCCCTCACTCCGATTCGGCACTGACGCCTCCAGTACCCAGTCTGTTCGGTGATGGAAAAGCTTCATGCTATGACCATGATATATGTGTTTTATTTATGCCGTCAAACCATTTTACAACTTATTTCATGGCATGAGCCCAAAAATGAAGTGGATCCAAAAATCAAATAGACCTCACCACATACAACAACGGTGATTAAACACCCACTATTAAAAGCTTACGGGGGCCACGTAAGTTGTGGATCAAGCTGATATACGTGTTTTCCTTCATTCAGGTCTGTGTGACCTATTATATAGGTTAGATGGCAAGCAAACATTAGAGTGGGCACTAGGAAGTTTTCAATGGTGGCCATTCAATCACACCTTTTTCCTGTAGTGTGGTACACCTGAGATTTAGGCCTGCTTCATTTTTGGGCTTTTGCCCTGAAATGAGTTATTAAAATGGATGGACGGAGTGGATAAAACGCCTACATCACGGTGGGTCCCACACAGCACCGACCAGTATCGAGAGTACTATGGTCTCACTGCCAAGTCCGAGTCCCCTTACACTCCAGCCCGCCGGAGTCGCTGCTTCACCGATCACTCTTAAACGTCTACACGCGGTATGAAAGGAATGGAGGACCCCGCGGCTGCCCTCAACACCACTCCTATCCGTTGCATCGTAAAACTCGGTCCGTACTTTCTCTCTCCTCCTCGTTTTAAATAGAAATCCTTGACTACGGGGAAAAAAAAACTGATGTCTAAGATATTTTCCGTACTCATAGGATCCATTAATGAACGTTTTGGATCCACAGCCTCCACTGAAGGGGTGGCAGGTATCAGGATTCATCAGTTCAATTAAAGATCTATTTGGAACGGAAATGGGAGCGACTACTTATATTACACTACCCTGATTGACATTTCAATTGAGAAACTGCAAAATTGGGGCTGGTGAATCTATCTGGATGTAGCTGTTCTATATCATCCGACTTTGTTATTCTATTGAGGAGTTATCTTATAGTTAGGTAGCATATGACGCTTGACACACGGACTCAGAAATTGCACACATGACAGACATTAATTCAAATCAAACTGACTAGATTGTGGAACTTAGTATTGCTGAATCATGGTCTCAAAATCATATTAGTTGAAAAATCCATATATTTTATTTGCGATCATTTGTTTGTAGAAATAGGACCCTTTTGTAGTTTTTCATTTTTTACCATCCAATAAATGTCACCCTTTAAAAAAATCCAATAAATGGCCCCAATCTAATAGTTGGATAATCAGATAAGCATAGTTTTAATATATGATACATCTAAATTAGGACCCATAATTTGGTTTAGTTTTAATTAATTGTATTCCGCATATGCAAGTTCTAAGTGCTTGTGTATCATCCATCACATTCTGCCAGAGTATCAAAGTTTTTGTCTATTCTGATGTTTTGAAACCTGGACTGAAGGCTGACCGACCCGTTTTGGTGAGTGGTCCAACCCAAACCAGACCAACTGATCCAACTAGGTTGACCTGTGATAGGATCTACATGGTGGGGTACGATTGGGATCTTTTACCATTGGCTAAACAACTATGTTACTTTTCGAGATATATATATATATATATATATATATATATATATATATATATATATATATATATTGAAAGGTAATTGTTTGCCAAGTATTGTGGAGTATAACAAAAAAATTGCGATGAGAAGATAATATTAACCACCTGTTTTTCTCTGACTTCGGACCACTCACTAATTTGCATTTAATCATCCTTTCAATAGCCATCAATTATGGTTGGGATTGCTTATCAATGTGGTTTTAGAGATACACTCCATCCATAACGGGACCCACAATTTGGCTGGTCTGGATAGCTGTTCATGAGTACCGCATGTCAGGAGGATGAGTCACCATTAATTTTAAATGGTGCAAGACTATTCATAGGAGTCTAGCTCCATTTGCATTTTCCATGTTGGCACATGAGGTGTGTATACATCAAGTTCTTTGCACATACGTCTTGACATTGTAAAGAATGGCTATTTGCCTATTTTGAGTCCAACAGTGATGGTTTCTTTGTAATCATGTCAAAGTTACTTCCAAGATAACAATAGGTAAGCTCTGGTAATTACAACAATGGGAATCCATCTAAAATATAAGCAAATATACACATCTGATGACATGAACAGTTAGGATTCTCACTTCTTCATCGCGCAATTGTAGACCAAAAATTGGATGGATAAGGTTGTCCTAATTGCCATGCTTTCTAGCCGTGGTCCGTCAACATGCTAGCTCACTAGATCACACCTAACAAGTCTACCGCGAATCATCCTTGTTGTCTATCAAGTTGTGGTGGATGTGAATCCAGATTGGCCCAATCATGAAGGCCACTGCTTCTGGAAAAGGTCAACAGATGGAAAGATCACCATCATCTGATTGGTGGACACCAAATGACCTATTAGAAAAGAAAAAACTATCATCATATAAAAACAACAACTAATCAAATGAATGAGAGGAGGAGAGAGAGAGAGAGATCATTTGATATTCATTTCACGCAAGCATCGAATTGATTTTATAAATGGATTGAGCAAGCAAATGCAACAATGTTAGTAGGCTGCTGGGCCTTCTCTCTCATCACATCACGTCCTTCTTCGCTAAAATGTCCCTTCTCGTTTCCCCCTTACATTCTCAGCCTTCCGAAACCCTTTTGAATCCACTTGCCTTTTAAGAGAATTTAATGTTTAGAATCATAACTTTCTTTCTTATAATAATTCATCATGACCATGATCATCATCATAATAATCAAAGCCTGGTTACAAGACGATAGTGCCGTTGGTAAGGAGGGTTACTTGTCTATGCTTCTACTCCAATTGACTCACAATTGAGATAGTAAAGGCTGCCATATTCACTCGTCCTTAGATCTTGAAAGACATAATATGAATGTTAAGAGGTTACGTAACAATTAAGAGATTTAGTGAGTTTACTAACCGAAACTAAAAGAAAAATTAGGTATATAGACAATAGAAGACAATGGGAGAGGGACTAGGGTAAACAATACTCGTTCCACATACTTTAGGCGGGGCACTATTTGTCAAAATAACAGATGAACTTGACAAATGCATCAATGGGGGAAAAGATATCCGACCCACCTGTCATATGATTTGATGCTCAAGAATCAACCACCCTCAGAGTAGAGGACAAAGGCTAAACAAGTTGTACCTTAGTTAACGAATGTAGCCATGGAAGAGTAAGGAGCACCAGAGATAAGGTGATCCTTAAATAACTTGGAGTGCTCAAAAAGCGAGTGTGGTGGAGATTGATGCTTTTCAAAAGGCTCCATGGTAAGCTTCGTAAAAGTTTTCAAGTGTGTTCGTCCTCTCTCTTAGAATCTGTTTTTATTTATTTATTTATTTTATTTTAATTCCACTTTTAGCATGTTTTGCTTCTTCATACTATGGTGTGTGACTACTAGTTTTTATTAGTAAGCTGTTTTTTTCCTAGCAACATTCCATTATCTTGGATTTCTCATCAAACATGTGGCACATTGGAAGTATATTTCAGCTCTAATTGGTGTGTATTCATCAATCTTGATTAAGTCTTCCATTCTTTCCAATCTTGCTGCATCACTGCACATCAAGGTGCGCCATAATGGCCATTATGTTTCAGTAACTGTGGTAACCGTTACCTGTTACAAGGTCGTAATGGCCATTACAGGGGGGAAAAGCAACTTGTAATTGCATGTTATGGGGCCGATGCATGTTTTTTTTTTTTTTTCAAAAAAAGAAACAAAATTCGCAACGGTCATTATGGTTCGTAACGTAACGGTAACAGTGGTCACCGTTATGGCGGCTGTTACTGTTGTGACCACCATTACCGTTACAGAATATCTTGTTGTGCATTCAACATTTATCATAAAATTTTCACCATTTCAAATAAATATTACAGCATCAATTTGTGTATATATAACTATATCATATATACTTAATATTAGAACAGCTGGAATGATCCTACTTGTATTGTTCTGCATATTACAGCATCAAGTTGTGTATTTTTCCAATACCTTGTATTGGAGTGACCGGTGTTGCAGGTAATTGCTATTGCTTGAGGAAAAAGGACCAAGAAACTTTTATAAGAGAAGGCACTGAAGAAATTCATCTTGCTTCTTTTCTTTGCTTCTATTGTGTTGTAAGGTGGAAGTCCCTTTGATGTGGCAAGTCAATTGTTTCGATTCCTTTTAAAGAATCTTCCAAGTGCTTCGGATACATCTATTTATGATAATTTTTGTTAATTCTCCTTTAATTATAGATCTTAGTCTGAGATTTCCATGCTTTTCTACTTCTTGTAAATTGCATTATTGGCTGTTGAATATTATTTTTATGTGTTACATACATAGCAGAAAAGAATGCAAAAAGAATGAAAGCCTCTTTGGAAATTGGCATTTTCATATGCTGACATCCTATATTGTATCCCAGGTGGTGCTGCAATTACTTGCAAACACGAAATAGAAAAGATAAATGAAGAAAATCTACTAACAGTTTCTTCACAGCTGAGACAAGCAATGATGACAACAAGCTCCTCAGAAAAGGTTCCTGGAATGGATTGGAGCAAGAGACCTGGAGTTTCAGAAATTTCTACTGTAGGTGACTTTGGAGATCATCCATTGTCAAGCTTGAGTAACTTTATTATTGTTCATGGAGCAGGTTAGCAGAATTTCTTTTTCTTTATGTTTGGAAATTATTATCCAAATTAAACAAAGAAAACTGATTGTATAATCCTAATGCTTGCTATTTTGGCTTTTCTCGAACAATGTCCATGTGAGTAAAAAAAATAAAAAATGCCAGTTTTTGGATGTCTGAATTATGAGAAAGCCTAGATTCTTGAATCTAATAAATCTGAATTGAAACTGATTGTAATCCATGCTTCTTTATTTCTTAGACGTCATGTAATAAAGCTAACATCTGATTGGTATTACAACATGATACTGCAGAATGTATCATTTTTATCATTTTTTTTTTCTCTTCTTTTTCTTTCTTTAATGTGTAGCCGACCCCAATTAAATTGGGACAAGGCTTAGATGACGATGATGATGATTTTTATTTTTATTTTTATGTGTGTAATTTCTGCAAGTAATTACATGATGTAAACTCCCATTTTTATTTCTGTTAAGTGTAGAAATGATGCTCTTTCCTTGTTGTGCAAATTTTCTCTGCTTATCTCAGTCTGCTAAGCTTACATCATTATGTTTGTGATCCATCTGATTAAAGACAGAGGGATTGAATTTATTTAACATGAATTGGGTGTTTTTGATAGGATTGTGTTCTTCAATCTCTATCCAGACTGTAGTTACTAGCAGATCTGCATCCCTTGAAAAATGGCTACATTTCGTGCATGGCACAACTGCTATCAAAATGTTGTGAAATGGGGCATTTTTCACATCCTTTTCCGCATTCTTCTCCTAGTCTGGAAACTGGTGGCTAGTCTTCCATTATACTTTGTCTGTTTTCATATGCCCGAAAGGTGTGCTAAAAAGTTCTTAGAAGGGATTTTTTATGCGGGGGGGGGGGGGGGGGGGGGGGGGGGGGGGGGGCAGAGTAGAAAAAGTTTCATCTTATGAAGTGGGAGGATGTTTGTTGGTCAAAAGAGATTGGAGGCATTGGGGTCTATGAATGCGGCACTTTTGGGAAAGTGGATTTGGAGATTTGCTTCGGAAGAGGGTAGCCTTTGGAAGTAAGTTATAGCCAGGAAAATATGGGGTGAGGGAGGGGTGGTGGCCTAATACTTCCTCTTTGTACAAAGCTTCAAGGGTGTGGAGGGTGATCTCAAGGATTAAGGGGGCTGTTAAAGTTGTGGTTTGTTTTGGGGTGGGGATTGGTTCTAGGGTTTGTTTTTTGGAAGGTTGTATGATTGGGTGATTGGAAGTTGCAAGACCTACATCCAACATTGGCCTGTGTGGCTGTGGAGATCCATGTTTCTCGGTCCAAGGGTCTCAAGGGGTATGGCTTCCTTAGTTTCATTGGAATCTGCGGCCAAGTCAGGGATGTTTTTGGTCAATTCCCTTTTTCATATGATTTCTAATTATTCGGCCGGGGGGGGGGGGGGTGGTTGGGTCATTGGCCTATTCCTACTTCTTGTGGTCCTATGAGGCTCCTTCAAAGGTGGCGGCTTTCGCATGGCTAGTGAGTTGGAACAGGGTTCTAACTATTGACAACCTAAGGAAGCGGGTTTATATATTGTGAATGCTTTTCTCCTATGTTTGAAGAGCGAGGAATCGGTCAACCATCTTTTTATGCATTGCTCTTTCTCAAGGGAAGTTTGGGACAAATTCTTTGCATTTTTCGGAGTAGGCATGGAGGAGGCTGTGGAGGCTCAGGTCGGGCAATATGGAGATTATCCTTTCTTGTGGGTCTTTGGTCTTTATGGGGTGAAAGAAACAATAGATGTTTTAGGGATGTATCTGGGAATCCCAGGGAAGTTTTCCTTAAAGCAAAATCTTTAGTCGCCAGTTGGGCCTCGGTTGTAGCACAGTTGTGTGGCTGTAACCTTTCTGGTCCATAATGATCTGTGCTGTAATTTTATTTTTATTTTTATTTTTTTTTCTTTTCTTGTTCTTTGTATTCTTTTCGACTCTGCCGTTTTATCAATAAATTGTCATCCTTTAAAAAAAAAAAAAAAAAGAGTCTGGAAACTATGATTCAAAGAAGGAGCAAGTTTTGGATAGGCTGATGATATTGTAGAAATAATAAGAGCATTCTGAATCTAGGCTGTATGTAGAATTATTAATACTCCAGCAGGGTGATTATCAGGGTATGTTTGGTGAACCATGCAAGTTCACCTAAAAAGATTGCGCCTCAATGTTTCTAATAGCTTTGGGTTTTATTTAGTCTGTTCTTAGGCTTGTTACTATGCCATTCCATGTTTTCAGGTTCTTTTGGGCACTTCCAGGCTAGTAGATCTGGGGTCCACAAAGGAGGATTGCACATGCCCCTTGTAAAAGCTGGTTTTGTGGCTACACGTATTTCTGTAAGATCCCTTTTTACAAGCTTTGGTTACTTCCCAATTCCCAAAGGCTGTGATTATCTACTTATTGTTGCTCTTTGGCCTTTTTTTCTGTTATTTTCCTTGGATTTCTTTGCTGGTGTGGATTTATGCTCATGTTCATAGTATTGCTTGCAATGGATTTTAATGCCTTTGACAGCATCGATTGGCATGGGATACTACAGATTGCATTGGTTGATGTAACCATGCTAGATGTCATTGTTCCTTCAATGGTTTTGAGGACTTGATGTCTGAACTTGTTCTGATTCATCTTCACAAGGGCGATTTCGCTGTATATTCAAGATCTTAGGACCTGTTTGGTAGACACTTAAAAATGGGTTAATCTCATTTTAGAAAACAATAATTATGTATTAGAGAACTTGATCTTGAATACATAATCACTGTTAACAAGAAGTTATTGTGTATTAGAGATCCAAATCTCTAATCATGATGAACTAAAATGAGATCCACTTGTTTTTAGGCATCTCTAATCCTTCTAAGGTAGTGGCTCAACAACAAGATTTGATGGAAACACATTAGGTAAATGAACTTCCACAAGAGTGAACTTCGGCAACATGTTCAGTTTTAACATAGAATGGGACATTCTCAAAAAAGGTAACGTCAACTGTCACAGAATACTTTTTAAGTGAAGGACAATAGCATGATAACCTGTCTAAATGCAGTACCCGAAAAAACTGCATTTAATAGAACGAGGTGCAAGATTATTTTTACCAAGCCCAAATAGATGAACAAAGAAAGTACAACTAACACTTTGGGAGGAACAAAAAATATTAACTGATCAGGAGATAACAACAAGAACTATGTTTTTTCATTCAAAATTGACGACGTCATTCTGTTTATCAAATGGTATGAGTAAGAACTGCATCACCTTAGAAAGACTGAAACATTCATTTCCAATAAGAAAGCACGAATAACTTCAATCAGATGTCTAGTTTTGTGCTCAGTCACTCCATTTTATTGAGGTGTAAGCGCGGGAGGTATGATGAATAATGCCTTGAATTTGTAAGTAGGATGAAAAATCCGGAGATATAAATTCTAAAGCATTATCAGATCTAAATGTATACAGATTTGTATCAAATTGAGTTTTTATTTTTACTATGAAAGTTCTGAAATATAGAAAAAATTTCTGAAAAATTTCTGACCTATGTTTCATAAGAATAGCCATGTCATTCTATAATGATCAAATTAGGAACTCGTGCTGGTCCCCATACATCACAATGAACTGCCTTAAATGGGACGTCACTTCTTTCATCAATTTTAGAAGGAAAATGTACTCTATAATGTTTACTTAGTTGGCATGTTTCACCACTCCAAACTTGATACCTTCGAAAGGAATGGATCAAGAGTTTGCAGTTTTTGGAGAGATGGATGACCCAAACGATGATGCCATTGGATTCCAGGACCCTCTGGAAGCATCGCAACACTTACTAATTCTCTCTCCAAATAGTACTTACTATTTTTCTAATGATCTTCACCAATTGTCTTGTCTATCTTGTGGTCTTGAAAAACACAATGAGAAGGAAATAAAGTGACAGAGCAATTTACTTACAGATAAAAGTCTAAAGGGAAATTTAAGAGCATATAAGACAGAAGACAGGGACACATGTGCATTCGGCTAAGCAATATAGTCTAACAATGGTAGATGAGGTGCCATCAACTAACATAACAAACATATTAGATGAAATGAGATCAAAAGAAGAAATGGAAGTAAGATTATTAGAAATATGATCAGATGCTCCCTAATCAATTATCCAATTAGAGGAATGAGATGATAAGAGACGTTTTACACACCGATAAAGTGATTGTAGAAGTGGGAGGTGAATTGTTGGATGTAAAGCCATTAGATGAGAGGAGCCATGCATATTCTTCCCGTGATAATGTGACATTAATCTTATCACCATCGACATTCGATGAAGTGGGAGTAGTGGGCCTGCCATTAGACGGAACATTGTCAGCAGTGAGGCTTGATTGTCTGGAAGGTGCATGATGGGGGCTTCGCTTATCTTGCCCTTAATCTCCTTAAATGCTTTTAAGGTAGCTTTAGTCCATACAAACTCCCATTTCTTGATGCAATTCGTGATGAGAGCCATGATGGAGCTAAATCCTCTAATGGACCGCCTATAAAAAGTTGCTAAGCCATGAAAGCTTTGCACCTCGTGAATATTGCGCGATTCAAGCCACTCAACTATGGCCCTAACTTTCTTGGGGTCTGCTCTCATGTTCTCAGATGATACGATGAACCCTAAGAAGATAACGCTCTTTAACATAAATATGCACTTCTTAAGGTTGGCGTACAACTTTTCAGTTCTGAGGACCTCGCAACTTGCCGCAGATGGTGGAGATGTTATTCCTTCAATGTGCTATAGATAAGAATATCATCAAAATATACCACAAGGAACTTACCCATAAAGGATCTCAACACCTGGGTCATCACTCTCATAAATGTGCTTGGGGCGTTAGTCAAGCCAAATGGCATGACTAGCCACTCGTATAGCCCATCCTTCGTCTTGAAGGCTGTCTTCCACTCGTCTCCTGGGCGTATACGTATTTGGTGATATCCACTCTTGAGGTCAATCTTCGAAAAGATGGTAGCACTGGCCATGACGAAGTATGGGAAACTGGTACTTGACCGTGATTTTGTTGATGGTTTTACTGTCCACACACATGTGCCATGTGCCATCTTTTTTAGGCGTGAGAAGTGTTGGTACGACACACGGACTCAAAACTCTCTTGAATGAAACTCTTTCTGGGGAGCTCATCTACTTGGCTCTTTAACACTGCATGCTCCGTAGGGTTCATTCGATAATGAGGAAGGTTTGGTAGAGTCAACTCAGGGACAAGATCAACGGCATGCTGGATGTCTCTTATGGGTGGAAGCTCATTTGGTCAGTCCTCTGGAAATATATCGTGAAACTCATCAAAAATCGGCTTCACCTCCGGGGGTCCCTCTACACTAACCTCGGGTGTAACTTCTCTAGCCACTAAGGTGTACACCATCGAATTCACCGTAATCTCTCTCAAACTCCTTGGCGTTAATAACATGGAGAGACTTAGGTTGGGATTTTCTCGTATCCCTTGGATTACTCGACTTCCCCTCAACTTTCTTTTCCACATTGCTGGGAGAGGAACTAGAGTGATTTCTTGCCTTGATGCATGAATGAACATACATTTGAGCGGCCGTATATCGTCACATCATGATCAAATCACCAAGGTTGTCTCAAAATGATGTGTCTAACATCCATAGATAAAACGTCGCACCACAACGAATTTGAATAGAATCCAAAGTTAATAGGCATGAGACATCGCTGGGTAACAGGCATGGAAGATGCATCCACCCATGGCACTCTATAGGGCTAAGGGTGCGGTCCAGGTTTCAAATCCAAATGAGATAAAGTGCTAGTGGAGACCACATTGGTACATCTATCACTATCAACGATCAACTTGCAATTCTTCTCTCCACATTTTGCATACGTGCAAAATATCGTAGTTCGACGCCAGTCATCATTCTCCTTAGCATTGGTCAAGGTGCACCTGACTACTGCAAGTGGTGTGGTCTCGTCTTCTTCTACTACCTTATCACTAGCACCAGTGATATTGGGTTGATAGACTTCTTCTTCAAAATCGCCTTGTTCATCTCTTTCTTCCTTATCGTCGTTAATCACCAGGGCCTTGTTTTTATCTTTCAAGGGACACTGATGCACAAAGTGACCAAATCCTTGGCAATTGAAGCATCACGTTTGTTCACCTCTCCTATAGTTAGCACTTGCTATTCCTTTTCCTTTGACATCTCTAGGGTTGGATTGGGAACCAATTTAGGGCTTGGACTGACTCCCCATGTTAGGCTTAGTCCCTTGAGGGTAAGTCTTGACACTTGGTTCCTGAGAGTCATAACGCCTACCAACTAGTGCTTTGAGATAATGTTCGATGTCTTACACCACTTGGTACATGTGTTCTAATGTGCCAACATCACGAGAATAAAGTTCTCGTTGGATCTCGAATCGGAGGCCCTTCCTGAATCTGGACAATGTAATCATCAGATCCTCCTTAATGTCACATTGCATCATGTATTCCTCGAACCTGGTGATGTAATCTGGCACAGTCGTGGATCCTTAGCGCAAGGCCTGCCACTGGTCTAGGAGCCTCTGATGATAAGAAAGAGGGAAATACTTTTCTTTAAAGACTTCTTTCATTTCAGCCTAGTGCGCAACTGGGGGTTCTCTTTTTTCAATCTTACACTCCTTGTTGGTCCAAACAAGTTTGGCTTGGCCCACTAGCTTCATCTTGGCAAATCTCACTCGATGGACATCAGACATAACATGTTGAGAAGTGGAGCCACATCTGGGGCCGCCCACGACCAGTCGAGGTTGCGCGGATTTCGTGTCGCAAGTCCTTTCGCAACTGGGATGCGAAAGGAGTTTCGCGGATTTCGTGTCGCAAGTCCTTTCGCAACTGGGATGTGAAAGGGAAGTTGCCAAAACTATAAATTGGGGTCCCTAGGGTTATTCTAGGGTTAAGGTGAATATTGGGAAATATTTCTAAGGTGTGGGCAAGGGATTTTCTTTGTACTTCCAAGGGAGAGGTTAGTATATTGCCTTGTAATCTTCGTTTCTCTTCGTAGTGGAATTTTGCATTCGTGGATTTTTACCCTAGTTTGGGGTTTTTCCACGTATATCTTGTCTTGTGGTTTGTTTGAATGCTTTTATTCCTTTCTAGTTTATATTTCTTCCTGTTTATTGTTTGTGGGTGAGGCTTGAAATTGGATCTAGGCACACTGCGTTGTTGGCGTGCTGTGCAACAACTGGTATCAGAGCTATTGGTTTAGTTCTATTGGGAGCGATGGTGGAAGACGGGAAAACTAGAATTGAGAAGTTTGATGGTTCAAACTTTGCCTTCTGGAAGATGCAGATGGAGGATTATCTGTATCAGAAGGATCTCTATATTCCTCTAGGAGGAAAAGAGAAGAAACCAGAAAAGATGACAGATGATGAATGATTTTTACTGGATAGGAAGGCTTTAGTAATGATCCGACTCTCTTTGTCTAAGAGCGTCGCCTTCAATATATCCAAGGTAAAAATGACAAAAGAATTAATGGAAGCCCTAGCCACCATGTATGAAAAGCCCTCAGCATCCAACAAGGTTCATCTTATGAAACAGCTATTCAACATGAAGATGTCAGATGGTGGGAGCGTGGCTGAACATCTAAATGAGTTCAATACAGTCACGAGCCAGTTGGAATCCGTTAGCATTGCTTTTGAGGATGAGGTTAGGGCATTATTGATCTTATCCAGTTTGCCAGACAATTGCGATGGTTTGGTGATTGCTGCGAGCAATTCTTCAGGATTGACAAAGCTGAAATTTGATGATGTGGCCGGTCTAATTCTCAGCGAAAAATCTAGAAGGAAGGCATCAAGAGTTTCAGGGGATTTAGGGAATGCTCTTAACGTTGAAGGAAGAGGAAGATCGCTGAACAAAGGAGGCAATAAACACGGGCGTTCTAAGTCGAGGAAGAAGTCTAATGGATGAAAGACAAAGACGGGTGTTGGCATTGCGGCAAGAAGGGGCACATGAAACGTGATTGCAGGGCGCTCAAGAAACAAGAGGGAAGCTCTCAAGGTGGGAAGGATTCAGTGAATCTGTCTGAGGAGAGCGACACAGAGGCGTTGATCTTGTCTCTTGATGCGAGGAATGAGTCTTAGGTTATAGACTCGGGTGCTTCGTTTCATGCCACTTCGTGTAAGGAAGTTCTGCGTGATTATGTGTCAGGTGACTTTGGGAGAGTCTACCTGGGTGATGATGAGCCGTGCAATATTGTTGGAAAGGGGGATGTTCATGTAAATCAGAAAGACGGAACGGTCTTGAAATTGAAGGATGTCAGACATGTACCGAGTTTGAAACGTAATCTGATCTCAGTGGGACAGTTGGCCAATACCGGTTATGTGACGACATTCACCAGTGACTCCTGGAAGATCACAAAAGGTGCCTTGGTAATATCTCGAGGCAAAAAGAAAGGTACTTTGTACGTGACTTCAGGATCGTATAGTTCACTCGCAGTCGCATCAACTGGAGTGAATGGGCAGTTATGACATCAGAGGCTGGGACATGTGAGTGAGAAAAGGATGAAAGTGCTATTGTCAAAAGGGAAGCTACCAGGGCTGAAGTCTATTGACTTGGAATTCTGCGAGGATTGCGTGTATGGCAAGCAGAAGAGGGTAAGCTTCAAGAAGACGGGACGCGCTCCAAAGACACATCTGTTGGAGCTTGTACACACTGATGTGTGGGACCGGCACAGGTATTATCTCTTGGTGGCTCACGTTATTTTGTTACCTTTATTGATGATGCTAGTAGAAAACTGTGGGTCTACTTCTTAAAACATAAATCTGATGTATTTGATGTATTTAAGAAGTGGAAAGTTATGGTAGAAAATGAGACAGGTAAAACAGTAAAGTGTCTCAGATCTGACAATGGGGGAGAGTATTGTGATAAGAGGTTTGAGGAGTATTGTGCAGCAAATGGAATCAAACATCAGAAAATGATTCCAGGGACACCACAACAGAATGGTGTGGCTGAGCGCATTAACAGGACCATCCTTGAGCGCGCCAGGAGCATGAGGTTACATGCAGGGTTGCCCAAGACCTTTTGGGCAGATGCTGTGAATACTGCCGCATATCTCATCAATAGAAGTCCTTCAGCACCATTGGATGGTGGGCTACCAGAAGAAGTGTGGACTGGGAAGGAAGTGAACCTTGCACATCTCAGAGTGTTCGGTTGCACTTCATATGTTCACATTGATGCAGAGCACAGAAACAAGCTAGATGCGAAGTCCAGGAGGTGCACGTTTATAGGCTATGGGCAGCATGATTTTGGCTACAGGTTCTGGGATGCAGAAAACAGGAAAATTATCAGAAGCAAGGACGTAGTCTTCAATGAAAAAGTGATGCATAAGGACAGTGTGCAGGAAAATAAGGCCGAGAAAAAGGAATTCGTAGAGTTGGAAGAGTTACCGGACATGGGTGTTACAGCGCCACAGGATGAAGCAGAGCCGCATACACCGGTTGTGAGGTCTACTCGGGAGAGGAGACCCACGGTCCGATACTCACCCTCCTTACATTATCTACTACTGACGGATAATGGTGAGCCAGAGTGTTTTGAAGAGGCGTTACAGTCAGATATATGGGTTAAGTGGGAGCAGGCCATGGATGATGAGATGGACTCTCTTGAGTCTAATCGTACATGGGAGCTAGTCACTCTACCCAAGGGTAAGAAAGCTCTTCATAACAAGTGGGTTTACAGACTGAAGGAGGAGCACGATGGTTCGAAACGGTACAAGGCTAGATTAGTTGCGAAAGGGTTTCAACAAAAGGCAGGTATCGATTTCACTGAAATATTTTCACCGGTAGTGAAAATGTCTACGATTCGCATGGTCTTGAGTATAGTGGCTTCAGAGGACTTACATCTAGAATAGCTAGATGTTAAGACAGCCTTTCTTCATGGGGACCTTGAAGAAGAGATATATATGCATCAGCCGACAGGATACGTGGCACCAGGTAATGAGAACAAGGTGTGTAGACTGAAGAAGAGTTTATATGGCTTGAAGCAGGCCCCGAGGCAGTGGTATAAGAAGTTCGACAGTTTTATGTCGGGAAACGGTTTTAGGAGATGTCATGCAGACCACTGTTGTTACTTGAAGAAGTTTGATACGTCTTACATCATCCTTCTTCTGTACGTTGATGATATGCTTGTGGTCGGTTCAAGCATGAAGGACATCTCAGATCTCAAAAGACAATTGTCTAGAGAATTTGCCATGAAGGATTTAGGAGCTACAAAACAAATCCTATGCATGAGGATAAAGCGTGACAGGGAAAACAAGAAATTAGTTTTGTCACATGCAAAGTACATAGCCAAGGTACTTGATCGATTCAATATGGGAGGTGTTAAGCCGGTTAACACTCCATTAGCCAACCACTTCAAGCTATCTAAGGAGCAAGGTGCAAAGACGCAGGAGGAACAGGACTACATGGCTAAGTCCCATAGGCGTCAGCTATTGGGAGTCTCATGTATGCTATGGTGAGCACGAGGCCAGACATTGGTCAAGCAGTGGGAGTTGTTAGTAGGTTCATGAACAACCCTGAGAAGGAACATTGGGAAGCTGTGAAGTGGATCCTTAGGTACTTGGTAGGTACTAAGGACGTAGGGCTGTGTTATGGTGGATCGGAAATCAAGTTACAAGGCTATGTGGATTCAGATTTGGCAGGAGATATCGACAACAGAAGAAGCACTACAGGTTATGTTTTTACTCTGGGTAGTGCTGCAGTCAGTTAGGTCTCTCAGTTACAAAAGATAGTATCTATCAGTATGACAGAAGCAGAATATGTTGCGGCTATAGAAGCATGCAAGGAGATGGTGTGGATGCAAGGTTTTATGGAAGAGTTGGGTAAGAAGCAAGCAGATTGCAAGCTGTACAGTGACAGTCAGAGTGCAATACACTTGGCTAAGAATTCAGCCTTTCATTCAAGGACCAAGCATATTGCCATCAGATATCACTTCATACGTTCGTTACTGGAAGATGGATCGATTACTCGGAAGAAGATTCATACAAGTGAGAATCCTGCGGATATGCTGACCAAGGTGGTCACAAGGGAGAAGCTGAAGCTCTGTTCAGCTTTGATTGGTCTTCAGGCTTGAAGACGGGGAGGTGGTGCACTCCGGATGAAGAAGACAAAAGTTTATGGCGTGTGTCTCCAAGTGGGAGATTGTTGAGAAGTGGAGCCACATCTGGAGCCGCTCACAACCAGTCGAGGTTGCGCGGATTTCGTGTCGCAAGTCCTTTCGCAACTGGGATGCGAAAGGAGTTTCGCGGATTTCGTGTCGCAAATCCTTTCGTAACTGGAATGCGAAAGGAGTTTTGCGGATTTCGTGTCGCAAGTCCTTTCGCAACTGGGATGCGAAAGGGAAGTTGCCAAAACTATAAATTGGGGTCCCTAGGGTTATTCTAGGGTTAAGGTGAATATTGAGAAATATTTCTAAGGTGTGGGCAAGGGATTTTCTCTGTACTTCCAAGGGAGAGGTTAGTATATTGCCTTGTAATCTTCGTTTCTCTTCATAGTAGAATTTTGCATCCATGATTTTTTACCCTAGTTTGGGGTTTTTCCACGTATATCTTGTTTTGTGGTTTGTTTGAATGCTTTTATTCTTTTCTAGTTTATATTTCTTCCTGTTTATCGTTTGTGGGTGAGGCCGGAAATTGGATCTAGGCTCACTGCCTTGTTGGCGTGCTGCGCAACATATCATACCACTCAAAATAGTGGTCCATGTCTGCCACCCAATAAGGAATGCTTTGGGGTCCAAGTGACCATCAAAACTGGGAACCTCAACTTTTTCACCCTTCATGACTTGTGCGTCTGGATCATGACGATCATAACGTTCCTCACGTTGTGGTGGCATTTGTGCTCGACCACGACCAACGCCTTGGCCACGACTATGCCCTTGCCTATCAACTTGATCTCCAGCCTGAGATTGAACATCTTTCCCAGTGTCGATGTTTGCCTGTAGGGAGGCCTCAAGTTGATTGACGCGTACATTGGTTGCGGTTAATTGAGTTGCAATGGTTCTATTGTGTGCTTCAATGGTCGTTAGACGGTTATTGATAGCATTAAGGGCCTCGACAATCTGCTCTAGATTCATTATGGGTTATAGACCAAAACCATTTCCCGAACAAGTGGGCATACACAAGGAAACTCCAAAAAGAAAAGCCTAGGTCGTAGGACAATGTTATGACAATGATAAAACCATCCTAGAGATCAAACTGGACACGCTAAAAACACTAATATGAAAATTCAGCAATCTGTTACCCTTAAAAATTATGTTGAAAATTCAGTAAGATGGTAATCCAAGGGTGTCAAACTGAAAATTCAGCAAGACTGTAATATGAAAATTACAAACTGAAAATTCAGCAATGCGACAACCTGAGATTACTATGCTGAAAATTCAGCAATGGTATTAGTGGAAACGCTAGCTGAAAATTCGGCAATAGGATACTCACAACTATGACAATTTTTTTTTAGCAATATGGTCCTATATACAATGCATGCTCTACTAAACCTAAATGTGACTTAACCTAGATGCAACACAAAAATCCTATGCTAAATCTATGGTCTCTAATACCAAAATTGATGTAGGACCGATGCATGAACTCAAATATTTTGTGAGAACAATCAACAAAATTAACTTAATAAAAAAACACAAAACTTTCTACCATCATCACAAATATCAAAATCCCAAGAGAAGATCATGCATGATTCTATTCTAGCCTAGGTTAACAAGCATCATCCTACAGGGCCATTAAATAAGAAAAACTAGGATCTAATGGATGTAGGGACATCCAAGTAGCATAGGGTAAAACCTATTTTAAAGGAGAATGCCTAATACTATCTAGGGTGAAATTAGGGTTTAGGGAAAATTGGGAAAAACTTGGAATTAGGTTTAATGGGGTAAATTGGATAGAGGGGTTAAAGGGTTTAGGTACTAGGATAAAGGGATTAGGGTTTTGGATGGAAGGATTGTAACAATTTGGGCTTAATTGAAAGATGTGTAGAATTAGGGTTTGGTAATTTGGGGAAATAGGAAAATTATGGATTTATAGGTTTAGGGTTAGGGTTAGGAAAAGGGAAAGTAGGGTTTTAATGCAAGGATAATGGAAAGCCAAAGGGACAAGAGTGTGGCCGTATAGCCCACCCTATGGGTTCACACGAGTAGCAATACGGTCACACGTGTGGGCTAGGTTGTGAGGGTTTAGGTCTTTAGGGGTTGGTTCATCGATAAGTGTGGAAGAAATAAGGATTGGAAGAATGGGGAAGGTTTGAGATGGAGAAAATCGAAGAACTTAAAGAATACCTCGATGGTTGATAAAGGGATAGAAAATCGAAGAACTTGAAGAATACCTCTCCCTTCCAAATCACATGGAAGTCACCTTTAAATAACATGAAGATGGAAAAAGAAGAAGCAATGAACTTTTCCTTTTGTTTTTTGGTTTTTCTCAAATAACCCAATGAAGAGAGGTTCCCCCCCCCCCCCCCCCCTTCCCCTTTATAGTTTCAAAAACTTTCAAAAATTACAATTTCAACCGTCTTCTGCAATTTGATGAAAATGACCATAGTCTAAAGAACAATCAACTAAAATCACTCATAAGGTGTCCAAACATAAAGTAATCATAAACTAAATCCTAAAAAGTAATAAAGTCTAAAAACTGATAAAGACGGTCCATTATCAATGGTCCGATCATGTGATCCATGCGATCCAACGGCCCGATCGTCACGTCCTTTGAATTCGACGGTCCAAATTACTCCCTAAAGCAACCCATGTGCATCTTCCCAGTGTGGGGTCTTCCAGATGCTTGCACATGCAGATGGGGTCTTCAACATGATCAAGGGTACTCACCTAGCCACAAGGAAATCGGTGCAACCCACCTCCTCCTTTGATACATACGCAAATGTGTATGTGAAGTGATGTCCTCATCAGAATCTTACCTAGATGACAATATAAACACAAATACTAACAACTAAGCAAATCTCCTAGTTAAACACAAATACTAACAACTAAGCAAATATCTTATTTAATCACAAATACTAATAGCTAGCAAATCTCCCATTTTAGAGTAAAAACAACAACAACTACGATAGGCCCTCTAGTAGCCACATCAGCATGTAGGACTTGTGTGAATATGTTGGGCACGTAACAGTTCCCTGCCATTCCACAACCAAGATCTAATTTGGGCATCATCAGATGCCCACTGCCTATACCTAGGATTGGATTTCTCCGGTTTGTATTCCGTGAGGAAGTGATCCTTCTCCAGGCTAAAAGTAGATAAGTATTCCCATTCAGTTTCACAGATGCTATCAATGCATTAAACGAAGATCCAGAATTTCTCCTAACGATGAGGGACCAATAACCACACCTGTTGGGTCTATAATCCCCTTGTAACTAATTTAGTTCAACTTATATGGACGAATGCTGATCTATGATTAGATTCACACACAATTACACCCTATAACAATATCACATATGAGTTCCAGCCCTTCATCATCTAGGATCGACCTCAACATTATTTATGCATCTCAACACGATATTACGGGTAGCACAAATCTACTAAAAACTGCCTTTCAACACAATAACAGAAGAAAACCAATTTAAACATCATCTTGATGAGAAAATCACCAAGCCTTCTTCTTTCAGGGGAGGCTTCTATGCTCCTTTTGCGAGCAATTGTGTTTACTTGATGAAAAACACAGAAAACAGTAAATGAAGAGGTGCTCTTCTTAAGGTTCAATCGGCATGCTAGAGGTTTTTTTTTAAGGCCTCCAAGACTTGATGTAGAGATTAGGATTTTGAATGGAAGAGATTTGAGACTCGAATCGCACATAGATGTGCTCTGATACTATGTGAAATCGTGGAATCAATACAAATAAGGAAAAAAAAAAAAAAGAGAGAAAAGAAGAAGAGAGTAGAGGAAAGAAGAGAAGAGAAGTAGGGAACAGCTGGAATAGAATGACCTTCCGATGCTCCCACACTTTTGTTTTATAAGGGTTTCCATTTAAAAGCTGAAATTACAAAAGTACCCTCTTGCTTAAGCAAAGTAAAGAGAGACTTATCCTATGGGCCTAAACTCTATCCAAACATGTACAATAAAAGCCTAACAGCTCAGAGTTCAACTGTGGGATCATTTAACATTTAATAAAGATTACTTAGGTTTCTCTAGATAGCATTCAGAAATTGGTTCGTGGCCTGTTTGGTAAGAAGCTCCTATCCATGGAGTCGTTTGGCACCTTGATGTTTGGAGTTCTTGCTTAAGCTGTCTGTCAGAAAGTTTGGTTGGAAAAGAATAATAGAATATTTGGAGATGAAATGATCTGTATTGGAATATTGGCAGAGGATAACTGACGATGGTTGGACCTTGACAAGGATGGAGCTTCATGGAGTTACTTTTCAAGTGATTGTTCAAGACTGGAGGCGTGCGGTCAAAGAAAACTTTAATGTTCAGAAATCGGGGGGAAATTGGACAAGAACGCTGATTGGATTCATCAAGTTGAGTTTCAGTGGTTTCTTTGGGTGACTCAAGTCCTCTGTTAATTGACGATGTTATTCATTGCGAAAGAGACGAGGTTAAATGAGGGTTTTTTTTTTTTTTTTCTCTCCCAGTTTGCTTACCATGGAAGGTTCAAATGAAGTGGAAGTGACAGCGCTCCTTGAAGGCCTAAAAGATTTCACTTTGTTTATATTTGGTGTTAACGGTTCAAATGAAGTTAAAGCATGAGCTTGAAGTTTAAAATTTTACTTTGTTGACTTTTGTCTCTCCCGTGGTCACTGTTTCTTTTGTTTCAATATCACGGGCATTAAAGAAGCCGGAAGGGCCTTGAAACCTTGAGAATATTGTTGATGGAATTTTGTATTTAGCTTGCATTTTGGAGCTTTCTTTTCATCACATTCCGTATGTGGCTAGTAGTTGAGTGTCTACTTGATCCAATCGCATCCCATTCCACACGTGTGCGCTCCACACGTGCACAAGAAAAGGTCCAGTTTCCTTTTTATTATTCCTAAGTAGGAAATGTTTTTCTATGTTAGGAAATATATGTTATTAGATTTTCCTGTTTTATAGGTTTTTTTTTCCTTTAATTTTGAGATTTTTCTAGCATGTAATTCTATTTTTAGACTCCCTACATTGTGATAGGGTTTTTCTCAAGAAGGAAACCTTGCAAGCCTCTCCTTATAAGGCACAATAAAAGCATAATAATTAGTATGAAGGGTCGTTGAACTTGCTCACAGTCGTTTTTCTTCTCTACTTGTTGCATGTGGATCTTCCACACTAGTATGTTTTTTGAACATCAATCTGGTCCATTGAATTTCACTGCAATTAGTTTCTTCTTGACCTAGTTGCTCTCTCCCATTAAACATAAACCTGTCCCTACTCCCAACCCAAAACAACACATAGCTGCTCCTAAAGTAGTCTATGGCCGTCCATAATTTCAGCCAGAATCTATCCCAGATTTCTACCCAAATCTGTCCAAAACCCAGCCCTTCCTGCACAAGAACATATTAGCCAAACCTTCCCACAGTTGACCCAAATCCAGCATTCGAAACAGCCCTATTTCTTCACCTTTTCAGATTAAGAAAAGTGATTTTATTAAAATACTACCTTATTATTATGTAATTTACATTCTGATACCTTTTATAAAAAGCTTTTTATAAAGCTACCTCATTAATTTATGTAATTATCATTTTCATACCTTCCATTGTGTTTCTCCAATGGTAGGTAAAACGACTTAGATTATTTTTATAAATGACTAAAATGCCCTCTTGACGAGAATACCCTTCTGATGTACATACTTTTTTTTTTCAGCGCACACACACACACACACACACACACACACACACACACACACACACACACACACACAGGCATTCAAATCCATGAATTCAATGTTGAAACACACTCTTTCTACCATCAAGCCTTGGGTTGGAACCCCTTCAACATACAAACATTTACAAATGAGTAAGGATCATTTATCAATTCACCAAACAAAACCATCAAGCATCTTGCAGTATGTGTGAGATCTGAAACGCTCATCAGGATGGCCCAACGGTGAGAGACGCCCTAGATCAAATATCAAGCTATTTTCCTGGCTTACATGTGAGAGGTCTGAGGCGCTCATGCAACTGGCCCAACAACGAACATTGCTTGGCCTAATTAGGCCAGCATTATAAGGCACATGTGACAGCATCCTAAGGCATGTGTGATCCTGTTCATTTAAATTGAGAAGAGAGGAGAGATGTAAACAAGATGGAACGACAGAGGTCTTTGGGTGTCAGGAGCCTGGGGGTTATATGATATGCTAGGTGAGGCTTCATACACGGTCATCTTAGAAATTGTACATATGATGTGCATTAACTCAAAGTTAAACCAGGCAAATGGTGGGACACGTTGTTGATAGGTCACAGTCTAAAAATTAGCTTGGTTGGATAATCCTAGCATCTGATTTGTGGATACTTGTTTGCTGATATAAGACCATTGGGCTTTCTCTAGCTGTCCAATAGATGTCCACAAATATAATAGTTGGCTATTCAAATCGGTATGATTTTTGGGTCATGGTATGTGTTAATTGGGACCCATAATCTGGACAGTTCAATTTGAATTCGTTGCATGCATTGGGTCCAATGCTTGAGTGCAATTGTATCATGCATCATGTTCCTCTAGACTATCAAATATTTTTATATTTCGAGGTGGTTGCAGGAAGGAAAATGCTTGCCTAATGCCTACCTCATCTACGTGCCTAACAGGGTCGCTTCCCTAATGTATTTTGAACCATACAACATGCAAGAAATCCACCCGTCCATCAGGTAGACAGTCCTTTCCTTGGCCTTGATCCCAATTATGTGGGTCATCAATATAAAATCATACATAACACTACGAAATTCACTGGTATGACCCACAGAGGACCCTACACAAAAGTGATGGTGGGCATGCCAATTCCAACTGTTTCCTAAGGTGTGGCCTACCTGAGTTTCGGGGGGGGGGGGGGGGGGGGGGGGGGGGGGGGGTATGGGGGGTAGGGGGGTATTACGATGAGAGTGAGGCAGCTTACTCGATGGACAGGGTAAGTTCCACCCACGGGGCTCTCGGTTAGCAAAACTGATCTACCTTAAGCTTGGTTCTTCCAGCAAGAAGTCTTTTCACATCGAAATTTAGTGGGATTTTCCAACCTTACACATTCCATAGTTTGCGGGAATCAAAATTGTCCAAATCATTGGCACACGTAAAGATGGATCATGGTCTAAAAATTACATTTGAGAAAATATGATCTTTGTGACGTAATTAGGTCAGGACTTCCGTTCTTGGGCCAATTGCATAAGCCTCTCAGTTCTCACGTGTGCCCCAAGATGCTGTCTCCGTACTTGGTCCAAGATGTATTTATTGTCGAGCCATCTTGATGAGCATCCTAGATATCACATGCCCCAAGATGCTTGATCAAAGTTGTGAGGTGAATTGACAAACAAGTTCCATTTGATTTGTAAAGGCTTGGTTTTGCATCCTCGTTCAAAGGGCATTTTAGTCATTTACAAAGAAATGACTTAATCTAACTGCCGTTAGAGAAATCTAAAGGAAGGTATGTGAATGCTAATTATCTAAACTACTAAGGTAGCGTGCTGAAAAGATTTTTTAAAAAGATACTGGAATGTAAATTCTATAAGAATGAGGTAGCAATTTATAAAAATCCTTAAAAAAACACGTGTAATATTTATTTATTGTTTATGCATACAAGAAGGGGTGTTTCTTGTAGTCATAGGATGGCGAGAGGAAGTCAGGATGATGTATTGTTACTCACACAATTTTCTGAAAGATTGGACAAGATGGATGGCCGGTTTGAAAACATTGTGGTCAAATATCCATTATAGAGTTCAACATTAAGAAGGATGATATTGACTGTTGGGGTCAGTGGGGTGCTTAAGGAGCACCCGGCATTAGAAGGATGCATGAAGTCAGGGGCTACTACTCCTTTGCAATAATCCAGCCCCCACTCACTAGGGAGACATGGCACTAATTATGGGTATGAGCATGGGACTTGCTTGTGATATCAACAATCTCCATATCCTCGACAAGGGCCACAACACTTATTGGTCTTGGTCATGATTATCTCGATTATGTTAAGGCTACTCAACCGACTCACCTAGAAGATCCGATTAAGCGCGTGAGGTGGAGATTGCAAACTATAGTGGCAGTGTAGATCCTAATGTCTTGCATAATTGATTGAAGCCAATGAAAAATTATTTTTTGAGTGGTTTCAACTCTTCGAGGAAAAGAAGTTATGGTTTGCAGCATTACATGCACCAACAAGGGATCCATTAGTCTTCATGATGCAGGACATGAAATTTTAAACATGATATGCGAGATTCCAGGCTTTAGATCATACTAGTTCAAAACAATCACACAAAATTCCACATCCCACATAAAGTCAAGAACACTCAATCAAGGGGAATCTATGTGGGTTCGGGCCTACACATGCTAGGGCTGGATCAATTAAAATTATAGACCAAACAATACTCAAATGAGAGTAGATTTAGCCACACGTGCACAAGAATAATTTCCCCAATCCAAGGGATTCACAAGTTTCAATTCGGGAAACCCTAGGATTGGAAAAAAGGCAAAGAAATTGAGAGTTTAAGACAATCTAGGGTTAGAGTTAGGGAAATCAAGTAAGAGAGGAGTGAAAGAGAGGAGAGAGTGAACCTGAAGGCCGCCCACGTGTGTGGACAGCAGGCCACGCCTGACACACGTACGATGGGGGCAATCCGTAAGTGCGTGGGGCCCATGAACCCAAAAACCCGCTCCTTAGGGCTGGTCGGCTAGGGTTGGACTACAAACCTCCCAAGTTTCGGTCCGATCCAACGTACGGTTCGTGCGTGGTGCTCCGCCGAAGTTTCAGTCCTCCTGTAGGGCCAGATTTCAGAAATCTGCTGTAGAGAAGGAACGGCTACAAAATAATGATGGATTGCAAGTGGAATGACTGTAGGAGGAGGAATATGGATAGTAGAAGGTGGGGGCGAATCGGGATGGGTGTGGCTTCGCACCACGGTAGTTAGCCCTTCGAAGAAGGGAGGGTTTCGCACCCAATTGGATTTTCACAACTCGGAGAGGAGCAGGAAAACACAGAAATTTTATTTAATCATCAATGAGAAAAAAACCTATCAGGGTTGCTTATTTATAACAAAATCCTATACCCCAAAACTCGCTCCATGTACGCAACCTATTACTTAGAGACGAAGTAACCACAATTAACAACTAATCAAAATAATCTAAACCGTCCATGATGTTCCTAATAACAATAATAACCCAAACTCAAAGTACTAGATCGTTTGGAATAGTGGGCCATGATCATGAGAACCCATGGTGAGATTCACATGACGATTGGGTCTACTCCAAGGAACGAAAACGTAGTCCTTTAACTAGGGGGTCCTCCCTAGACGTCGTCATCGATCCAGATCGATGGTGGGGCCCTCCTTGTGTGCGTGAAGGGGGGGGGGGGGGGGGGGGGGGGGGGGGGGGTTGGGGTGCATGTGCGCGAGATGTCCCCATCACTTCAAGGGACTAGTTTTGGATAGATCCTACCATTCGGGCCATCAAGTACTTAAAAGCTGGATAACGCTCTCAAATGTTTCCAAGAGGTTTCTCAAACGTTTTCATCTGTTAAATCTTTTCATTTCATCATTAAAGTATTTTGATTAAACTTGATGGACCAACGGTTGGATCTTTTATTGGTTCACCTCTTGTGCTTGTATGAGATTTTGGCCAAAGACGGACGCCGGGGTTAGTGGAACGATTTGTTCAATTTGGGTAGATGGATGGGTAGGATTACAGACTTTTGATGATGTAGGGCATATTGAAGTTTATAAGGGTGAGGACTACTATATGGTGGTAATCCCTACAAAACCATGGATATTTAAGATATAATTCTCATCAACCACGCACAAGTAGAGAGAGAGAGAGAGAGAGAGAGAGAGAGAGAGAGAGAGAGGACACACCCTTCTCCACATCCTCCCTCCATCACGTATGTGTCCACCTTGTGGATAGCTTTCATCTTCTCTCAATAGCCCTATAATTCAAGAGTGAGAAGGCTTTCAATGCTTCCCTTCAGTAGGGATGGAAGGAGAGATCTACTTTGAAGGATTGTCATTAGGTTTCCACATTTTTAGACAGGACATAATCATAGGTATGACTTTAACTCTTGGTTTTCACCTTTTTGGAAACAATATTTTTGTATCATTATTGCGTATAGTATTGCACCCTTGTGATACGGATACATATCAGTTATCGGCATGGCACGAGATATATTGGTTGTATCACGTAATATATGGTTGATTTTAGGAAACATGGGGAGAAATTGGTCGAATTTTTCATTGAAACTTTAGGGGTTGTTAAAAAAAAAGATATTAATATACACTTATAAATCATAACATAAAAAATAAGAGCACATAATAGGTTTCTTTTATATAGTGTCCTAATCCATGTGTTGTCTAATTGAATCGATGCAAGTATATTCAAAGTCAATGCATATAATTAAAAAAATGTAAGAAGACATGCATGGAAACACAACCAATACATTTAAAAGAAAAATTAGAAATTTAGAAATATACCTGTGAATGATGTGTGTTTGTGGCTCAGACCCACATAGAGTTGCACGGTGGCTTAAAATCATCATCTCTATCTCGACGAAGCTGTGAATAGAACTATTGCTCCACGAATCGACATTACTGTGACCAGGTCGTAGTAGAATGGTACTGGTGAAGATACTCTCTAACATAACGCTAGTACTCATCCTCTCTGATCTGAACCAGTATCCCCATCCGTGGATACTGCGTAACCGTCACAGTCTATGGCTGATATGGATATGGGGTGGGTACATATGTAGCTCTTGAATATCCATACTGTTACCCATATCTATATTGTGGATATTCCTACTCGCATGTGGAAGTGAACTCCTAATCGTAGTCGAAAAACGATGTGTCGTAATTGTTGGAGTCGCTCACTGCATATTTACTAGGTCTGTATCTATCTCCATACTGTGGTATAGAACTCGAGCTACCTTCCCCTGTTTGTGATCCAAAACTAGAGCTACCTCACTTCTCACGAACGCTCGTGCCCCTCAGGTACCGTGCCAATACTTCCTCCTCAATATAGGTCAGCTTCTAGGTTTGGTTCTTCTTCAGTAGCTTCTAACGCTCATATGCTTTATTAATGACAAGTCAAGGTTGTGTTTCTTCAGGACCAGAACCATGGTTAATGTCTTGGTCGACATGATCAAAATCCCTCTCCATAGTGAAAGGGCTAATAGGCCTCCTAGCCTCTCCTAGACCGAGTTTCACAGTTGCCACCACCATCCCTGTTACCATCATCACTAGCATCGCTCTAAGTCTCAAATAAGATCTCACCACCACGTGTATCACGTGACAGTGACTACCGTGGGTTGCCCTCCGAATTCCTCGTCAATGGGTCGAAAGATTTGGGAGGAGATCCAACCTCCTGTATATAAGCGTCATCATTGATCCGCTATGATGCTGCCTCTTCACTATATGTAGCTCTAGTCATCCATCTGAAGTGTCCAAGTCATTTGACTTAACCCGCTCATAAAGTGGGTCCTTTGTATCATTGTCAACATATGCATGCTAACCAAACGACATTAAGTCGAGCAGGTCCTGTGCTTTTTTTTTTTTTTTTTTCTTTCGAACGTAGCAACCTCTCTCATAGCTTTTTGTAGTGGCAGTTTATTAACTTTTAAAGCCTCTCGTAACCCAATCTGTAGGCTTGTTCATGTGAATAAGGGAGAAGGTGCTCCAATTTCTTTCATAGAGTGAGGTGGACACCATCTATGCGAGCACACAAATAGCTAGCCACTACAAAGTTTTGCAGTCGTCCCATACATAGCCCACTATTCGCCTGTGAAGTATATTATTTTTTCCTTAGTTACATATGTACTATTAAAATATGAAAAGTAACTTTAAGTTGTAAGAGGTAAATAATGCAACAACTCACATGCCATCATCTTCACCCTTGTCGATTGTGCGGCGTCACACCCAAACATTCCAACTACATCGTGGAATTGAATAATTTGTTGATGGCATTTAGCATTAAGTATGAGTATAAAGGTTTTCATGAAGTTAAAGAAGAGGTAAGTGCGTAATATGTTTATCTCATTGTCAAAATTGCCTTTCCTCAAACAGTTGGGGAATAACTTGTTATATACCTCATGCACAACTTTCTTTAAGCTTTTGTCTTCAAAGAGTACAATTGTAGTGGTACTCGGGATTTAGGAAGTATGCTGAAATCTAACACGGTGCAGATATTCACATATCAGTACAAGAAAAGAGCTATACATACTACGCAAAGAAGTATTGAAGTATTGAAGCTCCATAAAATCAAATATAAGCCTGATGAAGTGGGTGCAAAAAGGTCCTTTGTCGATGGCCATCGATTATTGCATGCACACATTTATATGCATTGGGATCTCTAGAATTGACAACTTTTTTCATTAATTGCACGGATGCAAATAAAGATCCCATTGATGGATATATCTCATTATACACAATCCTTAGAACTACATATATGGCTCCAAAAAACCCACCACTCTGCGCAAGCGATCTTAGAAGGCGTTGCTCAATACAAGCTCCTCAATCCTCCAACGTACTCTTTTGCCACTCTTATTCTAATTCACATACTCCTTATAATTGAAAAGCTCTCGCAGCCCCTGCCTGTGTTTTAAGAGGCTATTTAGGGCGATGTAATTTATGGTGAACTGTGTTGCCTCGGCCGCACTATATCCTCACCACACCTCTCGCGCATCTTGGATAGTAACCAGTTGTGGTTGTAGATGAAATTTTTGATTAACTGTGCGTCAATAATTATAACCTTCATTGAAGGCCATCCCCTATCGCCTCCATCCAGTATAAGATCCATGCAGTGGGCTACGTGCAGGGTCCAATGCAAATGGTACTTCTTCATTATCTTCTTCCCTACCTTCACAAATGTGCTCCCATTGGCCTTAAAAAACTACACGATGTTCGTCCTACCAACGTCTTTCATAACATCACGCATCAGCCCATTAATGTAATCCGAGCTTTTTTTAATCTTATTGCTAGCATTTATGGACTCCAATAACATCGTCTATCCCCTATAATATACCCTAAAATTTATGACCGACATCCTCGTCTGTCCAGTCCACCTGCTACACATCACAATGTAGCTGTACATCTCCCATGATGGACAAAACTCCTTTACATAATACTACATGTCAGCATACCCTTCATCTAGCTATTTGTCCATTATCTCATGTGGTGTAGGTGGCACCACACCGTCACCCCCACGCTACACTTTAGTGATCATATTGTTAAAGTGTGGGCTCGTTGTTGCATCCGCGGGGATGTGATCATAGATTAAAAAAAATTGCAACGACTTTCTCACCTTCTTTCGCACATCCCCTCCACTAAACATTCCCTTCAATTTTTTCTGTGTTTCCCCTGCTTCTTTGTACATCATCAAATTTGAAGGTAGATCTAGTACCCGCATGCTATTGCCATGGTCCATACCCTATATCCTTACACACCACGCTCCTGCATGGACCCCTCAAAAGTGGGCCTGCTAGCCTCTAACTGCCTCTCCTGATCCCTCTCTCACTCATCCCATAAAGACTCATACTCTTGTTAAGATCCGGATCATCTTCATCCAAATCCATTGCATCCTCTCACCTACTGACCATGCTAACTCATTCCTAATCTCCCTCTCCCATGTAGCGTGATTGTCTTCCATTGCTTCCCTTATCTCCTTTTTAACTTCTATTAGGCATTTTGGGCAATTTATAACATTCTGATGTGCTCTTGCCAAGTATTTCTTCGGGCGGGTCACCCCTCCACTCATCATTATGTGGCTACAAAATGCACATCGGGACCTGATTGATTATCAGGCTTGTATTTCCATCTGATGGCAGGTTGTCTCCTCCCTCTGACATTTTCTACCTGCAAAAGAACATTAAGCAAACCACAATGTTAGTACATGCAGTGTGCTACATTCATAATTAGTAAGGAAATTTAACCGCAATGAAACTGGAATTTATGAAAAAAAAAATTAGTTAGTTTGTTTTTGAAAATTACCCAATTGATAAGAATATGTAGATCACATGGTATTCCAAATCGGTTACGTAACGGCCGTAACGGTAACGGTCATAACCGTTACGCGTTACGGGGTCAAAACGGCCGTTACACGTTACGGGACCGTTACAGAAAAACGTGCCGTAACGGCCCCGTAATGGTCTCGTAACGTTACAGGAAGTACATTTTTCAAAAAATAAAAAATGGCTGTAACGGCCAATACGGGGGCTGTAACGGCCGTTACGGCCCGTATCATAATGGTAACGGCGGTGGCCGTTACGGCCACCGTTACCGTTACGGAACACCTTAGTGGATTAGGTTATATGCATGTTTTGTTTCGTGTTTTGACACTAAGATTGCAACCGATTTAGAAAAAAATTGGGGAAATTTAGAAATTTTCCTAATTTTCCACAAATCGGCCCGTCTTCCCCAAGTCCGAAAATTGGAGAGTTTTTATGATTATTTCATCAAATGCTCCTAAACACTATGAAATTGGGCACAATCGATCGCTGATTGGAGTGTAATTTTGAAAAGAAGAATATTTTTTTTTATTAAAAAATATATATATTTTTTGAAAAATTCCCAAATTGCCAAGAATGTCTAGATCAGGTTGTATACTTGTTCGATTTCATGTTTGGACACTAAGATTGCAACTCATTTGGGAAAGATTGGGAAATTTTTAATTTTTCCTTGATTTTCTGCAACTCGGTCCATCTCCAAAATTCGAAATTGAAACTCTAAATCCATGTTTTTTCATGCAAAATATGAAGAATCATGGATTTTTTACCATTTGACACTAATTACAAGTTAGTTAACATTTGAATCTACATCCTTACCTGGTGTTCAAGTTAGATATTGAATATGGATATTGCAATATTCAACTTGTATCCAACCTGTTTATAGCCCTACATGTGTGCACATAACAAAGTTCATCTCTAGATAGGATGTTTGCAAAATCTTCTTCAAAATTAAAAAACACGACAAAGCTTCTTGTATCACACAAATGTTTTTCTTAAACAGGTTCCCAAGATTTGAATCTTTTTCAGTAGCAACACAATTGGAAGCCCAAATTTTGCATTATGGCTCTCAATCTCTTTTTATTTTCCTTCTTATTTGTAGGATCCTTCTAGCTAGGTGTTGCTTCTGCTTCAAATCCCCATTTTGAAATCTTGCACCCGCTCCTGCTTCCTACTTATTTATACTTGTTTACATTTTGAAATGGATGCTTCTCACTCTGCACCTGAATTTGTTACTACTTCGCTTCACACCACAATGCAACTATAATTTCCTTCGTCATTTGTGATTTTCTTAGCATTTTTTTTTTTTTTTTACAATAAAATCTTTTCATTGGCTGTTGTTTTGTGTTCTCTTGCTAAATGGATCCTTTCTTATGATCTTTATTAGGATTTTGAGAGAGTTGTGATACATCTTATCTTGACACATGAACAGACTACATGACAAGTGAAAGGGTGACCTTGGAACCTGCATAAGGGGCAAAAAATGTGCTTGTTCTCATAAATAATCTTGATCCATCTTGATTTGCAACCATACAATTTTAAATCCCTCGGAAGATTCGTCTCCATATCTTACTTTGATGTAAACTCTTGCTATTGTATCTTGATTACCTTCTGTCAACATAGCAACAAAAGTCTACTAGATGTGGTGGAGCCTATGAGGTCAATTTTGGAGTTGCCACTAGCCCATTTCTTTTGTATGGTTCAAGGATGGCTATAATCCTTGTGGGCTTCTCAAAATCCAAGAAAGTAATCTCCTTGATTTCGAAGAGTTGACTCCAACTAGGTCTCCAAATTTCTCTTCCGTGTAAGGACCACGGTTATGGAGTAGGAAGCAGTAAGACACCCTACACCACAAAGATACAATCTCTACTCGAGGAGAAGGAGATTCCAAAGATTGGAATTTTGATAAATGGTCAACTTGAGCCCCAAAGGTTAAAAGAAAAGAAAGAAGAAATAAATTGAATAGAGAAGGAGAAGAAAATAAGAGGGAAGCTTGGGAAGGTGATTTGATTGCTCACTCGTCCTCTCATGGCTTGGATGAGGTTGTGATCTTCAAAATTCTTGTGCTTGGGGCTTGAAGTTATACTCCAATCCATAGATTGAAATTTAACTGCTTGTTGAATGAGGATCTTGCCTTGTATGGTCTTCTAAGAGAAGTGAGTAGGGTGAAGAACAAAATTGCTTTACCCTCAAGGTTGTCAAAGCCTTGGCTCACCACTCCTACAAGTAGAGTTGTACTCTGTGGCTTTGGGGAAGATGGAATTCTCAAGCTCTTATGCTAAGGCCATTAGGCCATCATATAGGGTCTACTAGAGGATGAGGAGGGCCTAGACGGCAACCCCAGTTTCGTTATGGATGGGTGACATCTATGTGGGGTCCAACGGGCCACTTTGAAGACCCCACATGCATGGATCGTGCGTCTGAAAGACCTCATACTGGGAATATGCATGTGGGTTGCTATTATAGAAGCATTCGACCATTGGCCCGTCTGACTATCAAATCATCATCTGCGGGCCATCGGACTACTAGTCCACTTAGATTTTGGACCACATGGGTCCCTAGTTGTAGGTAGGGGTGTACATCGAGTCGAACCGAGTCGAGCCGGCCTTAGCTTGAATTGGCTCGGCCACTAGCTGACCTCAACTCGAACTCGGCTCGGCTCGGCTTGGTCCTCGAGCCTGACTGGCCAGCTCGGCTCGGTTCGGTCAGCAGCTCGGGCCAGTTCGAGCCAAGATCGAGCCGAGTTCGCCATTGCAGCATTTTCACAAACACCTGGACTGCACCTTCAAAATCTCACTGTATTTGAGACAGTAGCAATGGTTTTACAGGTATTTTATCAAATACCCTCTAAGCAACATAAAAATCAAGAAAAAAAGGGTGTCGGTTTCATATACATACCTTCCTTCCCACCAACCACACTTCTTTGAGTCATTTCATCAAACACTTGGTGAGCAACATCAATATCAAAGTAACCGAGTTACCGAATTGGTTCGATTCGAGTTGGGTTCGATTCGAGTCGAGTCGAGTTGGGGCTAGCTCGAACTCATTTTCGAGCTAAAAAAATCACTTGACTCGGCTCGAACTCAGCTATGAACTGAGTCGAATTGAGCTTTTTCGAGTCAAGTCGAGCGAGCTAATCGAGCTAGCTTGGTTCGTGTACACCTCTAGTTGTAGGCCATGGTGTGCCATAAAGGTAACAGTGGCAACCATTACACGTTACGGGGTCATAACGGCCGTAACAACCGTTATGGAAAAAAATGACACGTAATTGCCGTTAACGGCATTACATCCCCTATAAAGGCCATAATAGTCCCGTAATGGTCTATTACGGGACATATATAGGTTTTTCATACTTTTTAATCAATATTACGGGGCAGATATAGGTTTTTAGAGAGTTTTTTCAATAAATAAATAAAATAAAAAAGAGAAACCGTAACGGTCGTAACAGCCGTTATGCCCCGTATCGTAAAGGTAACGGTGGTGGCCGTTATGGCCACCGTTACCATTACGGAACAGCTTGTTGTAGGCGCTTTTATTTTTACTTTTATGTTGGACGTGATTGATGGTTTGGATTGGGATTTGATGATTTAAATTCATTATTTTTGAGTTAGCACATTTTTTTAGTACTAAGGGCATTATTGTAAATTTTACTTTTTGAGACTATAAATGGGGGGGGGGGGGGGGGGGGGGGGGTTGTTCACACCCTAGCCCAAGAATATTGAAGAAAAAACTCTTTTGTTCTCTTTTCTCCTCATTGCATGAGATTTGCAAGTGAAGATCTAAATTCTCCAGGGATTGGAGATGAGGTGCGATGCCTCGAGGGTAATCCTCATTTATCCATTCTTTTTCTTCAAAGGTAACTCACAATCTCTCTCTTTTCATTCTCTTCCTAGTCAAAACCCTAAACCCCATCTCTTTTCTCTAATTTTCATTATTTCTTCTCCTCGATCCTCCAAACACCCAACCCATCCAAAACCCTAAGTCATGCACCCTCTCCCGTGGTCATACACACGTGCACATGCACAGGCGTGCAAGGCTGTCCACGTGGACAGCCACTTTCCCTTTGTTTTTGCTTTGTTTCTCCCATAAAACCCTAACCCTAATGCCCTATTCCATCCATCTTTGAAACCCTAACCCTAATCTTTCCCTAAACCCTAACCTTAGGTTTCCTATTTTGAACCCTTAGCCCCAAATTGTGTCCAAGACCTGAAATCATCAATCTAGTTGAGTGTTGGGACCATTCTATGCTAGAACGGGATTCCCGCATCTCGTAGGGATCAAAATTTCATAGTTTTATATTGATTATGCATGGTGGGATGATAACTTTGGTTAGAACCTAGCTAGTTAAATCTGAATTTTCGGACTTGTGGTATAGTACATGTTTTTTAATGCTTGATTTAATTGTAGTAATCTGGAAATTGATCTCATTTATCACTTTAGCTTAGACAACCTTCATCCTGCATCATCTTAGCTCCTTGCCCCCATTCTTTTGTGTTTCTCCATAGAATTTTTAGAATTTCTCCAAGTATTGGGATTGGGCTCCTAGAGATAGGCTATGGAGACTTAGGAATTTTGAGACAAAGATCCCTTTCTTATAGTAAAAGGTCTTTATTTATAGAGGAGATGGGTGGCAATGTTGTAAATTGAAGGTAGGTTAAGGCTGTACTATTGGGTAGGTTTGTTATGGATGATTGATAAGTGGCAAGATCTTGGGAGCGAGTTGGTGATTTGGGTATAAACTGTAGAGAATTTAATGGCAATTGGGTTTAGGTAAGGTTCCAGGAGGTTTCTAGAGGCTAGGAAATGAATGGTTGAGATTAAAACACTTGAGAGAATCTCATGGTTTGAAAGAGGGTAGTTTTGGGATTTCCGAGTTAGTTAGCATTGTAGCTCTATAAGAAGATGATGTTTAGGGTCAAACTAAGGCTCTTAGGGGTATTTCGGTAAAAGGTGAATCAAAAGGTTAAAGGAAAATGGAATTTGGGTTTTGAATTTCTGTGCAAAGATATGGATGTCATTTTCAAAATTGTTCTTTGCAGTCTACCACGCACACCTCTTAGTTTTTCGATCAGATCTCAGTGCTGGAAGGATTTGGGTGATTTGTGGCTCATCATAAAGGGTATTTGATAGGGTAACTTATGGTTTTGGTCTGAGGGACAAATAGTGGTTGGGAGATATGGGGCCCACCAATTGGGTCGAATATTTGTTCTGCAACTATCAATCAATCACGCGCACTGTCCGCTATTTCAATCATAACTTTGTTCCTGTAGATCGGATCATCTTGATATTTCGCTCATCGGAAAGACCATTTGCTGGGCTACAAAATGGACTTATGGATCATAAGGTTTGGATGCCAGGAACGTAAGAAATTGAAGTTCCAAATTGGCCCCAAATCTGTCCTTGGACGCAGAAAATGTTTTCATCATTTAAGTACCAATATATTTGTGATTTCCTTCCTGGGACGCAGAAATACCTTTTTCCCGTCTTGTGGGTTTAGATAAAAAATATGTGGGGGCCCAGCCTTGGATTAGTCGAGGTCCCCCATGTTTTTGGGTCCATTTTGAGCCCCAACTCCTTTGATTCTTGGGATTGGGGTGTGTTTTCGGGGTCATAGCCAGGTTTGGGTTGTGTTTGGGCTTAAGCTTGAGCATGTATTTTGGGTTTACGTTTGGGTTCAGCATGGGTTTGCTATGGATGGGCTTGGACTTGGGCTCTGAGGTAAGTACTTTGCAATTCTGCTGTACATTTTCTTGATACGATGCGAGGTTCTTTTTCCATGATGAATGGGTTAATAGTTTAAACACTGTTGAGTGGGGTGTCTACACCTTCCAATAGCACCAGCAATGGAACAAAGACACCCATCATTATATAGATTCAAACGCAAGTTCGGAAGATGAATTCTCCTGCAAAAATGATAAATCATGTCCTTGAACAAACCAAGAGTTCCAACAGAAACCCTAACTGGCTTCTTCTTGAGCAGTTGATAATCTCTAGTAACATGTTAGTGATTTCTAAAGCAAAACGCATGACAAAGCTTCTTGTATGCATACCAGTCTTCCCTACGTAAATCTCCCCTTTGATGCTCCACTCCATTCAAATCACAATACGAATACGCTCCAGCGGAGGTCTTTTGTTAAGAAATCTCCCAACGATGGCCTGCTTTCATGGCATGGAAAATTCTAATATAATTGGTTTGTGTTTGCATGTATGTATATGTACATACACACCCATATGTATATCCATGTACACACATATCTTGCTTGGTAGCATTTTCACTTGCCAGTCCCCAGCCCAGCTTGATGTCAGGTAGGCACTCCGTCTTTGAATCTTTGCATTCAATCATGAATATTCCTTTCTTGAATTGGTGAAACACAATTCTCTGCAAACTCTGCTTCTTATAAGTTTTAAGAGTCAGATTTCTTTCATCTCCTTGATGTCTTTGTTGAATTATTTCTATATTTGTTGCTGCATGTCACTTGCTGTATCTTTATTTATTTTGCTGCTAATTCCTTTTCAGGTAACATCCCTCAATCTTGAAATTGTGAGAGCACTTGCACAAGGTATGGTTCAGTTGGATATTTCTATTATATCTGTTAGTCATGTCATGAAGTGATCATTTTTGTCTAGGGCTGTCAATGGGCCTGGCTCGGGCTGCGTTGAGGTCTGTCCAAGCCTGGCCTGCAAAATAAATTCCAGGCCTGACCCAGTCTGTGCCTATGATGGGCCCAAATTGCCCTGAGCCAACCCCACGTGTTTATGCCTGACCAGAGCCTGAGCCTGAGCCTGAGCCTGTGCCTGGGATATGTCCTTGTACTGCTCAAGGGCACGCATGTTAGAGTTTCACCCCATTAATAGGAGTATATACTGTGAACAGGTTCTTGACAAAAAAATATACTGGTCCATAGATCAGGAAGATCACACTTGCATGGGAAAATGGGCAGTTGGAAGAATAAACGCAAAAACTAGCCATGATAAATATCAAAAGAAAATCCACATAGTCCTCTGAAATTCCTAGAGCAAGCATATATCGGCGCAAGTAGTCTCTTAGTTGAACCTCAGCGGTCGCATTCTCAACTTCAGCATCAATAATAAGCCTGGCCTGGTTCGGAGCGTCAATTAGCTCTTGTTCCAAGGAAATTATTGCTTCCTCCCCCTTCGAGACCTCCAGCTGTTCCAGATTGGCTATTCGCCTATTGATCTCAATATCAGCCTCGAGTTGGCTAGTTCTTGAATCCGTTTCGCGCTGCTGAGCCTCTAAGTCCAAAATTTGCTGCTTGAGGTTTGCAATCTTCTTTGTTATAGTCGCCCAGAAATGCCTAGTAGCCTTTGCTCCTCCAAGGAATGAAATTCCTTATCATAACTAGAAACAATCGTTATTGCCTTGGAAACGTTCTCTTTAAGCTGCAATAATTCTTGTTGTCGAGCAAGAATTTTAGGTGCGACGACCATGTTTCGGGCATCTCCTAGTTTGTGGAAAGTCCCACAGAAATGGGATAAAGACTCGCGCAAAAGGGAAATATTAATCCTGGCAATTCGTGCTGCATTATCTAGAGAAGACAGCACTATCTCCAAATCGGACCATTGGGATGAGTCTTTAAAGATGTAGAAGGCCGCTGATATTGAGCTCTGCAATAGGGATAGTGCAGGAGGAGAGATCTTTTCCAGGGATATGATATTTGACACAGTGGCGACAGAATTTGAACTTGCAGAGCCACTGGAGACAGTGCAGACTGTAAAATGCAAATAAAATACACAGGTTAAGGTATGGATTGCAGGTAAATTAGTATAGAATAAAGAAATAAAGTAAAACATACCTGCAACTATTGAAGGTGCCGGAGCAAGAATTGCCGCTTCTGCAGATTGCCTCTCTTCTTGGGGAGCAGATGGTTTGGGTAAATTTGGAACCATATTGGCGAAAGACGGCACTCTGGTCTCGGTGCTTGATGCCACGATAGTTGGAGTTGCAGCATCAGCGGACTCTGTTTGGAAAATTATTCCACGAGCTGCTCTGCTAGTTTTGATAGGAAATTTGAGGGATTTCGTCATTTTCTTAGCAGAGCGCTTGCTAGAAGCAGAAGCCGGAAGAACAGCCTGAGCTACATCTGTGGGAGCTGGAAGAATCTCTGGAGATGCTACAACGTTAGTCAGAGAATTTAAAGGTGTCGCACGCTGAAGAGGAGAATAGTTGCTGCTAAATGACATAGTTAAGTCAGCCCCAGCTATATCATCATATTCCCCATAGTCCGAGGGTTCTTCTTCTTCAACACCCGTAGCAATATCCGGGAGGATGTTTTCTTGTGGGATTTCTTCATTAATTTCAGTAGCTACGCCAACTCCATCATCTTTGCCTATGTCCACTTCTGCCTCCACTTCTCCTTCTTCCGCTATTTCCGTTTCTTTTGTCTCTTCTGCCTCTGCAGTGAGCTCACCCTCTTCTTCTGAGTCACTAAAGGATGACCCCCGATTAGTGGAAGCAGAGTTGCCAGAAGAGGATTCTCCGTCTCCCCCTTCAGTGGATGATGAAGACGATGATGATTCCAGAGAGGATTCTTCGATAACCACTTGCTTTCCTTTCCGAATTGATTGCTTCTTTCCAGTAGAAGCAGGGTCTTCTGCGGTAGTGGTCATCGGGGACATAGAAGATCTCGCCCGCGTCTGTGATCTGGTCACAGGTGATGAAGAATCTTCGCGAGGAGGAGGCGGTGGAACAAATGAAGGCACTTCTCGGGGCTCTGAAGGCTCGATGACCTCGGGAGTGGGGGCAGGGTCTGTAGAGGCAGGAATATGGGGTGTTTCGGTGGCATCCGTGGGAGCATTTTCTCTGTTTGTAGGCTTTCTCTGGGACTTGAAGTGTGTTAATGGAAACCCGTGGGCGATCCAACCTTCGAGAGTGTTGGCGGGTTTGGCTTCGCGAATGTGCTCCTCCACAGAAATTCTTATGCAAGGTTCGCCGGGGGCTGGAGCGCGATTGTGTTCAACAGTGTAGCTTATCCCTTCTATCATATCGCGTTTTCTGACTCAAGGAGCAGGAATCCATATTGGTGAATCTACTGGCAAACATCGGCGGATGAGAAATGCTTGGTGCGCCCACCATCGCATCTATGGGTAAGTCGTGCGGATAAAACAACCAAAGGTTGGAATAATGAATTTCGAATTGATTCGTGCTGCGAGCAGTTGCCTCCAAATTAAGTCCCAGTTGTAGGGCCCAACACCGTAACTTTGCATGCTGCGAGTCACTTCTTCGGAGTGCTCGGGGATAGTCTGGTCATATCCGAACTATCGTGCAAACCGATTGGGGTAGTATGGCTCCCTCTAAAACTCGCTACCCTCTCGCAGAGGCAGGCTGTTGGACCGAATCGATATAAAGAAGGCTCGTTCAGCCGAAGGGAGGTTGTCATCATCAACACCTTCATGATCTACGATGTATTGAGCAAACGAGAACTGGTAGAAGTCAATAGCATTTGTTGACTCAATGATATCGATTACTCATTCGTACATTCGTTTCGGCATTATTCTCCATTGATAATGACATAAGGGGAGTCGTGAGGGATGTACGTAAGCTTTTTCTGGATCATCATATGTCCACGGGAAGTATATGCCCAACCATCCTGAAAAGTAATGCCATGGGGTGAATGCTGAACTAGCTCTGACAGATGGATTTTGACAGTGAGTAGCAGCATCTCCAAAGGCCCGATATAATGAACAAAGTACGAGAGGTGCTAATGAATATTTTCGCCCTTCTGCCAATACTCCCGCAACAACGAATACGGATGGTCTGATAGCATCCACCCACTTAGAACTTGGTAGCACAACTACACTCGGCCAATATGCCAAGAAGGCTGCTAACTCGCCTTTGGATGAGAATTCTGATGGGTTCCTTACCCTGCGACGGGCGTTGTCCAATTCATCTGAATGACTATTCTTAAACCTGTCAGAGGAAGAAAGGTATGAATGAGAACAATGTTAGTAAATGCATAAAATTTTGGTGAAAGGAAAGGGAATGTACCGCAGCTCTCGAGAGAAATGAGCTAGCCATAGGAGAAGTGGAATCTTTCCGGTATCGGGGAATTTGGACATCTCTCTAAAGAGTTCAACTGAAGCATCCGACACCAATGCTTATCTTTTGGAAGAGGAAAAGTGTGAGAATTCCTCGTTGGTGGGAACATACTCGTCATAGAAGCGAGCTGTTATGGGAAGGCCTGCCATTCTATAAAGGTCCCACAAGGTGATACTGACTTCACCAAGAGGTAGATGGAAAGAATTCGTGGTAGGGCACCAGTAACTAAGAAACCCCTTATAGACCATATGATCTTTATAGAAGTATTCAGAAGTAGCCTCAAATGCCCCATAAAGGCCAACCTCCATCAACGTCGTAGAATGTTTGGTGAGAATGGCCTTGGTCCAGTTAGTATAATATTTGCGAGATGTTAGGAAGCCGCGCGTGCGGAATTCTTCAGTTCCCCATAATGACCTTCTCTCCCTGAAGCGTTGGCGTATTGTCTCATGGAAAACTGTAGAAAACAGTGCATGGGGACTGTAGCATGGAATCAGAAATCGCATTCGATGCACTTCACCAACTTGTTGCTTTGATCCTCTCTCTGAAAGAATACCCTCCAACATTCTGGGTTCTCGTATCGACCAATTGGGAGTATACATCATGCGGCTTTCTGTCGTTCGATCCGTCGGCTCACTTCGAAGAATAGACTGATGCCGTCGAATGTTCAGTGGGATCATTATTAATTCATTCCCGAGAGGGTTGTTGAATTTTATGTAGCCATCTTGAGCCCTCACAGTGTCCCAAGTATTCGGGAGCTTCCTCTTCTCATGCTCTTGGATCTTCTCTTGAAATTCTTGACGCTTTGATTTCTTCCGCTTCTTTTGCGAAAGTGTTGGTGGCGGTGTATTTTCTCTTGCTGGGGATCGGACGATATCGGTATGCAAATTGGCTGTTAGCTTCAGCCATGCTTCCCAATCAACCTCCCGACGTTGCTTTGGAGGTCCTGATATTTCGCCAGAAATGATCGCCTAACAAATCGGCCAAGATAATGTTTTGACTCTGCTAGAGAAGTAAAGAATAGGCAAGACTGGTTCCTTTATATACGCAGGCTGTTTTTTGGTTACTTTGACTCGTTTTTGTTGAGGTTCTTCACATGTTGGAGGGGAAGAAGTGGCTACTTGGGTTGTAGATGAAGGTACAGGGGCTGTAGGAACTAGCGAGGGTTCAGGAATTTAAGAAGAGTCGGGGAGATTTGCATGGGAAGGTTGATTTGTCGGCGCTTCTATAAGGCGAAAGGTCCTCTTAGTACGGGCCATGGTTGAAGAATTTAAAGAAATTGGCTAAGTCTAGAAAAAGTTAAAATTTTCAGCAGAGTTTCGGAACAAAAGTTTTTAACACCAATTGCTGAAGACTTGCTCGGACGAGTTGCGCGCGCGAGTTGCGCGCAAGAGGAGTTCGCCAGGAGAGAAATTTTTTTGAAGTGAAGAATGATTAGGCAGGTTGATATTTATAGGCCAGTAGCGTTGACGGCAAGTTGCGCAGACCCACGCAACTCAAGATCTACAAGGGGAAGTTGATCCTTCAAGTTGACTTAGAGAAGTCAAATTTCTGATCAAGGGGGCATCTGTTGGGGTATAAAATTTGGTTAAGGGGAGAAGCTTCAAGGAGGAAAGTTGGTAAAAGAAGTAAAAGATAGAAGTGAAAGACAGATGAGTTGCGCGGGAACCATGTTGCGCGAAGAGGTGAGTTGCGCAGGTCTGCGCAACTTGTCCGTTGTCATGTTGGGCCGCGCAACTCTCTTGAGAGGGACGGATTAAGAATGCGAAGTGGAGTCCACGGCACAGGATTCGAGGACTCACACGTGCGAAAGCCTATAAATAACCCCCCCTACCCCCCTCATTTGAAGGATCGGATGCTCAGAAGACCAGTGCCTCTGACAGGTACTGGAGACAGAGAAGGAGAAGGGGGGCAAAGCGCTGAAAGCGCGGGCTGCGCTACTCCAAGAGAGTTGCGCGGATACTCTTTGAGGCAGCTGCTATGTCGAAATTTTCCAGATCCTCGGGTTATTTTAGATGTGTCAAAGGGATTCAAGCACTCCTTTATCATACTAATAAGGGACAGAATGCACAGGAAGCCCGCACAACTCATCTCCCTTGGACATGTGAATGATATGAGCCGGAATGCTGCCGAAATTTATATTTGAGCCGATTCAATACTTGCATTTTTGTATTTTCTAAGAAATTATGTCTCGGAATTAAGGGATTAAAAGGATGTAATGAACTCGGAATGAATAAAATTGATGATTATTCTCTTTGCTCTATCTTTTGTGAATATTAAGTGAGATATTCCCCCGAATTGAATGCTTTTCGTTTCTGGTCGAAACATCCAGCAATATAACTGCCCAAATAATTTGTTAATAAAAAATTCAGCCATGAAATTTGTAGATTTTCTGACAACAGAAAATTCGGTAGCCCATATTGTGAATTATGGGTCCTAAACAACCATGTATGAGGAGGCTTGATGCATAATGGACAAACTGAACCCTAAACATGCAATGCATTCCCCTATAAAAACCTAAGCTCTGGTACCAAATTTGATGCATGACATGAAATTAAATGTAGAATGCAAGAAATCAAGCTCATGATTATACCAATTTAAACAGTCACAAAATTCCACATCCTACATACTATCAAACATTCAAAAAGGGGAATCTATGGGGGTCCAAGCCTACATAAGTTTAGGGCTGGATCAAATAAAATTATAAACCAAACAAGCCCAAAGGAGTGTAAGATTCATCCATTTTTGCAAAGGATTGTTCCCCAATTCAAGAGATTCACCATGTTTCAATTCGGGGGAAAATCTAGGGTTTGCAATTTGGGGATAATTGGGATTTGAGATTCTTTAGGGTTAAGGATCTGGATTTAAGGCTTAAGAGGAGGAACATAAAGGAAAGATAGAACCTGAGATGAGCCACGTGCATGGACAATAGCTGGCCCTGGGCGCATGTGCGTGACCACTCGTCCGCACGTGTGCGGGGCCCACGAAGTCGGAAACCGACTCTTAGGCTAGGATCGGCTAGGGTAGGACTGCCTCCATGCCCAATTTCGTGTCGATTCGATGCACGGTTTGTGTGTGGTGCTTCGCCGAAGTTTCAGCCCCTTTGATGGGATAGAATCCGAAAATCTGTTTGTGCACAGCTATAGGATAGAACTTAGATACGAAAGAGAGTGAATCTGAAGGTGGAAGGGATGTAGAGGATGATGAATGTGGGGCGTAATGAAGTGGGGATGATTTGGGATGGTTGTGACTTCGCACTACGGTAGTTAGCCCTTCGAGGAAGGGAGAGTTTCGCACCTAATTCGATTCTTCAACCCAAAGAGATAGAGAAGAAGAAAATGCAGAATTTTTTATTCATTAACTTCATTGAGAATACCTACATGGGGTTGCTTATTTATAAGAAAACCTTAAACCCTAAAAGACAATTTTTCCCTTGCGCCTGTGCACACACTAATACTTAAAGCTGAAGTAAATAGAATAATAACTAATCTAAGCAATCAAAGCCGTTCATGATGTTTCTAATAATAAGAATATTCAAAACTCAAAATCCTCGATCATCTAAGATAGTGGGCCACGATCATGAGATCCGATGGTAGAAACTCCAATGCTCCATAGCGCAGCCCCTAACTGTAAGGCCCTCCAAAGATGTTGTCGTCGATCCAAATTGAAATTGGGGCTCGCCTCCTCCTCGAATATGTGCGTAGGGTGGGGGGCGAGCGCATGATGTCCCCATCACCATGTTTGTTTTGGGTTGCTCGCAATTGAGATGGACAAGTGACAGCACGGCATAATTGGGGGCTGAAGCAAGCCAACTCAGAGATTATGCGATCTGAATCCCAAGATTTGAACTCTTATTTTGATGACCAGAATCAATAAAAAGTTTCATCGCCTAGTGACAGCTTTCTTGCCAGTTCAGCCTTGTTGTAGAGGATTATTTCGCCTTAGCAGGTTGTTACCATTGTTCATTTCTTTTTGTTCAAGAAATAAGCTAATTCTTTTGGCTATACCTTCCACATGGATATGAGTGGTTTATTTTTATCCAATTACTTCGTATTCACAATGCTTTATATGACTAAAATAACATCACCTCATATTATTATGGCAGTAGATAGTCTTTTTCACAATCTTATGGAGCAGGTCCAGCCTAATAAAGTTTAAATGTTGTGTTGCAGAAGGAATCCCGTCAATTGGAATGTCGCCATTTGCTTGTGGATGGTCAACTTGTGAAAGAAATGTTAGATGCATTAAGAAAACCTGTGATTGATTAGATGTTCCTTTAGAAAAAGCTAGAATGTTTGTAGCAATAGCTTGATATATGCGTGTAATCAACTTCAAATGCATTCTAGCAGTGTGTTCTATAATTCTATCTTTATCCAAGTTCTGTGTATGTGCTAAAGGGATGCTTAGAAAAACCTGAAATTAATACATACATTTTTTTTCCAGATAACTTCTGCTGATATATCTCAGGTGGCCAAGGCTATTGCCGCTGGGTTTGTGCCTGTAAGTCTTGTCCCTTGTATAACATAATACATCATGTATCACTAGTTGCTTCTGGACATGGTATCCTCTGCAATTCGAACTATGACATTCATTATGGTTTAATGTAATAGGTAATGGTTATCACTTAATATTCAGTGATATTAGGTAATCCACTCATCAGGTGTGCCATATGTGTATGTTCAATGTCAACTTGTTGGAGAGTTTTTTTAACCATTCTTTCTTTATGTAGAGTCATGGCCTGCCAGATAAGGGGACCAGCCTGGCCTTTGTGTCAGGTCATCTTAATAGCAGAAGCCACCTCATGTGGCTTAGATGTACCACATGCTTGCCAGGTTGGCACATGTTGCATGTAAAGGTGCATGTGGGGCAGCCAGCCTCTACAATAAAGGTATTCCATAACAGTAATGGTGGCTGTAACAGCCACTGTCTTTACCGCTATAAGACGGGTCGTAATGGGCATTACAATTTATTTCTTTTTTCTGAAAAATACTATTGCGGTCCCATAACGGACCTTTGCGGCTGTTACAGGACCATTACAAGGCCATTACAGGCCCTTATGGGTCAACTGTTCCATTATGACTGTTACAACCCCGTAACGCCCAAAGGTTACCACCATTACCATTACGTAACGGCTGTTACATAACCATTTTGGAATACCTTGCTCTACACTCTTTATCTATATTGGTAGAGCATATTTGGTAAATAATGCGTTTAAACTAAAAGGGATCTTGATCTCAACAACAGTATCAAAATTTTATATCCCTCTTTGCTGTATGTGCTGCTGTATGGTGAAGTGGTAAATGCTAATGCATTAATACATCCAGGGATGCTTCTAGCTATTTCAGTGGGTTACACTGTCCTTCAACTTGAGGTTGTTGTTTATAGCATCTTAATTCCGACAGCAATTAACCCCTAATTCTATACAATGAACAGTTCATTTGATCAATCACTATCAGAGCTGTTTCTATTAGTACATGGTGCATATGTATTTGGTATAAGATTACAGTTTTTGGAAAGTTCGGTAATTATCGTAGTGGAAGAGAGCTGCTGCATGTTAATAAACTTGTATTTTTCTGTCTACCTCAGTTGTTTCAACTAATGCTCAAACCTTGCTGATTCACTAAGAACACGACCAAGTTGATTGAGTTTGCCCATCTGAAGTTGAGCTCAAAAATTAGGAGAGTTATAATCTGAGAACCAGCAAGTTTTCAATCATCCAGGTGAGTTAAACATGGAAACTGAAAGACTGGTTGATCAAGTCCAAGGACCTGGGGATTCTAGTAGCACCCATATCAGTGGGTCGAAGATGGAATACAAGATTCTAATGACACGTTTGTATGTTTTTTATGGATGTGTGCCTTGGAAGACATGCATGTTACAATGCACATTTATCTGGAGGTGTCCTATTTTCTTCAACCAAGATGTGACGTAGAGATGATTCAGTGGACGAATTGACAGAGTATGCATGCAGGGTTTCAAGCAAACAGTACCAAACACCACCTGAATGATGGTAACATACAGAACAAACAAGGAGGAGAAAAGAACTCCACACGTCCAACATTTTTGTTAAAATAATAATAATATTAATAATCAAGAATGTCCATACAAACATATGTAGGCCTTTTATAAGGGCTTTTACAACGCAAAAGAAAGGAACAGTGAGTCGAAGCTAAAATAAGCAACTAAATCTATGGAGACAACTGGACAGTCATCTAAAGAGAAAAGAAATTATGAAATAATCCCTATTCATGCAAATAAGGACAGTTTCCTATAATAAATCCAATGATATCTTGTCTCTTGGCTAGTCCATGCATGTCTCCTTAACTGTATGAGGAATTCACTGGCTTACACATTTAGTAACTTTCCTTCCCCCCACTCTCAAAGTTAACAAAAAAGTTACATAGCATGGATGTGGGTCCATTCTTGGTAATTCTTTCTCAAACGGTAATTCTTTCTCAAACAGCATCTGTACAGCATCAAAGAATTGTGGATGCTGGAGATATCTTCTGTGGGCCCCGTGCTCATCTTATCACCAATCTGGACCAAACATGGGGCTCATCCAAGCATCCAGATGACATGCGTAGGGTGGATCTTGAACCATAATGCTTATGTCAACCCCCTCCTCTTTTTTAGGGGTCTTTATTTTTTTATTTCTTTTGGTTAACTGATGATCCCATTTGATGAGTAGCCACCATCATGGCTCTAGTTTGAGAGCCCAAAAAGGAAAGAAAAAGGTTTGACTGACAGAGTCCCATTTGAAAGCTTCATAAATTTCAAGCCCAAGATTGTTCCACTTCAACATCAGTTGAACATGTTATTTAAGACCAAAATCTGGTTAAGAGTTTCTAACTGTCACAGGAATTAGTTTGGTAAGGTGATGACATCACCTGTGGTGGTTCCTCCACTTCTAGGAAAGTTCAAATTGGGTTATGTGTTTGGATTTTGAAACATTTTCAAATCTGGTTAGGTTTTGGCTCATGGGAAAGTTCAGCAAGATTTTAGAGTATCCAATTTTTGTGGAGAATGTTTGGTTGTATTTTAAGGTCGTTTTTGGTAGAAGTTAATTACTTCCTAGTTCTAGTTGGTTTTTAATTTGGTTTGGGTTAGTTTAGGAATGATGTAGATGATATTTAGTTGTTGGGAGGTTCCACATACTCTAGTCTTTTTTATGGTGTAATTGGTTTTAGGAAGTCCTAGAGTTGCTTTGAGATTATGAAGCTGGATTTTAGAGTTGCTTGGGCTGTGATAGATACAGAGTTTTAGGGAATGATGAATTTTGATGTATTTTCTTACACTTAGAGGTATGTGTGCATGCTATCAGTGTGTGTGGAGGGTTCTAATTGTGTGACTATCTTATTGCTTATTCTTTGTTCTTCTAGAAATCTTTGACAGTTCTATTTTGTACTGGAGTCTGAGCTTATCGCTGTTTGTTTGATCTTTAGGGAGTTAGCAGCTGGGACTTGTGAAATATAATATATTGACAGCTCGTTATTTTTTCTAGGTTTTGCATGGAGATGCTGTGCTTGATGATGTACAGGTTGGTTCTCTGTGAGTAAATTTGGTTAGTTGGTATCCTTTAACAAGGATGAAGGATATGAGTAACTATCATATTGCTTTTACAACGATGCAGGTAAATAATTGAGGATTGATATAATTTCTATTTGTTACTGATGGTAGAGTCCCTTAATTGATCAGGGGTGCACCATCTTGAGTGGCGATGTGATTATACGACACCTTGCACAGATCTTAAGTCCCAAATATGTTGTCTTCCTTGTATCCACAGTTTCTATCAGGATGTACTTTCAATCACTAAGGGCCCGTTTGGATACTACCAAATAAGTAGCTTTTTTAACTTACATAAGTTAATAAGTTACTTTTCTTAAATAATTTAGTTTGGTTATTAAACTTAAATAAGTAGCTTTTTAGAAAAAGTAACTTTTTTTATTTATTTATTGCTTTTTAACTTCCAAAAATAACTTATTTCCTCCATTTTCATTGGTGACACAGCAACTTAGGAAATTATTTAAGGGTATATGCTCTCTATGACTATGAACCCCTTCTAAGTTCATAAGATTGGAAAATCATCCAATGAATGGGTAGATGATCTAGTGGGCCCCACATGATGATGGCCCATATCGATGTGGCCCTACATGATGGACAATCCACATCAAAGGTCCACCCCTAATGATGAATGACCCACATGAGCTCCACGTGATGGGCAATTAATAATGGTGGGCCCCACATAATAGATGATCCACATCAAAGTGGGCCCTTCCTAATGAATTGGGCACAATAAAGGTCAGCCCCTAATGATGAATGGCCCCCAACCAAGGTAGGCCCTGCATGATGGATGGCCCACATCAAAGGTGGGTCCTGCATGATGGACGGTCCTCATCAAAGGTGGGGCCACACAATGAATGATCCACACATCAGGATGGCCCCACATGATGGATGGTGGATATGAGGGGAACCAAACAGACTTATGATGTTGGAAACCGAATATGCTTTTCTACTATTTGGATGCTAAGTATGTTGTTTGCCAAACATACTTATCTACGGAGTAAGTAGAAACCAAGATAAGCTGCTTATGGCAAGTAGCTTATCTAAAGTAACTTACGATCCAAATGCCCCCTAATTGATAAAATGAGGTTTGCTAGCCCCACATGCACCCTTTCCACATCAACCTTTATACATGGCACACATGACAATCTGGCATGTCTCTGGGATGTGCATAAGGCGGGCCTCACTCTGTGGATGACCGGAAACAAGAACCAGGCCAGTTCCCTCATCAGCTAGCCACATGTGTGAATTGACTGTGGAGTGGACCATGGTCTAATTTGTCCCCCACGTGTCAGCTACGCTTGTCCTACTGTCCTGTGAAATGGTTCATGGAGGGTGCATGTGGGGCAAGCAAACCTCTTGCTAAAATTACTTTCTATTTATAAGATTCCCCTCATTCTGGAGCATTGTGCTAAAATTGCCCAAGGCATTTAATTTAAGTTGTCAAAGGAAATTTTTCACATGCTTTCCTTTATATTGAGCAATGAAGACGGATGTCTTAGGAGTATATGATCGTCCGCCAACAGACCCTGATGCAGTGCTCCTAAGAGAGATTGGTTAGTGTTCCTGTAAATTGAAATTGATGTTTGTTTGACATCTAGATTTTATGCTTGCCTTGTCTTGATTTGGGAAATTACCATCATAGCCTCGTCTTTTTATTGTTTTACATGACACGGTACTTCAGTGAACTTCTGCCTGCAAAATTGATTTTTAACCATTAACAGCTGTAGATGAAGATGGTAGCTGGTCCATTGTGAAACCACTACAACACATGAATAAACCAGGTACATCTTTACGTTTACACACTCATTGTATAACTGTTTTCCCCAAGATGTACAATCACGATAGAGTTGAATAATTTTGCAAGAACACCCTTTCCTTTACCATATTGTGTTTGAAGCATTAATAATGCTTTTGTGGCTTCATGGATTAAGATGAGAGAGAGAGAGAGAGAGAGAGAGAGAGAGAGAGAGAGAGAGAGAGAGGAGCTCGGGCTGCTGCGGTGGGTTGGGTTTGTAAAGGGAAAAGTAAAGAAAATGACGGGTAGGGTAGGGCCTTTAGTGTGTGTGTGTGTGTGTGTGTGTAGGGAAAAGGTACAATGCGCTCGAGCTGACGATAAGCTCCCGTGAGGTCGAGCTGTGTGGGCCCCACCGTGATGTGTTTCGACCATCAACACCGTGCATTTGATGGGTACCCTTTAAATTATGGGATATCCCAAAAATCATCCGTATACGGAACTCAAGTGGGCCATACCATCTAAAATTATGTGAAGACACCGTTAAAACATATAAAAGCACTTGGTGGGGCCCACCTGAGTTTTGCATGCGCCTGAAACTTGGTCTGAACCCTCATTCAAGTGGGACACACATAATGGATGGGCTGGATTTGCAAACTACATCTCAGTGGGCCCTCAAAAATGGTTATGAATGTTTTAATGGTGCACGGCCCCTCCCCACTTCTGTATGTGGTGTGGCCCACACAAGTCACGGATTGACTTGATTTTTGAGACCTAGGCTCACGATGGAATGGTGCATCTGACTGATGGGGTAGATGTTCGAAACGCATCACGGGGGGGCCCACGCAGCTCGACCTCATGGGGCGTTAAAATCAGCTCGAGCGCATTGTACCTTTTCCCATATATATATATAAAATTTGAGTCGAGCTGAGCTCAAGCTAACCAAGCTTGGAATTGAGCTTTGAGCCGAGTCAAGCTCTACTTTGCTCGACCTTGGCTTGTTTTTAAACGAGTTGGGTAATATGGAGCTTGGCTCGCCTCAAGTCGCCATTCAAGCCAAGTCAAACCGAGCTAAATCGAGCCAAGCTGAGCGAGCTTTTCGAGCTAGCTTGGCTCGTGTACAACTCTAGGACTTAGACCATCTCAATTGGCTCTCCATCATTTTAATTTTCACTTAATTCCTGAGGGTGTCTATCAACAGTGAAAATCACAGTAGCAGACCATGACACGACTGGTGGAATGGTTACAAAAATATCAGAAGCTGCAATGATTGCAAAACTTGGAATTGATGTGTACATTGTGAAGGTAATGCTTATTGGTGACTCCACATGAAATTCATGCTTGTGATTTTTCTGAGTCTAGGAATGGATGGTAAGCTCTTTCTTGGATACAGGCTGGTACGGCTCACTCTTTCAGAGTTCTAAAAGGGGAGATCGGTAATGACATTCCTGATGATTGGCTTGGAACTGCCATCAGATTCTCGAAACAGGTCCATACAACCTTTCCAATGGAAAGATAGGTATGTATGATTCTGTAATCGATACACAAAACGAAGATATGCAACTGATTCAACTTCAACTTCAACTTCATTCAAGTGAATCTAATGAGAATTATGATTGGGAAATGTATTGGCACAAAACAAACCCAGATGAAAATAAGATGCTTCAACACATTTTATGACATGCCAGTGTGACAACATATGCAGTTTTCCATCTGGTTGATTTATTTATTTATTTTTCCTTGGGACGAAAATTGAGTGTCGAACCTAATGTGTGGAATGGATTTTATTTATATACACAGTGGATGAGCATGAGTAACGCTGGACCCTTTTCACATGGCCCACAATTTTATTATTATTATTTTTTAATATTCCCACGTTGTGGCATAATTCTTATAAAATTAAATTTGCTAAATATAAAGTTCCATAATTCTACCCAACTTCTTATCTAAAATTATCTTATGATTTTTGTATAGGCACGTGCGTTTCTCACACGTGTCTCTATGGGGATTGGATTTTGGATACATATGGCAGTTTGTCACATGTCTAGGTGTACAAGTGTGTGGGCTTGGAAGTGCTCCACCTTATTAAGCTTTCGCACACCTATCTTACAAACTTTTGCCCCCCTATTATTCATCATGAACCTCTCTAACTCCATGCATGCTAATATGTTGCACGTGTAAGATCCAAGCAGTCCATCAGTTGAGCCCCGTAGAATACATGCCTTGGACCAAGAATCAGACTGGTCAATTCATCATGTGGGCTGCGTAATATGTACAGAATGTAACCCGCTTGATGGATGGCTCGAATCTCATAGACTTCCAAACAAATCAATAATTTGATAGCTTGTACATGGATCCACTTGTATAAGCTTTAAACCAGTATATCACAATTTGATAACCCCGCAAATGCTAACTATCACATGTAAGAGATCGAAGCCGTCCAACAGGCAAAGCCCCATTACGTCTAAACCCTGGCCGAAACAATCAAAGCGTGTCAAAATGGGTAAGTGGGCCCATATATTTGAGATGTAATCCATCCAAAGGGGCCTAAGAATGAGGGTGTCGAGTTATCAGGTGAGCCCCATATATGCATTTTAACTTTGAATCATTGGCTACTATTTTTCTATGCAAGTGGCAGCCAATGCAGCCATGAGCCCCCAGCTTGATTGGTAGTCAAGCAGTTTCAGCTGTTAAAATAAAGCAACAACCTGCTGCTGCTGGCATTTCCAATAGCTAAGAAGGGAGTAGTAAAAAGATGATCCCAAGACAATGAGACAGGAGGGAACACCACCGATATCAAGAATCTAAAAAAGCAAGGCAGCAAAATGGACGGTTTGTGAGCAGCGACGAACTGAACTCAATCAGCAAAAGCGCCACCACATAGGGACTATGGAGCTGAGTGATAGTTTTAAGTATACCAAATCTCTAACAGAGCCGACCAATGTAGATGGGTTTTGAATCAACCAAGTGTTCCCATCAATCAAATGAAGTCAAATATTCGATAGTTAATACATAGTAATTTAAGCTTTTAGAAATAATTAAGGAATATTTAAAATGATTACATCTAGTATAGGTATTTAAAAAAAGTGGGAGGAATTTCACGGGGGTCCATAGTTACATTTATGTGAAATCCACTCCAAACCGTTTTCTGCCTTATAAAAATTCATGCGTGCGTTGATTAAAAAATTAGGTACATATATGATTTATGTGGGCCAGAGCAAGTGAAACAATTTCAATGATTAGCCTCATTTACATTGTTTTCATTAATGTGGCCCACCTAAATTATATATATATATATATATATATATATATATAGCTAAATGTTTATAACCTACCTTACAGCTAGAGTGGATTTTACATACACATCAAGGTCAGTCCACCCCCAGCGCACCATATTAGCACAGGATGGCAAGACTAATAGTACATGGATATGCTGTGTACTGAAATTGGATTATGTACTTAGATACTCGGCACACTTTTTATCTTACTGAGTAAATTCTGTTAGGCCCACCGTGAATGTATGTGGTTTATCCACACCGTTCATCCATTTTTCCAACTCATTTGAGGAGTTGAGCCCCAAGTTGAAGCATGTGCAAAGCTCAAGTGGACCACACCACAGGAAACAGTGGAAATAATTATGTCCACCATTAAAACTGTTCTAGGGCCCACTGTGGTGTTTATTTGGCATCCAACCTGTTCATAAGATCACACAGACATATATTAAGGGAAAACACTAATATCAGCTTGATCCAAAACTTCTATGGCCCCAAGAATCTTTCAACTGTGGACGTTCAATTCACACTTTTCCTGTGGTGTGGTCCATCTGAGATTTGGACATGCCTTATTTTTGGGCTTAAGCCCCAAAATTATCTGATAAAATGGATGTAAGGGGTGGATAAAATACATGAAAGAGTTTACTTAGGCCCGTTTGTTAAATCTGAAGTCTAGAGCCTGAATTTGAAATCTGAAGCTAAATCTGAAATTTGAAGTTAAAAAACTTGTTTGGTAATTATGCCTGAAGTCTGTAAATTAAGTACTGAATTTGAAACAATCTGTTTGTTAACAAACATATGAATTGTCTTAAATATGTTGATTGGACACATTTGCCCCTTTCTCCTGTTTGGAAATATTTTACATTATAAAGAAATTATTTTTTATTAAACGAAAATAAAATTATTTTATTTAATTTAAATAAACTATAAAATACTTAATAAAAATTAAAATATCATTATTCATGAATACAGATTGCAAATTAATGATATGTATGTATAAGTGTGGTGGAATTTTTTGGGATAGAGATATAAAATGATATGTAAAAAATGAATGAACTGAATGGATGAAACACATACATCATGGGGCCTCACAGCACTGACCATCCACCAAGCTGGTGGCTGGGGGAGTACCCAATCCGTTGATACGTGGATACGCTACTCGAGGTCTGCTTATATGAAGGTTTCCAAGAAGATCAAAGTTACATGGGCCCTACAATAATGTATTTATTATATCCGCACTGTTCATAAATTTTTTAAGATTATTTTAGAGTATTGTCCAAAAAATGAATCATATCCAAAACTCAAATGGACCACACCAAAAATAGCAGTGGGATAATCATTTTCACCATTAAAAAATTCGCAGGGCCCACTATAACGTTTATTTTCCATCTAATATATTCATAAGGTCAAAAATATCTAGATGAAGAGGAAAGACAAATTTCATATTGATCCGAAACTTCTGTCACCCCAAAAGGGTTTCAATTGTACACGTTCAATCTCCTACTACTTTTTGCAGTGTGGTCTAGTTTATCTTTATATATGTCTTATTTTTCAGCTCAAGTCTTACGACGAGCTCGTAAAATGGATGGACGGTTTGGATATAACAAATACATCATGATGGGACCCACAAAACTTGCTTACGTCAATACACCAGCCAATCCGCTTCCCAAACCCGTCCTTGACTCGGACGGGGATTCCTCGCGAGAAGGCTTTTGCATGAAGCTACTACTCTGGAAACTTAGGTGGGGCCTACTGTGATGTTTGTTAGAAATCCACTCTATTCATCCGTTTTGTGAGTTCATTTTAGGACATACAAACAAAAATGAACCGTATTTGATACTCAGGTGGGCCAAAAATATGAGTATTGAATTTCAACAGTGGAAATATTTGTGTGGCCACAGAAGTTTTGAATCAAGATAATATTTTTGTTTTCATTTCATCTCAGTATGAATGACATTATAAACGGTATAGATGGCATATAAACATCAGTCTATGCCAGGAATGTTTAAACGGCAGGAATTTCCCTGTACACATTTTCGTTTATCGCGGCCCACTTGAGCCTTGGATCCTTCTCAATTTTTGATCCTTCTCAATTTTTCTTTCACATTCTAAAATGATCTCAAAAAATGGATGGACGGTGTGGATTTCTCACAAACATCACGGTAGGGCCCACCTATGTTTCCAACGCAGGAACTTCCCGCGAAAGCGAAAGCCTTTCGCAGGAAATCCGCGTGCACCTAACTCGAGACGGATTGGCTACTCCTTGGTCGTCGATACTCTGTTAGCCCGTCCATGATGTATGTGTTTCATCCATTCCGTTCATCCACTTTTACAAATCATTATAGTGTTTCATCCCAAAAATTAGAGGGATATAAATCTTAGGTGGACCACACCATAGGAAAACAATAATGATTGGATATGCATCATTAAAATCCTCCTAAGGTCCACTGTACTGTTTATTTGACATCCAATATTTTAGGTTCGAGGCCTAATTTTTGGTGTGGGAGCTAATGGTTGGAGTGGATTTTATATTCTCATCATGACAGGGCCCGTAAAAATCAAGGGTGGAAATCTCTCTCAATTGTTTCAATTGGTATGGCCCACTTAAATCATTGATTAGCCTGATTTATTTTTTTTTGTCCTAGTCTAACATGAGATTATATAGCTAATGATAGAAGTGGATTTCTTAAAAATGTTACGGTGGGGCCCTTAAAATTTGAAGGGTGGGCGTATCTCAAACTATTGTTGGTTCGGAGAAAAATCTTACGTGTACGTTTCCAAAAACGTGGGCGCACCATGATGTATATGTCACATATCTGTGTCGTCCCTCAGTTTTTAAAGATCATTTTAGTGCGAGATCCTAAAAATGAGGCAGATCTAATCTCAACTAGACAACGCCACATAAAAAAAATCAGTAAACAATGAACACCCACCATTAAAACATTCCTAGGGCCCACCGTGATGTTTATTTACCATCCAACCCGTTCATAATGTCACATGGACCTGAATGGATGAAGGGAAAGCACAAGTATCAGGACGCGGATTAGATACTGGTAGGTTAAGTAGCCAATCGGCTACTGTAGTGACGTCACCAAGTTCTGTGGGCCCCATTATGATGTATGTGTTGTATCCACATTGTCCATTCATTTTAAAATAACATTTTAGGGCATGAGCCAAAGAATAAGCCAGATAAAAATCTGTAGTGGACCCCACCACGGAAAACGGTGGGGGAGTGATTCCACCGTTGAAACTATCCTAAGGCCCACCATAATGTCTATTTGAAATCCAACCTATTCAAAAGTCAAAAATGACATGAAATAAGGGAAAAAACAAACATAAGCCTGATATATTACTTTTGTGGCCTTTAGAAGTTTTTAATGGAGGGTGTCATTGTCTGTCCCACTTTTTTTTTGTGTTGGGGTCCACTACTGGAGCTTTGGATTTAACTCATTCTTTGAATATTGACCTAAAATGATCTCTCCAAATGGTGTTGATACAAAACATATATCATGGTGGGACCCACGGAACTTGGTGACGTCACTTCAGTGGCCTGTCTCGCTGCTCAACTTGTCACACAGGTAGAGGAAGAGAGAGCCTGATAATAAAAGAGAGTGCATTAAATGACGAGAGAAAGTAGGAAGAAGAGGATTGCTTCGAAAGAAGATGATATAACTGGAGAAGTTGTATGTGTGTGATACATTCACGAGATACACAGCATATGTAACAAATTTGGCAGTTAATTAGGTACAATTCCTTATAAGCATGTGAAGGATATAAAATATTATTGTTTTATAATTAATAGCTAACTATTCTTTTAAAAAAAGCGGACCGTTAGAAATCTATTCCAACAAGTTAGATTCAGCTTGTATATGTGTCTCTAATAATAAATATCATTTAGTAATTTTTGATAGATAAAGTTAAATTAGTAAGCCTAATTTGATAAACCAACTAATCTATGATATGTATTTCTATCATATGGATATAAAATTAGGTGTCACGTAAACTCCGATGATAAGTGGACATTACATATGGATAAAAAAGATATTCTTACCATTTAAGACACAGCTAAATGGTCCAACTAATTGTGTGTGAGCATTTTGCAATATCTCACATGGGATGTGCATAAATTCCGATAAGTGGACATTACATGTGGATAAAAAAGATATTCTTACCATTTAACACAGCTAAATGGTCCAACTATTTGTGTGTGAGCATTTTGCAATATCTCACATGGGATGTGGCGACAGCCCCATATGCCACCGGGACAGCGCCCGCCACCCTTCTCCTGACCAACTACAAATCTGGGCTCGCCTATCCAAGCGAGCACCGTCAATGCTACTCTCACCTATGCTCACTCTCGTGCTATACAGTACAGAGTCCAATATTTGGCTGAACTACATGCATAGGCAATACCACACATTGGCCTTAATATCATATTTCATAAACGCAACCCTACGTTGCCCACATAGAAACTGTTACAACTAATCGCCTATTTGAATACAGTTACACGCTCCCTACTGGCCTATATGCAGCCCTAAGCCCCCCTTAATGTTACTGTACATGTCCCGTACCTGGGAAGCCCCACGCTACCTATCTCATACTCAGATGGTGTCACACACCAATTCTCTTCACTCTTATCTTCTTATGGCATTGTGCTAGTCCGAGTTCAGTCATGTATTTAACACATGACACTAGCTGGTCATAAGGGGAAGTCATGCGAGCGCACTTTGCTGTTCACTTGTATGACAATTCGACTCTCGTATGCTCTCGGGAGACCCGACGTTCACTGTTAAAATACAAATGATCACTAGTTAAGGCATATGCATCGCATGCTTTACTTTGCTTCTTTTTTTTTTATATATATACTAAGAGAAACAATACTAATACTCCTTATTTTCTTAATTTTAGTAAATGCTTGTAATGTTGTCACATGAAGTAGGTGTATTGTCCAATCATGTAAGGCTTTTTATTTCTTGTGTTTGGGTAGTTTGATTGGAAGGAAGGGGAAGCATATAGCGTCATTAATTTGAAAGGTTTCGCAACCTACATAAGCTAGTACCAAGGCCTGCGCCCTCAGGGTTCTAACCATCTTAACATCACCTCACATCTCCTCAAAACTACACATTGTACAGGCTTATAGACCTTTATGCATTTGGACTGTATTAATCTCCATCAACTAGTAAGTTCATGCCTTACACCTTATTTCATTCATATAATGCACACCTTTATTATTATTTATGCTTTTCCTTAGAATCAAGATATGTCCCCATGGACGGTAATTAAGGGCCTATGCCAAACGATAACCCCGAATACATCTTTGAACCCATGTCAATAAAATGCATCTTTAATGGGAAGTGCTTTCTTTTAATATGTATCTTGGTTGACAAATATTCTTAATAGAAACATCCCCAGTATTATTACAATCCGAAGAAAATTCATGGTAACAAGTGGATTGCTTTCTCCAATCTTACGGTGGTTAGAGAAGTTGGGCATTTTGTTAAGAGATGTCGAGCTATAATCCTGAGAATATCAACTCACATCTCTTCTTGAGAGTTTGTCCACTCCTCGTACCTAAAAGGAGTAGGTTCCAGCAAGCTCGACAACATTATCTCCTTCTCTCTTTCCTTCCCTCTGCCAATGTGTGGTAAGCATCCAATTCATTAATGAATTGCGATTTTAGGTCCTTGTATCAAATATTCCAAATGTTGGCTATAACCAAAGGTTTGGATACCTGAACCAGGCTGCCTTATCCAAACCGAATGAAAACTTGACACGCTTTACCAACTGAAAACCTTTGTATATGCACGTGGCCTCTCAACAATCTTCTTATTTGAGTGTTTTTTGGGGATCTTACATTAACGGAATATTGGACATCAGCAAACTCTATTTTGATCCTAGTGACAATTTTCAAATTTCCTGACTGACAACTAAGTCATTAATAACTTGAAAAAAAAAAAAAAGTGTCCATATTTTGATATCACATGATATTAATATCATTTAATCAAAATTCTGCAATATTATCATCATATTTGAAGCTTTTTTAGAGGAATGATCTAAATTCTGCAGTTTTTTCCCCACAAATGTGTCACATATGGAGGATGTCTGATCCGTATGAAAAGATGAGCCCCACCATGAAATCAAAATCACAGATTATTTGAATAGTGTGACCCACCCAATATTCATTTCCGATGCTCCGATGTCTTATAAATGTGATATATTGACGAGGGCTATTATGACGAGGGCTAGAGAATAGTCAGTGAACATCCCCTATCATTTAAGTTTGAAACACGCTTGCTTCTTTAAATAAATCTCTCTCAACCGTTTTCATTTCCTGCTTTCCACCTTTCTCCCAAGTCCATGTTCCTTTGGGAGAGAACTGGTCAGGATCGATCATTCAGACCTCTGATCTGATGAGACCCACCATGAATAAATATTTAATGCCCCAGACGCATAAGGGTGGGAAAATCCTCCTAACACCCTATTCATCAGCGTATAATATGTATTAACGGTTTAGAAATTAGAATACAACTATTCAAATTTATTCAAATCAAAACTACTAATCTATATATAGCCAGGTGAATTTTTGGTTCACAACTTATTTACAATTAGGCCCCTCAAATGAACAGTCTAGATCATCAAACCACGAGGGCCACTTCTAAAACAGTTCATTAAGCCTCCAAACCCTGTGTTTGCTTCATTTATTTAGTACAAAGAAGCTACTTGGTGCACCAAGAACCTATCTTCGTCTAGTTGTCAATTCAACATGGGGCACAACAATCCACCATCTGACCATTGGTTTCGCAGGTCCACTGCTTTGCCACAATAAAATACATGAAAAGATGAAGAAAACCTCTGTAACCTGATTTATTTATTTTTTAATCATGCAATCTGTGAATAAAATAGAGATATTGGCAACAGTAAGCATTGAAACAAGGTCCACCACAAAATGACTCACTACTAATCCAAGTTAGACTTGGTATCCATCTAACAAATGTTCAGGTTCGCTAAGAGAGCTTTATATGGATGAGAAGGATGTGGGCAGGCCCAGCAAAAGCACAACTTTGAATAGGTGCTTGCAGCCAGACCAGTTTCAAAATCCAGGCCCGGCCCCACATCAACCACCCTACTCATCATATAAGGAAAATTTGAGAGCAGTCAGATACCGAAAACCCAAGGGGCCGTCAACTTAAGATTAGCATCTTTGGCAAATTTCAATTACTGGATGCTAATTTAATAATAATAATAATAATAACAACATGGGGTTGGGGTCAATAAGATAATGTATTCCCCTGAACCATATATAGCAAAGCAGGAACAGTTTACCAACAGAAAGCACTCAACAAATTCATGTACAGTGTCTTGCAGGCACAACAAACCCCTCTGCCAACTTGAAACGGGCGGAGGTTAAAGTTTTGAAAGGATCACTGAAAATATAGCTGTAACCACACTGTGATACTAGAAAGGAGTTTATGAGATATGGGCTAAGGCACAGCTCATGACTGGATCAGTTGCCTTCGTTTCCTCAGTTAAAAGAGTCTTACAAACCCAAATAGAAAACTGCCGCAGTAGGGCATCTATCTTCTCAGTCTGAAACGGTGGAGCCACATAACACCCACACCAAACATTGTTGAATAAATGCAAACCAGTGGGCGGACGGTAAGGCCAAAGCTACTTGGGGCCGATGTCCTTGAGAGCACATATCTGCTCCTCTCCCATGGCAGACATCACAGTCACAACCAGATCTTTCCCTTCACCAAACCCGTCTTTGATCTGCATTTCCCCAAAAGAGAATTACAGCCCAAAATTTTTGAAGAATAAATGGGCTCAGTAGAGTCCAGAAAGAACCAACAGAAGCAAAACAAAAACATGATCCTAAGCTCAGGAAGAAAAAGAATGATGTAAATTTCACATTTTGCACCAAAAAGAATTTTTTAAGTTATTGAACGATTCTGTCCATGCATTACTCTGGACCTGTATGGTTAACGGTTTCTTTGTTGCACCGTTCTCTCATTAGTGCCTAATAAAAATAAACTGGTGAATGTAGATTCACTTTCTGATTATAGTTGGTTTCTATTAACAAAATCGTGAATTCTCCAAAAACAAAAATTAAAAATTAAAAATTAAAATTTTTCCTACTTTTTTTTTTTGAGAGCTAACTGAAATTTTATTATGAAGCGCACATAAAAACGCATAAGAATACAACCCAACTCTACAACTCAAGGGAGAGAGAGAGAGAGAGTGACAAATTTAATTGCCTTTACATAAGAAGCCCAACTCAAAACCCTACCTTTAACTTCCTTAATAACCACTTCCAGCGTAGAACTTCTATTCCAAAAACAACACCTATCACAGTCTCCCCAAATGGACCAAAAAACTACAAAAATAAGCAATCTCCACACCACTTTCCCAACTTTACCACCCCTCCATGCCAAGCCCACATCAGATCCGCAATAGAATTCGGCATCACCCACACAAATGGAAAGCATCCAGGAAATGGTCCCACAAATGTGGGCCCCATGCGGGCCCTGCTTAATTCAGATAAGACTAACTTTGGGCCCAATGTGGAAATGCACATGGTTGGGATCAACTAATGGTGGCCTTAAGTGGAAATGAGCATGGTTAAGATTGACTAACAATGGGCACTACATGGTTATGATCATCTAGCGTTGGGCCCCACATAGAAATACACATGCTCATGATCAATTAGTGATGGGCCGTGTGATTACAATCATCTGAAAAATGGGACCCAAGAGGAAAACACATGGTTAGGGTCAACTAATAATGGACCCACATGGTTAAATCATTTAAAGATGGACCCATGTGGAAATATACATGGTTAGGATCAACTAACGATCAGCCCACATTGATAAGATCATCTAACAATGGCCCCAACGTGTAAATACACATGGTTATGATCGACTAACAATCAGCCCAAATGGTTAAGCATCTATAGATGGGGCCCAATGTGGAAATCACATGGGCATGACCGATTAGTGATGGGGCTCACATTGTTAAAATCATCTAATGATGGCAATGTGGAATATTGATGGTTAGATTGACTAAGGATGGGAGCACATGGTTAGTGGTTACAATCATCTAGATGAGGAAAGAGAAAATTGGTTGAGATTGGAAGAAGAACAAATATGAAATTTCCTCTCAAGTGGGGAATAGTACTTCTTACATTTTAAAACGGAATTTGGAAAGGGCCATCGCCTGGAAATTTTAAGAAATGGAAAATTTGATTTTCCATTAAAATTTTGAAAAAAAAAAAAAAGGAAAATTTATTTCTACAGAAAATCGATTTCCACTTCACAATTTCAATTAATCCAAACAGGCCCTTTAAATTAAATTTCTTGGAAGACAAAAAAGAAAAAAGAAAAGGAGAGAGAGGAGAGAGAGAGAGAGAGAGAGAGAGAGAGAGAGAGAGAGAGAAGAATCCTTTACTGTCATGATAAGTACATACATGTTCTAAACTGTTAATAATGATGATACATATATTACTTTTCTTTGTGTATATTGATGGGAAATGGATGATTGATGAGTTTTTAAATTTTCTGATTAATTTATATTTTCCGCAGATATTCTCAATTTTTTTAAGAATCAGAAAAAAACTTACGATTTACAATATGATTCAACCCTATTATGACAGGTGATACAATAGCAATTTTGACTACATTATTTTACGCTCCTACGATTCTATAATGTTGTGTTTAAACGGGATTTTCACAATCTGAACTCTTTAACCACCCAGATTCAGTAAACTGAAGCCCAATCTGCAATTTCCATAGCCCTAACTTAGGCCTAAAGAAATCTTAGTCTGGAACTCTGCAGTCTGTAGATTTTATTTTTTTTTTCCTGCAGTTTTCTACAGAATTTTCCCTGCAGTTTCTGCTGTTATTCAGTTTTCTGCAAGCTTTTGTACATTCTAAACCTAAAATCACCCTCCTAGAAACAACCTCTAGCTAAAATCACAACATCACACTAATTTCCTGAAGATGTACAGCTTTCATCATATATATATATATATATATATATATATATAGAAGCTATACGGTTTTATTATGGAGTTGATACGTAGGATGCTTTGGAAGAATATTAATAGACATGGAGTTCCCTAACAACTGTTTACATTTCTGTTTAACTTGGAAGTCTGTGTGCCAGTTTTTTAGTGGTTTATATGATGTCATAAGAGTCTAAAATAGCAGATATCCATTATATTTTCTGCAGATGTTCTCAATTTTTTTAAGAATCAGAAAAGATCTTATGATTTACAATATGATTCAACCCTATTATGACTGGTGATACAATAGCAATTTGACTACATTATTTTACGCTCCTACGATTCTATAATGTTGTGTTTAAACAGGATTTTCACAATCTGAACTCTGTAACCACCCAGATTCAGTAAACTGAAGCCCAATCTGCAATTTCCATAGCCCTAACTTAGGCCTAAAGAAATCTTAGTCTGGAACACTGCAATCTGTACATTTTCTGCAGCTTCCTGCAGATTTTTTTTTCCTGCAGTCTTCTGCAAGCTTTTGTAGATTCTAAACCTAAAATCTCTCCTAGAAACAACCTCTAGCTAAAATCACAATATCACACTAATTTCCTGAAGATGTACAGCTTTCATCATATATATGAAATTATGAATGCATAGAAGCTATATGGTTGTATTATGGAGTCGATATGTAGGATGCTTTGAAAGAATATTAATAGACATGGAGTTCCCTAATAGCTGTTTACTTTTCTGTTTAACTTGGAAGTCTGTGCCAGTTTTTTAGCGGTTTATATGATGTCATAAGAGTCTAAAATAGCAGACATCCAGTTCATTCACTTTTATCTTGAATCAAGGTATATAAAAGAGGCATCTACTCCCCCACATATGAGAGCTATGCTGACAATGATTTGAAATAAAGAAAAGATTTTTCTTACAGCATATGCTGCTTGTTCAGTGGAAGGAGGTGAATGCTAGTATTGACTACTGAACTGTTACGTTACAGCTCGGTCCTGGCACTAATTTATTAATTCTTCAGTTCTCCCTTGTCACTGCTCTTCAAGAGTTTATTGCATCTGAATCTGGCAATTTCAGTTCAGATCCAGTTTCTGCAGACTGCACTTTGTCTGCGTGCCAGTTTTTTAATGGTTTATATGATGTCATAAGAGTCCAAAATAGCAGACATCCAGTTCATTCACTTTTTTCTTGAATCAAGATATATAAAAGAGGCTTCTACTCCCCCACATATGAGAGCTATGCTGACGATGAGTTGAAATAATGAAAAGATTTTTCTTACAGCACATGCTGCTTGTTCAGTGGCAGGAGGGGGTGGGGCGCATGTGAATGCTAGTATTGACTGCTGAACTGTTACGTTACAGCTCAGTCCTGTCACTAATTTATTAAATCTTCAGTTCTCCCTTGTCATTGTTCTTCAAGAGTTTATTGCATCTGAATCTGGTAATTTCAGTTCAGATTCAGTTTCTGCAGACTACAATTTGGCTGCATAACCCACAATTTTCATGGGCTTGTTTGATTAGGCCCAAGCCCAACATGGGGGCTTTAAAGTAAATCCCAAAGCCTGGCCCAACATGAGATGAGCCTTAAAAGTTCATTGGCTTACCCAACCCATTAACAATCTATCACCATTTGTTTGCTCAGTCTTGACTATTGATAACCTCCAGCGAATATCTCTGGTTCTCCCCAACATTTGTTTGCCTTGCATGGTGGACGTGGAATTGATTGATCACATGTTCATTCATTGTTCTTTTACCCGTTTGATTTGGGAGTCATTCCTGGCCGCGGCTCAGATTCCTTGGGTCATGCCTCGATCCGCGGATATCCTCCTCTGGGAGTGACATGGAGGAGGTGGTGGGCAAGGCAGGAAAATAGTTTGGAGGCTCATCATTATGGCCTTATTTTGGGCAGTTTGGAAGGAAAGAAATGGGCGCTACTTTCGAAATGGCGGGACTTCCGTGGAGAGAGTAATATGTGTTATTAAAGATCTTGTCAAGAGTTGGGCTCCTTGTGCTAATGTAGCCAACGCTGAGTCTGTTTCTTCCTTTTTGGGTTGTTAGTGTTTTTGTTTTGCTTTATTCTTTTCCCGCCTTGTGGCGGGCTTCTTAATAAAGTTACTATTGCCTTTAAAATAAAAACAGTCTATCACCATACAGCAGGGAAAGTAATTCGCATCAAAATCAAATTCAATCCACTAACCTGGGCAAGAAGATTGTCATCAGTAGGCAGTTTCAGATCATCCTTGGTATTCCCATTTTCAGTCAACAGACTCACCTGCGGCATATAATATCAATTTCAGATCAAACTCGACAAACAGAATACAACCATATATAGTCATGATAGGACTAGGAGACACTTAAACATACAAATCCATCTTCAGAGATGTCAATCAGCTGGTAGTCGGTACGGTTAACATGGGGAACCTGCAACATAAAACACAATAGAGATGATGCCTTGAGAAGAGTACTGGACTTTCCATAAAGCAAGCAGAGGGAATTATCAGTAGAAAAAGTTCACCAGAATAAGAGTGCTTACATCACAGTTATGAGATGAAGGTACAATGTCCTCGAGTTTCTTTCCATTGAATATGTCAATGGCAACGAAGTGGCATTTTGCATGGCCATGCTTGCCAGTCTTGGAAGTTGAAACCTCAACAACCTATTTTAAACAAACACCCCTCAAACTTATAAAGCTTTCCAATGGAGTAAGGACAAATAACAACACTATTTTTCAGTCCCAACTTCTGCCAAAAACAAAACCAAGACCATGAGGCCTCCACGCGCTATGAAAGACTCACCACTTCCAAGAATTGGTTTTGCAACAACAGAAAACTACTAACAGTAGCATATATAACTAAAACATTTCAAATTCCACCAGAAGACACTCTACAAGAGCATGGACACCAGATCATCAATGAAATGTCATTGATGCCAAATTAAAATATTCTAATTGACGTCAGCTGATTGCAGCAGCAAGACCCAGAAAACACACCTATTATATGTATCAAAGACAACAAATACATAATTAGCAACAAAACCATAGTTAGAAATTGTTTAAATTAGAAAATGGTCATTACCACATAATATGACCATACAATGAATATTGTTGCTATTAAACATTCCAGATCAAATTTTGAATCACAATAAGGCAAAGTGATAGACAAATCAACGAAAACAGTCGAAGCCATTACAGAAGTGTATAAACTCCATCATACTTATATAATAACTCATGCAACTGTTAACACATGGTGCAGTCTGGTGGCTACAATATTATATGCAGAATATTATATAACTTTGACATAAAAATGTATGCCATTTTGGAATGCAGACGCAACATGCCAGACAGGGAACCACGAGAACTCTACATATTGACACATCCGTGCAGATATATGATGATGTTGAAAAACTTATTTGTATGTTACATTTAAGTCCATAAATGCATAAGCTATTTTAAAAAATGTATCCAGATAACTAGAAATGAATTAGAAGTATATCAATATTATAGGTACTGCTAAAATACAAGAAAAATGTAAACTAACACGATAGATGTCATGGTATTCAATAAGTGTCTGAAATGGCCTGAGTTAAAAATTTTGGACCATTACAGAAAAGAAAAAAAAAAAAAAAAAAACGGCTACTTTTTGTCTATATAAAAACTGGCATTGTGTGGTGTTTTGTACACTCTTCTCTTCTTTTTTTCGTGCCTTCTGTTTTCTAGAATGTTTCTAAGGTGATTTTGACTATCTCATGCAATCTTTTGAGATTAAAACATAAAATCTAGCCATTTTGGAAGCACTGAAACTCAGGAGGCTGAATTTGGAAATAAATAAATAAATAAAGAGAGAGAGAGAGAGAGAGAGAGAGAGAGAGAGAGAGAGAGAGAGAGTAAAAATTCAAATTTTCTTGTTCTTTCTTGCCAGAAAATGTTTAGATTCAACATTTCATCACCAAAAGTATCCAGATCTTACTAAATTTGTGGTCAATGTGGCATTGTTTTTCTAGTTTTCGTTTTTTTTTTTTTTTTTTCTTTTACATTTTTGCTTTTTTACATAATTTTCAGCAAAATTTAAAATTTCCTTTTGGAGTGTGAATTGTTGGAATACATGTATGCTCTTTTGATTTACAGATGCATGCAATAAATGAAACTTTTTCATCTGATTTTCTATTTCTAATCATTTTTTTTTAAATCAGCTATTTTTGTAACGAGTAGTGTTAGGTTTAATTTTCAAGAAGCCAGAGGCAGTCTTCAGTAATGCAAATATGGATATTATAGAATGGGCTAGTTGTATCAAGTAAGTTAAATTTGGCTCTCATGAAGTTGCACTATTTACCAACTGTGTGGGCTGGATTGCTCTATTTACCAGCTATTTCCAACTTGCAATAAAAGAGAGATGGAGACCGCCTCATGAAACTGCTCTAGTATATCCATTTATCGTGTATCTTCTATTGCAAATTGGAGACAGTTTAGGAACATCTCATTAATGAAGTAATAGGGTTTATGATTTGGTTTCTTAAGTAGGGGTCGAGAAAAGGCTATAAAGCCATAAGAATGGGATCGAGTGATGAACAATGATATTATGAATTATTTTGATTGAGAAAATTGTTTTTGATCTTGTGTTTCTTGTCAGTACGAACATGGTCTAGCAGCGGTGCTTCTAAACAACTACTGGGAGACAGTCCCTTAGGCTTTTCGTGGGATGATTCCAAATATCTGTCCAATTTTATTCTTCATTTTGCTGCTATTCTTTTCTTTTGTTTTATTGATTCTTTAGTTTCCTTGCTGCAATTTAAGAAGAATGCTGAATTGGAGCATCTTCCTAGGTGGTTTTTGATCTTCAAAATTGGTATATATTCTCATCTATCCTAGTAAATCTGGTTCCATCTTCGATTTATCCTAGCAAATTCAATTAAATATTTGACTGCTCCATCTACTGGGGGATGCAACATGACAATGAGAAGGCCATCAGTGAAGAAAGGAAGGTGGCATTTGATTAGAAGGATACTAAAATATTATGGGATTTGGTTAGAAGGATATGCTGATGGCTTCACTTCCTTTTTGGTCAATTCATTGGTAAGAGATGGAAAAGGATGCGCTTTGCCTTCAAGCGGAAGAGATTGTAGACCATCTTCTTCTGCATTGTCCCTTCTCTTCAGATATATGATGGAGTGTCCTCCATCCCACTAGGGTTTCATGGGTTATGCCGAGTTCTATAGATGAGCTGCTCTATGCCTGGCATGCGGATCCTGGGGGAGCTCTAGGCAAAAGGAAATTGAAGATTATTCTCCTTGTTGTCTTCTAGGCCATCTGGGCAGAGCGTAACAACCGTTGCTCTCTCTCTGGGATTGGGCCCCGTAATTTTGTTCGTTGAGTTCGCGGCAGCCTCCATGTAGTTTTTGGCTTTCTTTTGTTTATGTTCTTTTTTTATGTGTTTTGTGCTTCTTTCTATTTTTGTGTTTTCCTTGTGTTGTTTGTTTTTTCAACAAAAATTCTCATCTTTCAAAAAAAAAAAAAAAAAAAAAAAAAAAAAAAAAAAAAAAAAAAGGAAAGGATAGGATTAACTGGAAATCACGGGTGTTTAGCAGAAGGATGCAGAAGGACCGGAGCTCCCTTCCTGCCACCCTCATTGTGGCAGTTGTTATTGTCGCTGCCAGTTGATGTGGTTGTTGTTGCAGCTTATTTGACAATTTATGTAGCAGTGGCTCTAGCATGACCAGTTGATGTGGCAGATAAGGTCAGAATGCCAGCTTGCCTGTCGACTGAAAAAGCCTCTGAGAAGAAATGCAGCAAGCAAGCAACAGGCGCCGCTCCTTCAAATGCTTACATAGTCAAAGGCCAACGCATGTTTTATTAATAAGCTTTTCAGGGCTATCCAGCTGAAAAACGTATGAGTGCTCAACTCTTTAGCTGAGAATTGAGTACTATTAATATCCCGATATAACGATTTTTTTAAGGATTCTTTTTAAAGGATTTTTTTCAAGAGTAATGGAATTTTATTAAAGACACGCTAGAAACCACCAGCGAGAAAAGAAGACAAAAGGAAAATACATAATAAGTTAGGTTTATTGATTAAAGTGTTAGACAATCATCACAACAGCTAACAATACAATCAAGGCCAAGCTAGCAACAAACTGAATTTACAATCCAAGCAGCATTGAGACTTCAGCAGTGTTTACATCCTTATCCCTGGAAACCCATTCTAAAACAACCCTCCTAGATTGCCCCAAAACATCTTCCCAAAGTCCCTGTTTGTTGAGGAAGCTTAGACAATCCTGATATAACGATTAACCACCATAGATGAAGAGAACTTCCCATTCCAACTATCATCCACAACTAGAGACTTAAGAGCACCACGGCGATGAGCGAAGCATGTCGTGAGGAAAAAAAAAATGAGATTTTTGAAATCACATGCTCTTGAACCTGATTCAAATTGCACTCAACAGAATTCTCTTGGAAGTACCATGGTTCAATTAGGGGTTTAGACTTTTCATATGATGGGAATGGAGAGCCCTCAAGGAACTTCTCATGAAGAGCCATCAAAACTGAGCTTCCAATTATTGGTCACTTTTGCTCATAGCCTTTGATGTCATTACTCAAAACATTCAACCAATTATGAAGCATAGCAAATGTTGAAACACCCCCGAATTCCTTTCTCAACTCTCAAGAGAGCCCGATTGATAAATTTCTTTTGATCCTTTCAATAATGCTACTTCATTGCGTCCTCAAAATATGGATTTTTTTTTTTCTTGAAATATACCCCAACACAATGCAAAAGGGAGGTGCCATAATGCCAACCCTTAAAGATGCTGCAATAACTTATCCCTAAAACAAATGATTAACTAATCCTTGGGAGGGAAATCAACAAAGCCTCCTCTTCATCTATAAGGCTGTCACCAATAACAAGGGGCTTCCCTTGTGATGAGCCATCAAAACTGAGCTTCCAATTATTGGCCACATTTGCTCATAGCCTTTGAGGCCATTACTCAAAACGTTCAACCAATTACGATGCATAGCCAATGTGGAAACACCCCCGAATTCCTTTCTCAAGAGAGCCTAATTAATAAATTGCTTTTGATCCTTTCAATAATTTTACTTCATTGGGTCCTCAAAATATGGATTTCTTTTCTTGAAAAATACCCCAACACAATGCAAACGGGAGGAGGTGCACAATGTTTTAAATATCGACGATATCGACCAATATATCCCATGATATATATTGTATCCCACTTGTACGATACGAAACACACAAGTAATACTGATATATCCCATATGTTCAATCCAATGAGCATTTTCAATTTTTGATCCTTTTTTTTGTTGAAATTATGTTAAAGTAATGTCAAATGGTTAAAAATCCATTGGTTCTTCATGTTTTGCATGAAAAATCATGGAGTTTGAGCTTTGATTTCGATATCCATTGGTTCTTCATGTTCTCCATGTTTTTTTTTTTTTGAAAATTTCCTTCAAGTTGTCAATTGAGACTAATTTCAAAGTATTTCGGATTATTTAATGAAATAATCATCACATACACTCTAATTTCGAAATTTGAGTGTAGGTAGTCCGATTTGGGAAATTTTGAAAAAAAAAAAATCAAAATTTTCCCAATCTCCCAAATTGCTTGCAATGTTGCATTCAGAAAACAAAATCAAGCATGTATGAGTGTTGATCTACTGTTTTTTTAACTCCTCGTCAATTTTCAGAAAATAAAAATCATTTTTAATAAAATATTACTAAAATATTAATTTTTTTTAGAAAATTTCCCTTCAAACGACTGTCAATCAAGACTAATTTCAAAGTATTTAGGAGTGTTTGATTAAATGAACATCACATACACTCTAAATGTTATGCATTCAATTTGAATATAGTTCCATTAGCTCAGTCAGATAGAGCATAGCTTAGGACCTTATACAAAGGAAACCTATTGTGTGCACTTCTCTTTTGTGATGTTATGATTTAAAAGTGTGTATTAAAGTCTTTTTTAACAATCCCTGAAGTTTTCATTGAAAAATTCAACCATTTTCCCAATGTTTCTCTATGTTTCCCAAAAAGTGCGATAAATTACCCAATACAAATGATACATCCCGTGCAATAACCAATGCGTATTTCTATCCCAAGGATGCGATATGTAACGCAATACCAATATTTCACACACTGGAGGTGCCATAATGCCAACCCTTAAAGATGCTGCAATAACTTATCCCTAAAACAAATGATTAACTAAACCTTGGGAGAGAAATCGACAACATGGTTCCTCTAAAGTTTCAACTATTTTCGAAAACCAACACTAACCAACATGTCACCTAAGTTCCCGATTAAATTAGAAATTAAATATGGAAGAATTTGTTAACAAAACCTAAACAACTCACCAGCACTCTTTAAAGAAATACCCCCAAATTTCCTAAAATAGAATATTTATAAAATATCACTCAAAAACCCTATGAACCATTTCAAAAAATAGTTTTGAACAAAAACCCTAACTAACCATAGAATTAAATGCAAAACTCACAACTTTTTTAGTTGACAAATATATCCTAAATCCCATCCAATGTTTTTAAATAGCTTTGCTATGTAGCATGTAGCTTAAACTACATAGCGTAGCTTAGCCCTGATGCCACATAGCTGATGAAAACAGCTTAAGTCATAGCGTAGCTTAGCCTTGATGCCACATAGCTGATGAAAACAGCTTAAGTCATGTGTAGCCTACTCTACGTGCTAATTTTTCATACATGCACACTCCGTACCTATGGTACACCCTACGTAGCGTACATTACAAGTTATTTTTCACTAAAACATTCAGATCAATTAATGTCTTCAATGATTTGCTAGATTTTCATTTTTTTAAAGTAAAAATTAGTTAGTCTTTATAATGATTCAAGTAACATAATATTATTATTAAATCAATTAGGTTGCTCTTGCTTTACCTATATACTTAATCTTAGCCAAATTTTCCTATTATGTTGTGTTGTGTTGTGTTTGATTGCACCAAATGTCATGGAACTTAATTAAATTTCATTATTAATTAGACTAATTTGGTGCAAAATATCATAAATTTTCATGATATTAAGTGCATCCAAGCACGACCTTAATTAAAAATATAACAATAGTGTGCAGCTTACGTTACATGCCATGTAGATTAAGCCTCACGCTTCAAAGAGGTGAACAACTGAACACTGTGCTAGGCACTATTCGCTATTTCAAACACCGATCCCATCAAAACTATGGTATTAAAAAATAGCTATGTAATGGTAACGGTGGGACCTATCACGTGATATGAGGCTGTAACACCCGTTTTGAAAAAGACAGCCGTAACAGCCGGTAATGATTCAATACGGGCCTGTAACAGTCCAATAGGCCGATACATTTTCTTCCTCAAATTTTTTTTTAACCGCTACAAGGTTGTAATGGCCACTAGGGCCCATATCATAAAGGCCATAAGGCTGACCGTTACAGCCACTATTACTGTTATCGAATACCTTGGTCAAAGCCATGCAACCTGACACTGCCAATCATAACTCCCCAATTTCATGTTAGAACCACCTGATGCTGAGCTCGTTTGAAAGCTAACTAACTAGGGTTTTCGACGGGGCCAATATTGAGTTATTTCAACATCATTTAGCACTTGAAAAGCGGGCCCATAAAAACAGAGATGAAAATAGAGGGCCTATAAACTGGTATAACTATTCTTATGCGACTGCAAATATCAACGGCCTGCCAAATATGTGAAAACTGTCGACTAGTGCCATTGAGGTCTGATTTGAGTTGCATCAGAAGAGGAGGAAAGAAACCACTTGAACAATGGGTGATCAATTCTTAGTGTTCGAGGGGTGTGGTTCCTCAAAGAAACAAAGGAGGGTTAAGAGAACTATCTTGAAGAAGAAAACCCAGTATCTTCATTTTTCAAGCGTTAAAAATTGAAAAAGTCAATTACCACCTAATTGTGGAAATTCTGAGAAGGGTAGAACTGCATAAGGCAGAAAAGTTGCTGGACAATCTGGGTCCTCAGGTGGGATCATTGTTTCTTTGTGATGAAGATTTTGTAACTCAAGCGGAGGATATCTCTAGCAAAATTTCAGATTTCAATAAAAATTTGAATGTCGCAGGAAAATCTTCAATGTGTTCTTTTCGCTGTAAATGGTCTCTCCCGAGTCTGGATTGAGAATGAGGAATGATATCTGGGAAGAGCTGAAATAGGCGATCAAGGGGAAAACAGTTCTCTATCAATTGTGGCATGCAATAGACACATGTACTAGTCTAGATGGGTAAATCAACAGTCCTCCATAAATATAATTCTGACAGGAATTAATGCACAAAATCAGCAGCTTTAAATCAATTTTCAACATCTTAAACTCACAAGCAGGGTTCTGAATATTAGTATTGAGGGGTGTATTCACCTGTATCGGACCATGTCGGTCTTTGTTAAGCAAAAGAATTTAGGAAAAATTAGAAAAAGGGGAAAAAGAGAACTTTAATCATCTTTTCTTCTTCTTTTTTCTGTTTTTTTTTTTTTTTTTTTTTTTTTTTTTTTTTTTTTGGAAATGTATATGTTGGTGTTTTTTGGCCATTCTTTGATAAGAATGATGTCTGTTGGCTTGACCCATTGAAAGTCAACCAAATGGCCCTAATTAAACAAATGTGAAAACCGATGCAACATAGGAGTACCATATCCGAATTGGCCTCTACCAAACATATTGGTTGAAATTTATTTATTTTTAGCCAAAGAAATAAGGAAAAAATCAGCAAAAAGGGAGAGATGAGAAATTCAAGAATCTATCTTTTATTGTTTGTATTTTGGGCATGTATAAAAATGGTGTTTCAGACCATTCTTTGACAAGAATGTTGTCTATCAGCTTGACCTATTGAAAGTCAACCAAATAGGCCCTAAGGAAGGACATGAATCAAGCATGATTTGGTGGGTTGGGCTTCATTACATGGAAATACAATAAAAAGATATCTTTCAAATAAATAAATAGAAAGATGAAAAAAAATGAAAAAGGTGATGGTTTACCCTTTTTCACAGTCCACTTAACTTAGATTTGACGAATCCCACCATGATCTTGCGTTTTGATCCCAAATTGACCTAGATCTAATCTCAAACTGTTTTTTAAACTTCCTCCATTATTGAAATGAAAAAAAAAAAAAAGTTAAGAGAAAATGACAAAGATTTTGAAAAATAATAATAATAATAATAAATTTGAGCCTCTTTCTAGGCCATATCAGCCCTATGGCCAATATGGCCATTTTTTAGGGATAGGCAGATTCAGACCCGTATCACATCCGACCAATACAGACACAATCTGGCCATATGGGCAGATATAACACCAACGTTCAAATCCATGCCAACAATGTTAAGTGGGCAAACCTCTTTGATTTCCTAGCTCAAGAACCCAACTACGGTCAGAGGCCCTGGGAGTGGGACCCTGGGGGCTATATTTCCCACCCCCGGTTTGGATTCTCAATGGACCCGAATTGGGGTTGAATTTGGAGCTACAACAGATACCATGCATATCTGAGAATTGTGGATCATACAGTGCTAGTAAGAAGAAAAGATGGAAAAAAAAAATGTCAAGTCAACAAAAATAAAAAATTTCAACAGAAAATAGTCCATGAAGGGAACTCAATTTCAAACAACAAACCCTAAAATCCAGTAAATCGCACACTCTCACACCCGAGAAACTCATCTATCAAACACCGTACGAAAAAGAGTGCAAATGATCTAAAACAAACCCTAAAGGTTTTCGAACAATGGATGTGTGTTCCATGCACGCATCCACATACAGATTGGTTTACACACACATCGGACACGAGATGCAACGGCCCATAGCAAAATCCAAGAGATTGGAACCATCCACACACAAACATTGGACACGAGATGTAACGGCAAGTCAAAAAAATCCGGCGGAATGAAACGATCCAATCGGTGACCTGCAACAGATGGTGAGAGAGAATGTTGCAACCGTCAGAATTGCACAGGTCCATCGATCTGCCATGCGATTTAGGAGAAGTGGTCCATCGATGCTAGGGTTCATACAACGAATAAATGAAGACACGTGTTCAATCCGATGAATATTTGGAGATAATCGTTCCTAAAAAATTATAATAATAAAGAAGAAGAAGAAGAAGAAGAAGAAGAAATCACAGGAGAGAGAAAGAGGGAAGGAAGAAGGGAAACCTTGCAAGGTCTTCCTTTGATTACAATATAACCGTTCTTTCGGATGGTTCCAGCTTGCTGCGGATAGGTTTTCGAAGCTCCTGCATCTGCCTTCGATTCAAAGTGATGTTCTTCATCAGACATTTTTTCTTCTTTTTTCTTTCTTTTTTATTCCAGAAGACAGAGAGGCGGAGAGATAGACAGAGGACTTTTTGAGATCTGATTAGGGAATTTGTTTCTCCTTCTCTACTTTCATACACGAAAGCAAGCTGAGGCTCGAGCGGATTAGATGTTACCCCGATAACACGTTTGCGGGTATTGCGCTGACGGTGGGGTCCACTTTGATGTATGTGTTGTATATCCACACCGTCCATCAGTTTTTTCAATTCATTTTAGTAAATGATTCGAAAATGAAGCAGATCCATTCTTAATTGTACCATACGTTAGGATTGAATACCAACCGTTAAAAACTTGTCGATGGTCACAAAAGCTAATATTTGCGTCGTCTAGGTCTTTGTGACCTTATCAACAGGTTCGATGACAAACCCAAGGAAGTTTTAAAGGGTGAGCGTCCAGCTACTACTATTTCTTATGTCGTGGTCTACTTAGATTTAGTTATACTTCTTCTTTTTTTTTCTCCTGACAAAGCATCTAAATGAGCTAGAAAGCCTTATGACGGCCTCCTCCATATACAGCACATGCATCAAGGCAGCCCCAGGTCAGGGCGACAACCACCAATGTGTCACCTGGGTAACACGCAATCCCTTTCCATGTCACCTATCAGTTTCAAATTCAGTCACATGAGTTGTCCAAGTATCTCAGAATCTAGTGTGCGGCTCAATGCAAATTGAGCAACTAAGACCCCAAGCATCGAGTTGGGCAAATGCGTTGCTACGAGAATATACGACCCAGATTGAATAGGATAAGGTGGTGTTCATCCAATTTAGATGGGTTGCGCCTTTTCCTTCCATATAAAAAGACTTTTCAATGCATATTAAAACAAAGGTAAATATTTATGGTTAGCTTACATATTAAAATAAAAAGTAAATATTTATGGTTAGCTATGAAAAACAACTACGGAGCAAAGGAGAACTTACTTGATATTTAAATTGAGCCTAGCGTATAAGCATAGACTCGAATTACAACTAAAGTTGACAGCTGCTGATTATACTAAAGAATGTAAATACTGATAATGTTAAGGAGCATAAAGTAATTAAAAGATTGATTTGATTTGATTTGATTGGTATGAGACCCCTTCTTCTACTGAATTCATTTGCTATTTATAGCCTTAAATTGACCATGTGAATGCTTCCTATGTTTTGACGGTTACAATAATTGTTTCAACATTACAGACCTTCTAGAGCCCTCAAAGTTTGCCACATATCTTGGTAACTGCTTCAGGCTTCATTATTGACTCAACCATGTTTCACTCGGCCACTCTTATTTGTGAATGACATGATACCGCTCGAGAGATGACAGCTGTATTATCGCAAAATCCTCTTCAGGTATTTCTCAGATCTCGAATATACCACGCAACTCTAGTAAAATTACATGTGCCCCCTTCTAATTAGCTCCCGGTGAGTGAGAAATATTATATATTTCTCCCTTATTGTGCATTAATTTTATAAGCATAAATGTGTTTAACTAATTTATTTATGTATGTTTTGCTATGCGAGGTGATTTGGAGAGCTAAGATGAAAAAAACGATTAAAAAGAAGTTTAATGCTCAAAGAATGAACAAGTAAAATTTTAGAGATTTTGAAGTGATTAATAAAGATTTCAAGTGTTAAAGATTCAAGAAAACTAAGTGCAAAAGAGAGAAAGAAAAGATTGACAGAATCATAAAGTACATCAATAGAAATAATAGACTGTTCGGTCCCACCTGACGTTGGTTCGGTCCAACCGAATGTGCACAGAATAGTCCAACGACAAATTGTGATTTTCAGACTTAATTCGGCTCGACACATAAGTGCGACCGAAACTATGTTTAGTGCTACTAAATAAGAGTTCAGTGCGATCGGAGGGAGACAGAGAATTCAACTACAACTGAGAAAGTAATTCGGTATAACCAAAGTGATGTTCGATGCGCCCAAAGACTACAGTCAGTGCAACCGAAGCGTAATATAAGTGCATAAATTTGAAGTCGGTTTCAAGTCGATGCGAGTTTTTTCTATATAAAGGGATAAATTTAACCTTCCAAAATATGAATTAAGGTAGAAGAGATGGAGTAAGGAGTTGTGGAGTTTCTACAGAATCCTCCTTCTTCTCTAATCATTCAATTCTTCTTCGGTTTTTATGTTTTTCTTTTAAGTTTACTTCAATCATGTATATGGGGCTAAGGCGAAGCTTGTAGTTATTTTTAATGTCTTAGTTTACTTTGTTTCAAGTAATTGGTTTGATTGTTGAAAAAATCATTGGTGTCGTTTTGAATGAAGATTTATTTTTAGTTTACTTCGATCCATTGTCGACTCTGGACACTTGTATGCTTAGGAAATCTAAGAGTAATTACTTATCTATTTTACAAGATATTAATATGTAAAATCTATTTATCTATCATATACTAAGGGCACGATAGATGCTTTGAATTTCCTATGATCAATATTTTGATGCTTTACGTGGGAACCAATTCAATTGAAGCTATGTTTGTATATGAATGATAATTTAACCGCTCTATTATCCGGTTGGATAAGATATGACTTCGATTCCAGTTGAGTTATATGATTGAATGAAGTTAATTAAACATTAAGGATGGGTATAAGTGGATCATTGGCGCTCTAGTGTTTTATCTTTATTAATTTATTTTTTCTCAATTACATCGTTGTTTCTTAAATCAAAATCCTTGAGTTAGTTTTATTTTGGTTATAAGGTGTTTAAGAAATCACACAAATATAAGTCCATGTGGGTTCGACCTCGATCTCATCAAGTTATTACTACATCGCCTCTCTGCACTTGGGGTTTGTCTTAATCAACTCTTGTAGCAACAGACAGAAATAGGGTAAAGCATTGCCCCCCACATCGCTTCGCCTTTGGGTAAAATGTGAAAGCGACATGTGACCCATCATAAATGCAGTCGTCCTTTATGCCACGTGGCGACGCCTCATTTACTATGCTAAGACAATTTTAAATGATGGTCAGGTTTTCTTTTTTTCTTTTTAATAGAGATCTACTCTTGTGGCGATGTGTGTATAAGCGGCGTACCATACGAGATCATGATTACACCCTAATTAATGCACCCAATTCCGATCGATATAAACTATATTTCAATACGTTCCCAATTTCTCACGCTCTCTTCCTTATTTCTTTTTCTTCAAAAACCTAACTTTCTCATTCCTGTGATGGTTGCTTCCACATCCTCTGTGTCCCTTACTTTCCACCAAAATTATCTAATATATACATTAGACAGCCTTTCCAAAAAGTTCACCAATGAGATCATCTTCAAATCGCCACTAGAAGATTACTATTGCTTCAGACCAGCTTTCTTTGCCAAAATCAACACTGATAAGATCCATCCATTGGATCGTTTCTTTCCAAATTGTCCTGGCGAGAACATGTTAATCCAATTTCAATTGATTCTGGATCCTTCCAATGCTCTAAAAACCTCACGATCCTGGTTGAAACCTTTACTATGATGGTGTGATTGATTTGATCACATCGCTGCACAATATGAAGCTTATTAGAGAGAGATTAACATCTATGAATGCATCAAACTATCATTGTTTGATTATGCACCAAATCTCATCTTCTCACTGCAGCATCAACATTTTGGAATTCGTCCACCAATATATTCTTAATTCTGGACATTTGTGCTCTTACCCAACTTCTACCTTGTTTTTTTCCAAGTTTTGCCCACGATGAAGAAAGACATTTCAATAACAAGGTTGGCAAGGCCTAATCCCATTTCATACTTGCGTACCGTAAATATGAAGGCTAAGTTGAGTATGAAGAACACACAACCTTCATATTGTTATGAATCTGTCGTCACTTCCTTTGTGTAAATGCCCTCTAGATTACCAATGAGTACATTCAACTGGCCGAGGCACTCACACAAGGTCAAAAATTAGCCCTTGTACCTTTTGTTCTCAGTCACCTGTACAAAGGCATGTATGAGTTGACCACCAAAGGTTTATTCAATAGCAGAGGACCGTTGTAGTTGCTCCAAATGTGGCTCTATAAATACTTTCATTCTTTTCTTGTACATTCTCCTCCTCCATCTGATATCATTTATACCTCTTATGGTCATCGCAACATCCATTTGTCTGCACATTTTCTACATATATGGACTCCCTTTCTTTCCTCTAAATTCTGGTAAGCATTATTGCACTTTTATCTATTTTTACTTAAATGAATTTGGTACAGCCTAGTTCACAGACGATTTTGAAGAAAATGATGAACAAATAGCCTCACTAATGCTTAATACTTGAGAAAGTTACCTCATTTGCAAGGATCTCCCTTACGGCGACTCGGTCGAAACTGGAAAAAATGTCAAGGCTGGAATCAAGCAATATTGTCCAAAATTGCTTGCTCGACAGTTTGGCATCTTCCAATGCATACGCTGTCTATTTTACCTAGAAAACTTACAACTAACCCCCTTGCTCTCAGTCGATTTTCAATCAGGTCGATCTCTACAATTCTCTCCATTTCTACTTTCCAGTTAGCTAGTATGTCTTTTGACCTTCCTATATTTCCAAATCATCCCCAGTTGATGGACACTTTTTCTGACTACTGGTCACTAAACCCGCTGAGCTCATTACTACTCAGCTCTACTATTCAATGATTTGCTAGGAAAGAAGAAAGCTATATCCCAATTGGTCATGATTTCCAGTCAAATAACAACCAAGTCGAAGAATATATCAACCGACACTACAACCGTAGTAGTAGCTCAAGTGGCCGAGACTGCTCCTAAACCAAAACGGTAAAAAATTACGGTGAAGGGGCGTGTTCTTCGAAAAACTCCTGCCCAATTTCTCAATATGCTCCCACAAGGATCACTAACCTAGGACCTCCTCTAAGTCCATCTCCCAAACCTATTACTCTAGTTATTGTTCGAGCTGACCCAACCACACAACCGACATCAACGAGTCGACCAACATCAATCGTAACACGTAAATAAGTTGCATCACAGAAATCAGGTACTTTTTCGCCTGACGTTGTATATGCTTTAAAAATATATTTCAAAACTAAGTACTGGCTAAGGCTCTCCATTAAAGATTATGCCACGAAAATTGAGGAAGGCCTCAAATGTCATAGAGATGCTCATTATAATCAGTGATGGACTAGATAGTGGTAAGATAAGGAGAAATTGAATAACCCGGATCTTTCTTTCCATGACAAATATTTTACCCCATATAAACCTAATCCGCCACCATTCCTGACTTCTGCTCGACCGATGGCAATGATCATTAGAAATCATCGGTTAGTAAACAATCGATTCACCACAGTCACTGTCTATTCTGACTTAGGTGGATGTCACTTTTATTTCCACTTGTTTATGTTCTTTTTCATCAATTTTCTTTCTAACCACACTCTCTTTGCTTGTAGTCACTCAGGTGTTGTCGGCCGTGGAAAAGCAAGCTATTCGAGAACCAATACTTCAACAGATCAAAGAAGTTGTCGAAGCTGTCGAGGGGGTAAAGTTGCAGGTTACCAATTCTGAATGAACTTTGATAAGCGAACTCATTCATCTTCCTCCAATCCTATAAACAATGGTCGATGAAACAAAACATGTGCATACGGTTGATCAACCTCACATGCCCACCGTTGTTCTTGACCAAGGGGACGGAGAAGACAAAACTGAAGGGGACGCTCGCCCTCTATTAGCCACTCCCCAGAGTTCTCAAAGAGCTCCATCCTAGCGATCCAGCTGGCATCCACTCGACAACCATCTCCAGCTTTAGGATCTCCTCGTGACAAAGAAAAACTGCTTCAGTCATTCACAACAAGCGAAGTCGTCACCTTTGGCCAAGCCATAATGATAGAAGTTTAGGCGGACAATGTTAACGTCCCTCATTTAGAGCCAATACCTGATCCAACGCTGATATCAGTGATGGGGCTTTAGTGTCTCCTATGGTGACTAAATACATACTTCCAATCGAGGACATTCTCTCCTCCCTTCAGCAAGCTCTTTGCTGCGATATCAAGCTACAACAGCTTAAAGAGGAAATTCAGGCACTCATATGCCTAGGGGTGCAGGAGGTTGCGTTGACCGAGCTGATCGAGAAACTTCCCAAACTCATCGGTCTCTTCTGAGTCTTCTCTCGCTCGGATGACAACCTTGTGGTGAAATTGCCGGTACTTCGCAAAAATTTGGATCTCATGAAAGAATATTGCGAACTCCATACCATGAACGAGCATCTTAAATTTGAACAAGTGAATGCGATTTCTCAGGTGGCTACCGTTAGCAATGTTGCAAGGAAGCTATCGGCCGAACATGAAGAGCTAAAGAAATTTGATGCCGAGTTGGAGGATATGAGTGTACAAATTGTCACTCTAAAAGCACATTTGGAGATTCTGAGAAGGCATTTCAAGGAGAAGAAAGAGGCACATGATCAGAAGAAGAATGCAATTAAAGACATGGCCATGTTTGCCCAAGCACATATAGAGGCAATAGGCCAAATTAGGCGCACAACCTTGAAACATCAAGCAATTCTGACTAGGAAGAAGGATAGATAGGAGAAAGTGAATGACGCAATTGTTCGATTCTCTTCTTTTGATTTATAACTTGCATCCTATATATCTAGCAATTAATAGAATTGGCCTATGAGCCACCTTTCTATCTTGCTTTCTCGGCCATCTTTTTACTTAGCATTTTCTTTGCTTTTGCAATCTATAACTGTCTTGGTGATGTGGCATGCGAAAAATGAGGAATTGTGCGTTATTTCAACTGAAATAAATCTCATGATGGTTGCACATCTCAATTCCTCGTAATATGATGCGTTATTGCATGCCATTACTAGTAATGCATCAAACGTATGGGAGGCGTAATTGCCTATATAAACATCACTCAATCCCATATCGCAACTCACTAAAACCCACACACTTCCTCCCAAAACTTCTCATATGTTTAATTATAATTATGGCTTCCAACCAGTCTTCTTCTCCTTTCTTTAATCAGGCCAAGGCCTACCTGAAGGAGATTTTTTATCTCGACCTTGCTCACTATGGCCAATCTTCCCTCCTGTTCGACACTGCTTTCTTCATCATCGTTGCTTCTGAAGCTGCCAGTACTGATAAACCTTTGGGTGAAATCCTAGAGGTTATGAGGAAACTCCATCATCTTGGAGAGAGATACTTATAGCTCGAGTTTGAATTGCAGAGGGTTGGAGAATATCTAAGACAACAAGCCTCTGCTCGTGAAAAAATAGGATTCTCTGGGGTAAGGCTTATGGGAAAGCATGGAATGATCGACTTCATTGGAAAATGGTACACCAGTTCAACAAGATCGTGCTGCGAGTCTTCAAGCTTAGCACATTGAACTCATGGACAATATCAAAGAGAGAGCATACCTACACTACAAAGAATCTTGTCATCCCAGAGGATCTCCTTTGCTTCATGTACTTGTAGATTGTTGACTACCAGGCTTGGTTGAGTGAAAGCCTTGCTAACAAGAGGGAAACAGAGGACAAAGTTTCCTCGATCAACATCGTATTGATCAACTCTTGCACTTCCTGAACATCTTCATGGTTGAGGGGTCTCATTGGAAAATCCAGAAGGATACCTGCGTCATTCGTGAATTCGAGGAAATCAAGGCAGAATGTGCCTAAGCAGCTTCTCTTAGTCGGTGGCCATTTCTTTTCCTTTTTACTACATAACTCAACTCGGCTGGTGGCCCCCCTCCCTTTAATGAAATCACTTCATTTTCATATTATGTGTATCGCACATGCATTGCCACTCACTTGATCTTATCATTCCTAACATAAAATAATATTATTGCCATTGCGATATCGACATTTAAAACTTCAGAACAAACAATGATATTGTCGTTGTGGTCGATCGTATCCGATATAGGATGCTTGGCCGATGAGAATCTTTTGGATGCATGTGCACCACTAAATGGATGTGAAAAAGGATCAAGAACACCCCGCTTTCATTGAAATTTACCTTATCAGTCGACTCTACATAGAGTAAAATGTTGTCATTGATTGGGTTGTTGACGATTTTCTGCTCAACCTCCATCAAAACTTAGTATTTTCATCTTTCTTTTGGTCATAACTGTCTGGATGATGGGGCATATGAAAATTGGTAGTTATGCCCACCGATTTTTAAGGAGTCGACTTTTATTATGGCTACATGTTCCAACTTCTTAGGAACCGATCTGGCGCCACATCCTTTAATTCGGTCATCCCAACCGCCACATCTATCGAATGTGAGCATTAATTGATTCCGATGACGCTTATAAAAGCATCATTCATTTCTATTCCGCATCCTGCATCTTTCTTACTCCTACCTCTGAACCCTATCTACAGACTCCAACCCTCATGTCTTCCTCCATCTTTTATTCGCAATCCTTAACCTTTGAATGAGATCTTAACCATGGGAATTAAGTATTTCTCCCAATATGTCCTTCTCCACGACGTTTATCCTTTTGTCAGAGATTCTACTGAGGCATCGCAGACTGACCCACGTCTAAAAGAACTTCTAGAGGTTCTGACCAAACTGCAAAATCTTGGGGGCGTTTACTTCAAAGCCAGCTTGGAGATCCAAAAGTATGTTGACTTGCTAAAGGAGCAACTTGCCATTCATGCGGAGTTTAAAACCCTCTCCACCCGCCCCAATATTGCATGAAACCATCGCCTTCACTAGACCCATTACACCATTTCAACAAGGCAGTGGTGTGAACGCTCCAAGTCCAATGTAAGGAGTTGGCCAATGACCTCAATGAGACTGAACATTTCTATCTCGGGAGGGATTGTAAATGCTATCTTAGATTTGTCAAATTTTGTGGTGCCAAAATCTCTTGGAATCTGTATCTTGTGTAGCTCAACTTTATATCATCCTTGCCTACATTCAAGAAGTTCAAATTCAAGATCAAGCATCTCATTCAAGTTCAAGAAGTTCAAGTACAAGAATAAGAGATTCAAGTATACATCAAGTACTATTTCAAGTTTTCAAGCTTCAACTAATGTCAAGACAGTGTGTATTACTTAAGAATACATGCTCAACTTCAAAGTACTTCAAGATGACAAGTTTCAAGGTACTTCAAGATGACAAGCTTCAAAGTACTCGTGATAATCTATCAACTGAAGCGAACAATGTTTCAATGTTCAATCTTCACTGATAAGGTATGAATGACCCTATATTGACCATAAGTTAGGTCATATTGATTGCATACTTAATTTGGGTCATTATATAATTTTATAGGCTTTATCTTGAGTAGTCTTGCCTATGTTCAACTAGTCCAAGCACTGGCTCGACCAGTCCAAGAATTTGCTCGACTAGTCTTAGGTTTATTGTAAATTTTCGGAATTTTCTGTTGGACCCTCGACTAGTCCTAGAGACTGCTCAACCAGTCGAGTGAATAGTGCTCGACTCAAAGTCCAGCAACTAAACTGGGTCCCACTCGACCAGTCGAGTGCAGGGCTTGACCAGTCGAGCAGGCCACTCGACCAGTCGAGCAAGCCACTCGACTAGTCGAGTAATGACCTTATCTTATCACGCCCCCAAATTTTGAAATCTTGTTGATCCTTCGACCAGTCAAACCGACCTCTGGGCCAGTCGAGTGAACAGTATTTTTGCCTATAAATTAAGGACGATTTTCAGAGTTTTTCATTCAATTCCAAGATACTCAAGTCACAACTCTGAGAGAACTTATCCCCACATTTGAGAAGCTAATTGGTTAGTATTTAAGATTCTTTTAATAATTTTTTTTTGTATTTGATTTTGTGATCTCTATTCTATTCTAATTCTTTTGTAAAGGGAATATTGATTTTACCCTTTTTAAGATCAAAATCAAATCAAGCTAGCCCTGAACAATTTAATCTAAAAATCATTTAGATCTAAGAACCCTTTCATATGTGATTGTACATTGAACATCTACATTGAACATCTACACCGAATTGGTTCTACCGGGCTTCATCAAAGGAGAATATCCATAAGTAATTTACAGTATATTTACATTTTTGTAAATCTCTTTTTAGTTTTTTGAGGTTGTGCCAGTCTTGTTTGCGGCTTCCACTCCACCATTCATTTGAGGACGGTAGGGGCTTGACCGATGGCGTTGAATTTTAAACTTGTCGAGGAAATCGCCCATCCTTTTGTTGACGAACGGAGTTCCGTTATCAGTGATAATGGCCTGAGGGATCCCATATCGGCTAATGATGTTGTTCTTTATGAATTTGACCACATGAGATGCTGCGACGGTGGTATAGGATGTTGCTTCTATTCATTTAGTGAAGTAGTCTACTGCCACCAGGATGTATTCATGCCCATTTGAAGCTTTAGGACTGATCTTACCTATGATGTCGAGTCCCCATACAAAGAAGGGTCATGGTGCCGTCAAGTTGTAGAGTTCGGAGGCAGGCGCATGGATCTGGTTTGCGTGCTCCTGACACTTGAAGCATCTCCTGACGTGCTTGCAGCAATCTGTCTCCATTGTAAGCCAGTAGTAGCCGAGTCGTAGGATCCTCTTTGTCATCATGTGTCCATTCATATGCGGGCCGCATAGTACTTCGTGGATTTCTGACATAATCTGGGCTGCCTCTTTCTCATCCACACAGCGGAGAAGGACTTGGTTGAAGGATCGCTTGTATAGGATACCCCCAGTGATCACGAACTAAGATGCTAATCTTTGTATTGTGCGTCGATCAGTCAGAGCTGCTCCTTCCGGGTACTTCTGATGTTCGAGGTATTTTTTGATGTATGTGTACCATGGCTGATCATTTGGGGCAGGCTCAACTTCTTCAATTTGTAGGCAGAATGCAGGTTCCTCTTGGAGTTCGACAGTGAGTTTCCATTCAGTAACTCCTTTTGGGATTTCCAGCATTGAAGCGAGGGTAGCTAGAGCATCCGCAAACTGATTCTTGACCCGAGGCATGTAAGAGAATGTGATCTCCTCGAACTCCTCGATCAAATTTTCCAGATAGACATGATAAGGAATCAGCTTCTCATCCTTGGTCTTCCAATCGCCATTTATCTGATTGATGATGAGTTGTGAATCTCCGAAGACTCGTAACTTCTTTACGTTGAGGATGATGACTTCTCTTAGACCGGCGATGCATGCCTCATATTCGGCTACATTGTTGATGCACTGGAATGCTAGTCTTCTGGATATAGGAACTGGGACGTCTTCGGGGGAGTAGAGTATGACGCCTACCCCACTCCCCTTTGAGTTTGCAGCTCCGTTGAAGAAGAGTGTCCACTCTTCTGCCTTTCTTTCCTCTTCTCCCTCAATCTGGAGGATGTCTTCGTCAGGGAAGAAGGTCTTCAGGGGTTGGTAGTTAGGCAAGGAGTGTGCTGCTAAGTGATCGGCCAGTGCTTGCCCCTTGATTGCCTTCTGAGTGACATATGTGATGTCAAACTCAGAAAGCAGTAACTGTCATTTTGCGATTCTGCCCGTCAGTGCCGATTTTTTGAACAGGTACTTCAACGGGTCCATGCGAGCGAGCAGAAGTATCGGGTGAGCGATCATGTACTGCCTTAGCCGTTGTGTTGCCCAGACTAGGGCGAGGCATGTCTTTTCTAAGCTAGAATATTTGGCTTCATAGCTTGTAAATCGTCGGCTTAGATAATAGATCGCTTGCTCCTTTCTTCCCGTATTGTCGTGTTGGCCGAGGACGCATCCGATTGCTTCCGCTGTGACAGAGATATACAACAGAAGTGGCCTACCTGGAGTAGGCGGCACGAGCACTGAAGAATTTAGCAAGTATCTTTTGATTTTATCGAAGGCCGCTTAACAGTCGTCATTCCATTCTTTTGGAGAGTTCTTTCGTAACAGCTTGAATATGGGTTCGCAGACCGGAGTGAGCTGTGCAATGAATCGGCTGATATATTGGATTCTTCCGAGGAAGCCCCGAATTTCTTTCTCAGTCTTAGGCGGTGGCATCTCGATGATGGCTTTGGTTTTGGTCTCATCCACCCTGATACCGTCTTCGCTAACAATGAAGCCTAAAAGCTTGCCTCCGGTTGCACCGAAGACACATTTTTGCGGATTGAGGCGGAGCTTGAACTTTTTCAGCCTGTCGAAGAGCTTTTTGAGATCTTCAAAGTGTCCTTCGATCGTGCGAGACTTGACGATCATGTCATCCACATAAACTTCCATTTCCTTGTTTATCATGTCATGGAACAAGGCAGTCATGGCTCGCTGATACGTAGCTCCTGCATTTTTCAATCCAAAAGGCATGACCCGATAGCAGAAAGTTCCCCATGGCGTGATGAAGGAAGTCTTCTCACGATCTTCGATGGCCATCTTGATCTGATTGTAACCGGAGAAACCGTCCATGAAGGAGAAGATCTTGTGTCCAGCAGTATTATCTACCAGTGTGTCGATATGAGGCAAAGGGAAGTCATCTTTAGGGGTTGCTTTGTTGAGGTCCCTAAAGTCGATGCACATTCTGACTTTCCCATCTTTTTTCGGAACTGGTACGATATTTGCGAGCCATTCCGGGTAGTTGGAGACTACCAGAAATCCCGCGTTGTATTGCTTGATGACTTCATCACGGATTTTCAGGGCCCATTCTGGTTTCATCCTTCGCAGCTTTTGCTTAACAGGCTTCATTTCTGGCTTTGTTGGCAGATGATGCACCACCAACTCTTCATCGAGCCCTGGCATGTCCTCATAAGAGAAGGCAAAGTTGGACAACCTCGGTTTCAGAAACTCCATCATCTTCTGCTTGTATCCTGGGGGAAGCGATTTCCCGATACGCACTTCCCTGGGGGATTCCATCGACCCTAAGTTCACAATTTCGAAGTCGTCTGCCACAATATTGGCCTTTGTTTCGAATTTTTCGAGGGAATCCTCGAATTCAAAAGCGGTATCATCATTTCCCACATCCGGGGCTTCATCCAAACCCATGAGTTCGAAGTCCAACTCTAAATCGAAATCATATGAGTCGACTTCAAACTCGTGCTTGTCATGAGAAGTGTTTGGCATAGTGATTTTTGAAAAATTTTCTATTGTTTTTGTATTTTGGAAATTTTTTGATGTTTTTGTATTTAAAAGATTTTTTGATGTTTTGTGATTTTGAGGAATATGTGATGTTTTTGTATTTTTAAAGGTATATGATGTTTTTGTGTTTGAAAGATTTTTTAATTTTTTTGTGTCGCCAAGATATCCTGAACAGGACGGTGTTGCAAACCATGATTGGTCTTGTCCTGGTTCGGGATATCAATTGCTATTTACATTGGCGTTTTTTTTAAAGCCGGTGCTAGCGAGTAGTTCGCTGGCTGATTCGATTGTTAGGGGGATGGCTGACCATTCAGGCTCCTTTCCCTTTTCGATCTTGCTGATCTGCCCTGTCTGTTCCTGTGGGTCACTTGTCTTGATGACCATGATGTCTGCTAGGCTGGGCTCAGAGTCAGAATCTGATTCGATCTCTGTGCCCAGGAGTTGAAATTCCTCTTGTTCCTTGGATTCCTGGGACGGGATTTGGATATCCGTCCAATCTAGAGCAAGCCACTTACCTTTGTCAACCCAATGGATGGGCTGCTTCTGCCCTGTGTTCCCCTGAACGGGTGTCTCCCTGTTCTGGCTTACATTGCCTACAAAGGGTATTCCCAGTTTTGGGTCACTTGCGGATGGACCTGCTTCCATGCCCCTAGTCTCATGCGGTGGATCTGGGGGTTCTGCCCCTGACCTTGTGTGTTCCTCCGATGTCCTGAGGATCCGATCCCACCTTATTGGTGGCCAGATAGACTCCTGTCTAGTCTGTTTTGTGAGTCTAAGTGCTTGGAATTGGTCCTCAAGAGATATCATTTTGTTCTCATGAACTGTCCCAGCTTTGACAAACTCGATGGGTGTGCATTTAAACAGTTGGCCCCTTTTTGGTTTTTCAGCCTGATCTTCCGATGTCGGCTGATATCCCAGTCCCTGTCTTTGTACATTGGCATGTGTTGGTTTCACTACCATACCTTTTTCATGGAACTTGGTACGGTAATTTAAGACCAATCGCTCGGCGGGGGGAATGACGTATTCAGCAGCTAGAGGGCGAGGGTTAACGATCGCGTTCACTTTTTCGAATTCAAAACTGTGATATGGAATGTCGCATTCTGTATGCTGAATGTCAATCACTAGAATGTCAGTTTCTGGGATACTGATCATCACCAGGAGGATGGTTTCTGGCTCAGCCAGTATTGAAATGATTCGATTTCCCGAAGGAAATTTAACCCTTTGGTGGAGGGTAGATGGGATGACTCCAACAGCATGGAGCCATGGCCGTCCCAAGAGAAGGTTAAATGAGGCAGGGATATCGATGACCTGAAATGTGACGAGGGTCATGTCTGGTCCAATTTGTAATTCTAGGTCAATTTCCGCCTCTACTTGCCTTCGGGAATTATCGAAAGCTCTAACACTCATGGTACTGGGTCTGAAGGAGGATGGTTCTATCCCAAACCGTTCAACAGTCCTTAAAGGGCAAACGTTGAGACTGGATCCATTATCAATGAGCACAAGTGGGATCTTGAAATTCTTGTGGTGGGCCACTATGTTTAGTGAGCGCCTGTGCTCACGACCCTCAGGTGGTAGATCATCATCAGAGAAGGTGATGGCTTGTGTTGCGAGAAGTTGGCCAATCATGCTTGCCACCATTTCGGGAGGTACGTCAGGAGAGATATGAGCATCATTCAAGGTCTTCGCAAAGATTTCTCGATGTGACCTTGACGTACATAGGAGTTCCCAGATAGATATTTGTGCGGGAATGGTTTTAAGTTGGGCTGCTATGTCGTAAGCAGCGTCAGTTTTGCTAGTGGTTCCCGACGAAATTCCCCGAGTTTCTTTTAGGTTCTGACTATCTCTCCTGAGGTATCTCCCATTGTTACCCGCTTCATCGCATTCTGGGTAGTGCCATGGGACTGCCTTCGGGTTATAGGAAGGAACCGTTCTTCCTTCTAAGTATACCAATGGTTCTTGAGGCTGAGGGGTTATTACTGGAACAGTTTGTGGTAGATTCAGTGATATCTCTTGAGGTACCACCAAGTTCTGATTAATTGTGGCCATGGATTTTTTTTCTTTCCTTTCATGTGGGGGAGGGATCCTCTGGGCGTGTGCCAGTTGGTGAGGCATTAGGAATTGCGGGGCTTAAGCTGAGGGTGCCCCTTGCAAGGTTGGCAGGGTTAGGTTGGGGAGACCTATCGAGAGAATGACGGGTTCAGAATTCGACCCTTTCGGATATGCCGAGGATGGAGTTGAGTGTGTCCCTTGGAGGACGAGGTTCTGAGGGTATGACCTGTTGGGTGCTGCTTCCAAAGTTACGATAGACTGAAATGTTGGCGCTGCTTCAAGAAATATGAGAGGTTGAGTAGCCGGTGCTGCTTCAAGGGACACCTGTGGTCCAGGCGATGGTGCTTGCTGGTGTCCCCATGTCCGATTGGCTGTGTCGGGCATGATTGCTTGGATGGAATGATGTGGATAAGCATGTGTGGGTTGACCTCCTTCAATGTGATTGACAGTAGAGGTGCTGATGTGCTGGGTCCTGCCTGATGCGAGGGCAGGGGATTTTGGAGAATGTTGGCTTGAACTGTATTGCTGGCCTATGGGGTGATCGCAATCTTCTGGCTTCGATCAAATCTTGGACCGCATGTTTTAAAGCGAGGCAGCGGTCCGTTAGATGGCTAGGAGCCTGATGATATGCACAGTACTGATTTTCATTGTAACCAAGTGGCAAGGGATTAGGTGGAAGTCGAGGCTGGAGGGGTGTTAACAGTTGCTTTTGCATAAGCATCGTTAGCACTTGGCTGTATGATTGTGCTAACGGAGTGAACTTCCTCCCTAACATTCCTTGCTTGTATGGTCCTTGCGCATTTCCCCTAGGCTGTTGTGATTGCTGTTAAGATGATTGCGCATGATATCCTTGTTGGGTTTGCTGGGGTTGGTACTGCCTATTCTGTTGTGGCTGGTACTGCCTGTCCTGCCGTGGCTCTGGTTGTGGAGCATACTGGTTGCCTTGAGTGTTAGCGATGATGTTGTTAACTTCAGTAGTACGCTGCATGAGAGCAGCACTGTTTCCATTCCCATATCCAACAGGTTTCCCCTCGACTTTGTTTCTTTTGATTGAAGGGGTCTGATGTGGCCATGGGGAGATGGTTCCAACTCTGATCCCAGCTTCTACTTGTCCTCCGGCTCGGACGAGTTGGGAGAAGTTTACGTACGGATACGAGATCAGATATCCTAAAATGCTGGGATGTGCTGAATGCACAATCATGGATATCTGCTCCTCGTCATCGATAGGTTTCTCATTCGAGCTGCCATAGCTCGCCATCGTCCTACATATGCTGATAAAGATTCATCGCTTTTTTGCCTCAGGGCAGCCAAGTCGGCTCTCCTTGGAGCCATGTTCAGGTTGTATGAGAACCTGTTAATGAATGCTTGGGAAAGTTTTTCCAAGTTCTGATTTGGTGGCTATCTAGTGAGGTGTACCAATCCAAAGCGTCACCCTTAAGGGATTTCTGGAAAAGTCTTATCAAAGCTCCATCATTCCCTGCTATCGCATTGAGCTCCCCACAAAAGGCTTTTAGATGTGTTGTGGGGCACCCACTGCCGTCATACCTTTTGAACTTTGGTACTTCGAAATTTGGAGGTACCCGGGCGTCTGGGAAGGGACAGAGGTACCTGAACTTAGTGGATGGGTGATCCACTCCTTGTTGTCTTTGAAGCTGGTTTTGCATCATTTGTAGTTGCTCTCGTAACTCCTCAATCTCTGACTTACTTTGCTGCGGGTATCTTGCCCCTTGCTGTAGGGCTTGTGCTGCTTCTTCTTCATATGGATCCAGAATGGGGGTTTTATGGAAAGAAGGTGGACTCCCGGTGGCAGGAGGTAGCTGAAATTGAACACCACTCCCTTTTGGAGGAGGGTGGGATGTTCGGAAATGGCTCCCGCCTGGGGTATCTGCCAATTCCGGGATGTTACTCCCGTTAGGGGGAGTGAGCTGGACTCGAAACTGGCCCCCTTCATGGGCATCCGCCAATTCTTGTTGTGATTTGCATGTGCTGTAACCGGATTGTTGTGATGTGTTGAGTAGAGATGTGGGGGAGGGTTGCTCCCGATTGCTTGCTGTTGTTGATCTTGTGCTGATTCTTCTGGGAGAGGGAGCACAGGATTTACTGGTGGAATGAGAGAGAAGGCAAAAGGGGTCTAAGCGAGTGAGCTGTTCTGCACACTAGGCTGGGTCATCTGTGTATTCGGTGTGGCACTTGGCGCCAGGCGAAGCAATAGCTCTTGCATTGTTCGGAGTAGTAGCTCTTGTGTGGCGACGTTGGCTGGCAAATCTGTCGGAGCTATTGGTAAGGGTACGGGTGTAAGCATGGGTGCGGGTGCGGATATTTCAGGAACGGGTTGGGGTGCCGGCTCTTCTTCATGGGTCGCTTGAGAAGTCATGGCTGCACGGGATCGAGTGGTCATGGTTCAGATCTTTGCCTAAGCAAGTGTAAGCCAAAGAGATTTTTTTGTATGAATGCGATGATGAATGTTCCTTGAGATTAGTATACCACACGTTGTCGAGTCGGGTCTCAACTAGTGCGTTCTAGACTCATCCCCAGTGGAGTCACCATTCTGTAGACACTGAAAAATCGGCGTCCACGTTTGTTGTGAAAAAAGGGGTGTTGTGGTGATGATGTTGGGGGAGATTAAGCTGATTTGTGATTGTTGGAGTCGCCACTAGCTGAATGATCTCAGAATCCCGCAGTCGGCTAGAACCACGGAATACGTAAGGTTGGAGAAATCCGAAGATTCTCCGATCTTAGATTGACTCCTGGTCTTCGATCCGGGATTCCGGGTAAGGGACCTCGGTTACAAAGAGGGAAGGTGTTAGGCACCCTCTCTGCCCGCACAAGTGTACGGTCTCGACTTAGTGTGGTGAAATAATCTCAAGGGATGGTGATGATACTACGGTCATGATGGGACTAGTCACACGTGAATTTCTGATGTAGTAAGATCCGAGATTTCGGCAGGCTACAGAGCATACGTCCGACAATGTGTCTAGAGGGCAGATGTGATGATGCTTATGCAAAAAGATAAGAAAAGTGGACTGATCACTAGGAATTTCTGATGTGACAGGATCCGATGCACGGAAAGTCACAGAGCATACGTCCACTAGAGATCTAGAGAAGCAGGGGGGTTGAGAAGAGAGTAGATGTCATGATGAATGCTTGTAGGATGATGGATCTTTGGCTTGATTCTTGAGTAGGCTAAGACATAGACTGAACCATGAGCAAACTGGGTTGGTCTTATGGGTTGGAAGAGTTGAGAGGAGGGCTAGGGGGTGGCTGGAAAAATCAGAACTTTGAGGGTTTGGGAGCTCCTTCCCTTTTCCTCACTCTCTTCCTCACTCACTCTTTCTCTCTCACTCTCTCTTTCTCTCTCTCCCTCCCTTGGTGGCTTATTTGTTTTCTCCTCCTCTTAAATGAGAAGAGGAGAGGGCTATTTATAGCCTTTTGGTAATTTGTGGGTTTGAGAGGGTTAAATGGTGAGGTGGCAAGTAGGGATTGGTGGAGGGAAGAGAGATGCCACGTGGCGCACTCTCATTGGCCATTGGGCTTGGTAAAATGGTAAATAGAAAAGGTAGAAGGGTCATTTTTGAAGGAAAGTTGACTTTTGGACGCTGGGACAGCTGTCCACACGCGAGCCGCGAGCGGCGGTAGTCGAAATGCCGCAGGCAGTAGTCGGACTACCTCCCGGGCCTGGTTCGGGCCCGTTTCGCGTGTGCAAGCTCCGTGTGGCGCTCTGGTTCGTCCGGTAGTCTCGGTTTTGGATTTCTGTGACTCGAAATAGCACATTTAGGCATGGGTAGAGGGTATTGGCGAGGGTATAGGGTATAGGCTATGCTCTGTGTACACTGGACGGCTTGGATCGTGGTTTTAAGCCTTTTGGACCAAGGTTTGTGCCTAAGGTTTGGGTTAGGGTTCGGTTTAGACTGGGATTAGGGTTAGGGTTAGGTTTATGATCATGGTTCTTGGGTTGCCTTAGTTTTCTCAAGATAGTAGCCCGGGTGGGGTGTCTACAAAATCATAAAAGCAGTTGAGCATGTTATGAAGCACAACACAAGCATGAGTTTGTATATATTCAATTCCTAATCACACAACTATCCAAGGAAATCATACACATAGTTAAAAGAGTTGAGAATCATATCTCAACACCCTTATACATTGCAATTTACTAACTACTACTCATTCAAACTTTTTTAACAAACACTTAGACTACATACACCAACATACATGACATATGTTGATCACATAAGTATAAGGCCAAGCCCTTTCACTAGGGAGTTATCCCAATCATAACACGCATACACCCACGACGGATAGTCATGGCAAGCAGAATCCAAGTTCCATATTCATTCAGTCATTTCCACAAACACTTGAGCCACACATTTTAGCATATATAGTGTATATTGGCCGTGGTGTGATTTAGGGCAAATCCTTTCGTCAAAGGGGTATCGCCAATACAACAATCATGAATCCATGACAATTAGTCATGGCGAGCACGAATGAGAATTCTATACTCATTCAGTCATTTTCACAAACACTTAGCATACACTATTTTAACATACATGATGTATGTTAGCAAAACATGTATTAGGGCTAACCTTTCGCCAAGCAAGTATTTTATCCATATATAGTATATTCATACAGCAAATAATCATGGCAAACACATCTCCAAAATTTATATATATACTGTACTTTCTAGAATACATAATTTCGACATACATAGTGTATATAAGCAAAACATGTATTAGGGTGAGTCCTTTCACCAAACAAGTAATTTATCCATATATAATATATTCATACAACAAATAATCATGTCAAACACATTTCTAAAATTTATACGTATACCGTACTTTCTACAAATACCTAGAGTATGTAAAATTCCATATTTTTCATTTTTAATCGAAACGGAAAACAGACAGCACTTTGTACATGTGCAATTGCATGCAGATCATGAATCTATCATTATCTGACATTGAAAGCATTGAAAACCATAACCTATACACCTAAAGTCCGCACCTTTTATCGTAGAATCGTAACAAATCAGCTAGGTTTGCCAAGCCTTCGTATTCGGCAGTTTGGCGACCTATAGAACGAAATAGGTTAGCTATTTCATAACCTACAACTATCAAAACCCCAAATCAGTTTAGGGTTAGGGTTTCTTACCTAGAAACGGAGTCAGATTCGCCGGGAAAGCGACGAGAATGGAGTGGTGAAGCTCGTATAGCGGCAAGGAAGAGTGACAGGGAGATTCTCCCACTGCTCCCACACTTTCTCTCTCAAATCTCAAATTCGTATGGCTGTGAGAGAGAGGGTTTTAAGGTCCTTATATAGCCTAAAAACTCACCGAAATAGACTCTAGGTCAAAGTATACTTAGGTTATAACCAAAGCGGACCTGTTTCAGCTCAACGGAGGACTTCTGGCGGGCCTCGTTGAGCCAAAGGTCGGACTTAAGCTCGCAAACTATGGATCTAGGTTCTATTAAGTTTTCGTTCCAGTAGGGTTCTCAGATCACACGTGGCGGACCAGTTTCAGTTCAAGGGTCAGCAGATCTCGATTGGAGATTCCGAGTACATGTAAATGTGTATGAAATTTCTCCTGATCCGAGGGTGTAATTTGGTTTGATTCTGACGGTCTGGTTGCCTAATACTGATCCGCAAGCGAGAGGTGCTAGATTACTATTTGAGATATTTATTTTTTAAAGAAAATCAAGTATTTTCACACTCCTCGCTCCGGACTCAAGCGAATAGCCTTGAAACACTGTCTGGATTTGATTTCCGAGATGGTTGTCAAGCCCAGCAAGGCGGTCCTAATTCCTTAACTTCGTGTTAGTTGGACTTCCGACGTGCGGTCCAGATCCGATACGGAGTTTCGAGATGCTCCCGAGAGAAGCCGGGTAATGAGATTGATCCTAGATTTTAGGGTAACCTAGCGTCAATGATTCTGCAAGTTTTGGGTCTTGTAGATCGTATTTAAAGTGGTTGGTGCTAATTTCACAGGTACTCTAGTTTAACACTAGCTAATTCTCGCCTAATTTCTAAAGGATTTAGTCCTGTATGATTTCTGTCTGAGGTGGTACCTGGGCCTTTGTAGTTTGTATATAAAGTGATCCAAGTTATACTACTTAGCTAGTTTAAGATAGTGTCTAGAATGAAAGTGCTTAGAAAAATTGAAAGAACAAGGTAGTGAAGGGTGGGATTTGTGAAGAAAATGGTTTGAAAAGGGATTTGAGGCTTTAATTGAGTGTTTGAGAAGTTAATCCGGTGTTAGGATTGACCATCGCCTAAGGACGTCTAATTCCAGGTTGGGAAAAATCCGGGCTGTTATAACCCCATCTATGTGGGACACACCATGATGTTTTTATTCCATCCCAACCGTCCATAAGGGGCCCACCTTGATGTGGCTAGGAGGGGGTGTGGCCGCCAGTGAAGTGTGATCCGACGTGGGCCCACCCAGCTCCTTAGCTCAGGTGGCAGACTGAGTGAAGATGCCTCGTTTCAACACTGGGGGTCTTGGTATTGACCCATGTGGAGGTGGCTAACATGGAGTGTGTGCTGACATGAGTGTGTACTAACATGGTGTGTGTTGTGGCATGAGTGTGTACTAACATGGGGTGTGTATTGGCGTGAGGTGTGTGAAAGGGTGTGGGGCCCATGGGACCCATCCACACCGTCCATCCAGTTGGCGTGGGCCACACCACCATGCACTGTGGTGTCCACCGTCCTTGGACGGTGGGACCCACCCCCTCGTGTGGGGCCCTCCCTGACGCCCAAATCCATGGCTCGCTGGCAGACTGAGTGGAAGATACCTCGCTGCAACACTGAGGTCTTGGCTCGATTTCCTAGTGGCGGTGGCTGACAGTGTAGTGCGGACGGACGGTGGGGTCCATGGGACCCATCTACGCCGTCCATCCTATTCCTTGCCTCATTTTAGGAGTTGAGCTAAAAAATGAGGTCAATCCGATAATCAGGCGGGCCATACCATAGAAAACTTTGTTTCCTACCGTTCAAAGCTATTAGGTCCCACCTTGCTGTACCTACACACTAAACATGATGTATATTGGACTTGTTTGGTGTGTTTTGAGCCCTAGAATCCATTGGACGGAGTGGATTCTCAAGTAGCGGGCCCCACGTGTGAAAAACCATAGGAAATCAATATTTCAAAAAAAAGAAAAAAGAAGAGGATAAGCAGCGCTGCTGCTGTTGTCAAAAGGCAGCAGGCGCTGCCTGCGCACGAGCGGACGGGCGGGCGGGCAGCGGCCCACGGGCCCAGCCGTGGGCCCCACCATGATGTATATTTGTCATCCAACCCGTTCATTGGGTGGGCCCCTTCCGGAAGTGGACCCCCTCCAAAAATCAATCACATCTAGTGCTCAGGTGGCCCACATCATAGGAAAAAGCGGTGATTAAATGTCTGCCTTTGAAACGCTTTTCTGGGTCGCAGAATTTTTGGATTCTATATGAAATTTGTTTTTACTCTTCGTCCAGGTCTCTGTGACCTTATGGACAGATTAGATGGCATACAAACATTGTGGTGGGCCCCACTTGGGACCCACAATGATGCATGTGTTTTATTCCCAACGCCCACGGACGGTGGAACCCACTATGGGGTATGTGTTTTATACATGCCGTCCACCCACTCCACTGGGACAGTGGGTCCCACTGTTGTTGACATTAGCAGGGTCTGTGAGACCCACCATGATGATGGGTTCCATCCAATCCGTCCAACCATCTTAAAAGCTCATTTTTATGACATGAGCTAAGGAATGAGTCAGATCTATAGTTCAAGTGAACCCCACTTTGATATATGTATGAGGTCCATCTTGGTTTATTTGTGGCCTATCCGTTGAGGCCTACCTTGATATATATAAGGCCCATATGATTAGGCCCATCTTGATGTATTTGTGGCCCATCCATTGAGGCCCACCTGATATACATAAGGCCCATGTTATGCGGCCCATTTGTTGTATCTAAGGCCCATGGGTCGAGGCCCAATTGGATGTACACAAGTCCATTACAATGTATGACTCTACCATGGTTTGTATTATGATGTTATGACAGCGGTGCCTTGGGAGCAATGTTGGTTTGACATCCACATTGTAAGAATAATTTGGTTAAATGTCCACATTATGATTCTCCCTAGGGCCCATTGTTAGGCCCATACTTGTAGGTCGTCTAGGCTCATCTTCGTTATGAACAACATCTACTCCATATAACATGTTTAGTATAGTTCCATGATTCATGGTCATACGCATCATATGTATGCTTGATATGAGAAGTGACTGATCATAGCATATGCCTTTGGGTAGATTGTTTAGGGGCTCCCAGATAGGCAGTGTTGCCCTACATGAGTGCATGATACACGTAGGATTACTGCATGACTGGATAATGTGATTCATGCATTCGCATTGTGTGATATGGTACTGTACACCCTAGCGACATCAGGGTCGTAACCTCCACAGGCGTATCGTGGATGGCAGGATTGTATACCGAAAATCTTGTTCTACATGGGGTGGTATAGATATCCCTGGGTGAAAGTTCCTAAACCCTTATGGTACCAAGAGATTGCTCCAACGTCTAGACCGAGTGGGTACATGAGCGCCGAACGCCGATTACCAGATGGTCGCGCTTTCCACTGTATCGTGGTCGGTTGGAAGGGGGTGCGGCCTACCCGCCCGAGAGGAGGGGGCAAAGCTAGGCTGAGTTTGACCAGCTCGAGGAATGGGTCCGCTATCGACGAGCCTAGCCCGATATTGGCAGGCGGATGGTGAGGTCTCTTCCACTTACCTTATTGCACGCGATGGGGAGGCAATTTGGTTTAGAGTGTACTAAACCCCGGTGATATTTCAGAGTTGAACTGTATTGACATGTGGACTTAGATGAGAATTTGTATGCTTGAGTTGCATCTTGCATCGCATGGCCTTGGTATGACCGACATCATTCATGCCTTGCATCGCATAGCTTTGGTACGGTTAATGGTATTCATGGATTCATCATCATATTCCTCATTACTCTGATACTGCATAATTACATTACTATCTTGTGCACATACTTACACCACCCTCTAAGCTTTCTATAAGCTTATGCATGACTGTTGCGTGCAGGTGATGTTGAACCACAGCAGCGCTGAGGCAGGAGCGCATAGCCGATCATCTTAGAGCTTTTTGTTCATCATCATTGTATTTCCCTTTATGCTCATTATACTGGTAAAGTTTTTTATCATAGTGGAAATGTGATGGAGTTTTTGGTTGTTGTTTGTGGGTTATGCCTTTGGTTATGCTTACTACGAATCAAACTGATGTTGAAAATCCTCCTTGTAGCATCCCAGGATCGGAACCTGGCGAATGGGCACTGGGAGCCGAAAATGGGGTTCTACGGAGGCTGTCGGCGATCGAAAATTTCGTGAGCCCAGTTTCTGAGTTTGGGGCATGACACATGCACTCAGCTTGTGTTGATGAAGAGAATGCTAAGCGATTACGGAATTGCGCAAGAATCCATGGTCTTATATTGTGATAATTCAAGCGCAATTAATATCTCTAAAAATCCAATTCAGTTTTATGAACCAAGCATATTGACATTAGATATCATTATATTCATGAACTGGTAGAAGACAAGATAATTTCATTAGAATATATTCCGACCGAGAATCAACTTGCAGACATATTCACAAAATCGCTCGATAAAAATAGGTTTGTAAAATTGAAATTTGATCTTAGTATGTACAATATGAACTGATGATTTGTGCCTTTCTATATCATAATGTATATGTTTATTATTTTAAAAAATTTAAAATTCAAATAGATGAAAAATTGCAAATTTTCAGTGCTGCACGACCAGTCGAGTACACACTCGACCAGTCGTAGCTCGACCGATCGAGTATGTACACGACCAATCGTGGAACTCGGGTTTTACCTTTTATTTGGGGAAAAACACTTTTTTCTTCACTTTGTTCTTCTTCTCCAACAAGCCCTACCACGACTGGTCGAACCCATCTTCGATTCTTCAATGGTTAGTACATTATTTTCAATTTCCTTATAGATTTGAGTTCTTTGATATTCCATTTCCTTGTTTGTGTTGTTTATTTCAAGGTTTATGGTTGTTTGGTGGGTTTTCTAGCTATAATTTTTTTTTGCTTGAAACCCTTCTTGCCTCTTTTGCAATCCTTGTATTCCTTGATTTCTTTGTTGCAATGGAAGGTAGAAACAAGAAGAAAAGATCTCGTGGTCTCTCTTCTTCTCGTTCCTCTCCTATCACGGTGCGCCACCTTCGGTCACCCGAGGAAGATCCCGAATATGTGCGGGATATTCGCTTATGCAACGTGATATTAGAACGGACAATTAATATTGATCATTTGGCTCCTTTTGATATCCTTCCACTTCTTCAATCTGTGGGATGGGATAACATTTTACATTGGGGCGGTCCGACATTCCGCTCTATTGAGCAAGCCATATATGCTTGTATTACTGACTTCTCTACTGAGAATCTTATGTTTACAATTTCTACTAGAGAAGGTCCAATTGATGTGGACCGTCACCTCATTTCTGAAATAATGGACCTTCCAGTTATGATGATGGTGTTCCTATTAGTTCTCTTGTAGCAAAACCTTCTGAATCTGAGAAGCGAATGCTCATAGAGTTTATGTAATATGGATGCAAAATGGAGTACTGGAAATGCGCTCGCTTCCAAATTTATGTTACTCAGATACAGGGTTCTTCATAGGATTTTCATTTCAAATGTCTACCCTAGATCTGGTAACAAAACCGAGCTTACTACGTTCATGGTCCGCATTCTACACTCTATTGTTTCTGGAGTCTCTGTGTGTCTTCCTTCACTGATTTGTTATATCATGATTCAATTCTGTCTCCATCCAGGTCACAGTGATATACTTTTTGCTTATCTCATGACTGTATTAGTCACCCATAGTCTAGTGATTAAGCCTGTTGGAGAAGCTTCAATTCACCATCTACCCTTCAACAACTCTAATATTAATAAGATGAATTGAAGTTGGCCCCAGGCCAAGTTGATGAGGGTGCTAGTGGAGCAGCTGAAGTAAATGAAGAAGAAGGTGCTTTGCCTCCAGATGATGTCAATATGGATGACATCTTTGATGAGATTGAATCCGACTCTGGAGCGGATCCTGATTTTCAACCATCTGATTTTGATGAACATTTGCATTCTCTTGAGGAAAAGGTAAAAGGTATGCATGTGTCCCAAGAGAATCAATTTAAATACATGCACAAATATCTGAGGCGCATTTACAAGGGACTACATCAAATCGATCCTTCCATACCTGCTCCTTCTTCTGGTTCAAATTAGTTTTGATTTCTAATCTGTAATAACTTTTATTCGTGGATTTCTCTTAACTTTTTATGCTTGGACATGTTTTGTTTTTATTGTGGACTTGTTTGAATGGTTATCTTGTTATATGTATGTTATCTTGACCTAACTTCTCTCTATCATTACTCATTGCTCTCTTTTTTCCATCTTCATATTTACTTTTTTTCCTTTGTCATATTGTGACAAAAAGGGGGAGAATTTGTGTTGATATGCCTATTTCATTATTCAATTAGATTTAAAATTGTGGAGAAGAGATGTGGTTAAGTAGCTAATTTCTCCTCTCCTCTTGGATTTTGTGGAGTAATGTATTGAGGGGGAGTATTAGTGCATGATTATGATTTTTTGAGTATTGGTTTGACCAGGTTGTAACTGGTGCATGATTCTTTGACCAGGTTGTAACTGGTGCATGATTCTTTGTTGTGCATATCTTTACTAAGTGCATCATATTATTTATTTGGTTTTATCACAAATTTGACAAAGGGGGAGATTATAAATGTTATCTTAGATTTGTCAAATTTTGTAGTGCCAAAACCTCTTGGAATCTGTATCTTGTGTAGCTCAACTTTATATCATTCTTGCCTACATTCAAAAAGTTCAAATTCAAGATCAAGCATCTCAAATTCAAGTTCAAGAAGTTCAAGTACAAGAATAAGAGATTCAAGTAGAACATCAAGTACTACTTCAAGTTTTCAAGCTTCAACTATGTCAAGACAGTGTGTGTTACTTAAGAATACATGCTCGACTTTAAAGTACATCAAGATAACAAGCTTCAAGGTACTTCAAGATGACAAGCTTCAAAGTACTTCGTGATAATCTATCAACTGAAGCGAACAATGTTTCAATGTTCAATCTTCATTGATAAGGTATGAATGACCCTAGATTGACCATAAGTTAGGTCATATTAATTGCATACTTAATTTGGGTCATTATATAATTTTATAGGCTTTATCTCGACTAGTCTTAGCCTATGTTCGACTAGTCCAAGCACTGGTTCAACCAGTCCAAGAATTTCCTCGACCAGTCTTAGGTTTGTTTCGAATTTTTGAAATTTTCCGTTGGACCCTTGACCAGTCCTGGAGACTGCTCGACCAGTCGAGTGAACAGTGCTCGATCAGTAGAGTAGGCTCGACTTAAAGTCCAGCAACCAAACTGGGTCCCACTCGACCAGTTGAGTAGCGATCTTATCTTATCGCGCCCGAAATTTTGAAATCTTGTTGGTCTTTCGACTAGTCGAACCGACCTCTGGGCCAATCGAGTGAACAATATTTTTGCCTATAAATTGAGACGATTTTCAGAGTTTTTCATTCAATTCCAAGATATTCAAGTCACAACTCTGAGAGAACTTGTCCCCACATTTGAGAATCTAATTGGTTAGTATTTAAGATACTTTTAATAACTTTTTTTTTTTTTTTTTTTTTTTTTGTATTTGATTTTGTGATCTCTATTCTATTCTAATTCTTTTGTAAAGGGAATATTGATTTTACCCTTTTTGAGATCAAAATCAAATCAAGCTAGCCCTGGATAATTTAATCTAAAAATCATTTAGATGTAATAACCCTTTCATATGTGAGATTGTACATTAAACGTCTACATTGAACATCTACACCGAATTGGTTCTAACGCGCTTCATCAAAGGAGAATATCCAGATAAGTATTTTTACGTTTTTGTAAATCTTTTTTTGGTTTTTGAGGTTGTGCCAGAAAAATCTCTCTTTCCTTTTTTGGTTTGTCTGAGGTGATCTAGAAAATCTCAGAGTGTGGGGTTTTTGAATTGTGTAAGCCCACTTGAAAGACACAATTGTGAAGGTTTTAGGTGAACCTTGGAAAACTTATTTCATAGTGAAAGCCAATATCCACTGTGTGAGGATATTAGGAGTGGAGTAGTTGTGTGGCTGTTCTTTAACAATTGGTGTACACACAAGCGAACCACTATAATTGCTGGAGTTGTGGACAATGGTTACATATGCTTAAGTGGTTGAATGTTGTAATTTATTTTTCAGCATTTGTCGTGAATGATTGTAATTTACTTTCTGCACATGTGGTGAATGTTGTAATAGTAGTAGAAATTTATTTTTGTTTTATTCTTTATTCCTCTACATTTGTTTGACTTTTTGATACACAGACCGTTCTAGTAATCAGGTTGTCCGACCATAAGCCATTGGTTTTTGGTGTAAGGTTGTCCTTAGAACAACATCTATATCAACCTCTCAATACTTTACATTTGAGATTGCTATTCATTTTTGCTATTTGAATTGATAAGTGCTATCTTTGATTATTTGTTTATTATTCCGCTCTTAAAATTTTAATTTGGCATAGTCCTATTCACCTCCCCCCCGGTCTCTAGGACTCTTAGCTCGACCTTTTCAGGGATCACCTCCACTCTCGAGAGCTCATAGCCTCTATCGATTCTTGGATCACCTCCACTCTCGAGAGCTCATGGTTGAAATTATTTCAAAAACTCGAAATCTTTTCATGGCCTCTATCGATTCTTTTCATGGCCTCTGTCGATTCTTGGATCACCTCCACTCTCGAGAGCTCATGGTTGAAATTATTTCAAAAACTCGAAACGCCTTCAAGTTTCTAAAATTAACTCTAATGCCATCAGCTATAGAAATCAAAGATATAATAAATCACATTTAGCTGAAAAAATCGTGGACTTACTTAAAGAGCTTCTAAAATCCAACTTAGATGGAATGGAGTTAATAGAAAGTAAAAAAATTCCAACTCCCAAAAACAGAGTAAATCCAATGGAACTCCTAAACTCAGAACCATAATTAAATGGGTTCCAAAGGTTACATATCTTATTGCCCACACAGCTTTCAAAGCCACTAGTCATTCAAAATGATACCTGCATAGTGGATGTTCAAGACATATGATAGGTGACAAATATTCACCAACTTCAAAAAGATAAACGACGGCTCAATTACTTTCGAAGATGGAAGCAACTGTAGAATCACAGGCCAATGTACTGTTCAACTCTTCAATCTTCCTCCCTTTGAGAATGTACTGTATGTTGAAGGTGTAAAACATAATCTCTTGAGTATTTCTCAAATCTGCGATAACAAACATAGTGTAAAATTTTCAAATCACAGATGTGAGATTACAAATGAGAAGGGAAGTGTGATATTAAATGGTCGTACGACCTCTGAAAATTGCTACATTATTGACGACTCATGCTCTTCTAACTATTCACATTACATAGTCCAAACAGACGAAATAAAATTATGGCATAAATGTCTTGGACATGTTAACTTTAGAGACATTTATAGATTGAGCAAGAGAGATCACATTCATGACTTACTCAAATTAAAAAAGGTAGAAAAAATTTGTGGCGTATGTCAGATTAGCAAGTAAATTAGGAGTAGTTATAAGAAAGTGAACTCCTTAGCCACAACCAAACCTCTTGAACTACTCCATATGGATTTTGTGGGACCAACGAGAACAGAGAGTAAAGGTGGAAAGAAGTATTTTCTGGTTATTGTTGATGATTTTACCAGATATACTTGGGTAGCCTTCTTAAGAGAGAAATCATATACTCTCGATGAAGTCAGAAAAATTCTAAAACGAATTCAGACTGAGAAAGAAATACCTATGATCAAAATCAGAAGTGATCATGGTACTGAGTTTGAAAATAGCAATTTTGAGAAGTACTATACTGACAATGATATATCACATGAGTTCTCTGTTCCTAAGACTCCTCAACAAAATGGAGTTATTGAAAGAAAGAACAGAGAGTTACAAGAAATGACCAATGTAATGCTAAATAGCATGAACTTACCGAAAAACTTATGGGCTGAAGCTGTTAATACTGCTTGCTACATTATAAATTGTGTGTATGTTAGAAAAGCCAAAGATAAAACAGCCTATGAGTTATGGTTTAATAAGAAACCGACTGTCAAATACTTTCATACTTTTGGAAGTAAATGTTCTATTTTACGTGACTGGAAAAATTTGGGAAAGTTCGAAGCGAAGAGTGATGAGGGAATATTTTTGGGTTATGCTCTAAATAGACGAACATATCATGTTCTTAACAAAAGAACAGAGGTGATTCAGGAATTTATTAACGTAGTAATTAACGATCACCTAATCACACCCACATCAAGTCAAGATGATGATGAAGTCAACATTATAGATAAATCTGACTATTCATCTAAATCAGATAATATTGAATTAAGATTAGTCAAAGACTATCCGACTGATCAGATATTGGGTAACCCTCGTACTGGTGTTCAGACAAGAAGACAGTTAGAAAATATCTGTAATTACGTCTGCTTCACTTCTCACATTGAACCGGCAAATGTAAAAGAAGCATTTGCCGATGAAAGTTAGATATTGGCTATGCAAGAAGACTTAAATCAATTCGTCAGAAATGATGTTTGGTACTTGGTTCCTAGACCTTCTGATAAACATATAATCGGAACCAAATAGATTTTTAAGAACAAATCTGATGAAATGGGGAATATCATTAGAAACAAGGCACGACCGGTTATACAAGGTTACACTCAAATAGAAGGAATTGACTATGATGAAACTTTTGCACCAGTTGCGCGCCTTAAATCCATTAGACTATTCATTTTAATTGCTTGCTATAAGAAATTCAAAAAATATCAAATGGATGTCAAAAATGCATTTCTAAATGGTGATCTATATGAAGAAGTATATGTTGAACAACCTAAGGGTTTTGAGGACCCTAAACTTTCAGATCATGTGTATTATCTTTAAAAGACACTTTATGGTTTGAAACAAGCTCCCAGGGCATGGTAAGAAAAGTTGACTAAATTCTTACTTAGTCACAACTTTATCATAGGAAGTGTTGATAAAATCTTATTCGTCAAGAAATATAATAAACATATATTGATAGTACAGATCTATGTTGACGATATTATTTACGGATTTACATGCACTAACTTTTACATTGAGTTTGCAGATCTAATGAAATCCAAGTTTGAAATGAGTATGGTTGGAGAACTAAATTACTTTCTTGGATTACAAGTAAAACAACAGGAAGATGGCATATTCATATCACAAACCAAGTATGTATGAAATCTTGTAAAGAGATTTGAGTTTGAGAATGGGAAAAAGTTTGATACTCCTATGAGTACAACTCTCAAACTTTCTAAGGATGAATTAGGTAAAAGTATAGAATCCAATCTATATCAGAATATGATTGGTAGTCTTCTATACTCAACTGCTAGTAGGCCTAATATTGCTTTTAGTGTTGGAATATGTGCTAGATATCAATCTGATCCTAAGGAATCACATCTAATTGCTGTTAAACAGATAATCAGATACGTCGCAAGCACTGCTAACTTGGGTTTATGGTATCCGCATGATACAACTATACAACTTGCCGGATATGTCGATACAGATTGGGCAGGAAACATCAACGATAAAAAATCTACCAGTGGTAGATGTTTCTACGTATGGAATTGTTTAGTTTCCTGGCTTCGCAAGAAACAACATTTTGTATCACTCTCAACAACTGAAGCCGAATATATTGCAGCTGGTAATACTATCAACCAGCTGATATGTATGAAAATTATGTTAGCTGACTATGAGTTTGCGCAAGATACAATGACATTATATTGTGATAACTCAAGCACAATTAATATTTCAAAGAATCTTATTCAACATTCTCATACGAAACTTATAGACATTTAAGATCATTATATTTGAGAATTAGTTGAGGACAAGAATATTTCATTAGAATATATTTAAACTAAAAAGCAGCTTGCATACATAATAACCAAACCGCTCGACAGGAATAGATATTCCAAATTAAAGCATGATATTGGTTTGTGTACTTTTAATTAATTAATCATGTTGTTTATGCATTTTTTTTAAAAATTTGTTTATAATGTTTATAATGCATAACATCTAAATAAATTTAAAATTTTTAAATATAATTTTTTTTTTCAAATGTATGGACTACTCGACTGGTCGAGTACATCCTCGACTAGTCGACCTTCAACGGGTCGAGGGCCATGCTCGACCAGTCGAGGAGCGCGAGTTTGCACATTAAAGGGGGAAAAATCGCTTTTCTATTTCATTTTCCACATTCTTCTTCGATTAGCCGATGCTTCTCTCAACGAACCCATCTCCAAATCTTCGTTGTAAGTGGTCTATTTCCATTATTCTTTTAGATTTGGGTTACTCTTTGCTAGTTTGTCTTCTATTTGTGGTTTATTTGTGATTTACAACCTTTCTTTAGTGGGTTTTGAGCAAAAATCTGATCTAAACTCAACCCATCTATCTTCTTTAATATTCTCTTTTACAATATCTAAATGGAGCATCGTACTAAGAGGAAGGCTACTCGCAAAGGCCCTAGCGACTCCTCCTCTAGGTCGACTCCAATTAGGGTGAGAACCCTAAGATCTCCCGAAGAAGATTCGGAGCATGTTAGAGATTTCCACACTAGAGAAATTATTATTGAAAGGACTCTAAATGTAGACCACATTGCACCATTTCAACTTTTGCCTATCCTTATTGCTATAGGTTGGGAAAATATTCTCGGTTGGGGCGGAACGACTTACCGCTCCATAGCGCAAGACATGTACGCGTCCATAAGCGACATATCCCTTAAAAATCTGACATTTACAATTAATTTTCTAGAAGGGACAATCCCTACTGATCGCCACTTAATTTCAGGTTTGCTTGACGTAAACATTACTGATGATGGCATTCTCATTCCACTCTCAAAGAGAAAATGACTCATACTGAGCAACGAGCGATCACTCGTAAATTATGTCGCTTTGACACTAAATAGAAGTCTGGCAATGCCCTCCGTGCTAACCAGATGTTTCCCAAATACCGAGTCTTACATCGTATTTTTACGTCCAATGTTTATCCATGATTTGAGAATAAGTCTGAACTTACTCCCTTCATGACTCATGTCCTTTACTCTGTTGTATTTGGTATTCCTATTTGTCTTCCTTCTTTGATGTGTTATTTGATTATTCAATTCTGTATTCATCATGATCATGGGTCGATTCCTTTCGCTCTCATGACTTGCATTGCTCTTTATTGCAATGTTGTCATTCCTTCAACCGAGGCACCGGAATTAGAATTACCCTTTGATAATACAAATCTACACAAAATGAATCTGGCGTTCCTTTCCAGCCAGCGAGATGAAGGAGAAGAAGAAGAAGATGCACCTTTACTAGAGGACACATCGATGGATGACATATTTGTCGAGCTTGATGAGTCCGATGATGAAGCTGATCCAGACTATCAACCTTCCTAGGTTGATGATCGGCTCAAATCCTTGGAGGAAAAGGTGGTTGAGTTAAATGTATCTCAAGACAATCTGGCAGAAAGTTACAAATCCTCAATAAAATACATGCGAAAATATTTTCATCGCATCGCCAAGGGACTGCACCAAATTGATCCTTCCATACCTCCTCCCTCTTCCTCGAGATCTGACTAGGCTACTTTTAGTATTTTTAAAATACACTTGTCTTGTAAAACTTTAACTTTGTGTGTGTGCTTGATGATCACTCTCATACTCTACTCACCTTTGCTTCTTGATAAAAAAAATTTGATGACTTCCTTAACTTGACATTTTTCTATGCTTATATCTTGATAGTTTCATTTTTTTATTCTACTGATTTTGATATGGTTATTTGAATGATTATTCTTTCCTTTGTCATAATGTGACAAAAAGGAGGAGAGGATCAATTATTACTGGTAGAATGAATGAAGAATGATGATATGAATGTTGAATGTTGATGCACAATATGAGATGATAAGAATGTTGATGTAATGAATGTTACATTATTATGCTTGGAGTATGCATTGATATTGGAATGAAAAAAATACATGTCATAATACAGGGGAAGCTCACATTGAGGGGGAGTAAATAAATTTTTCGCACATTCATCAAAGCTGTAACAAATCTTCTACAACATGGGATCAAGAAAACAAGATGTCATTCTAGTTGTTGTAATAATAAGTGTTTTGTCACGAATTTGACAAATGGGGAGATTGTAAGTGCTATATTGTATAAAATACACATTTGTTTGTCAAATTTCGTTTAGACAAAACAACTTATGAAATAAGCCTTCTAATGTGGATCAAGATGGAAAGTTCAAGACTCTACTAAAGTTCAAGTCAAGTAGAAGATCAAGATGGAAAGTTCAAGACTTTACTGAAGTTTAAGATCAAGATGGAAAGTTCAAACTCTACTAAGTTCAAGATGATTGAGTTCAAGTGCTACTAAAGTTCTAGTAGAAGATCAAGCTCCATCTTCAACTTCAAGTTCTATTGAAGATTCAAGTAGAAGAACAAGTTTCATGAAGTTCAAGCTACTTCAAAGTTCTGTCATATCAGGTATAACAAACCTTAGATAGACCATAGGCTTAGGTACTTTCAAAATATAACTTGAATGAGTTTTTATGCTTATGTTTAGGCTAAAGTTCGACTAGTCGAAGCTAAGGCTCGACTAGTCTAAGCAGTGGTTCGACTAGTCTAAGCATTTTTCGACCAGTCCTAGTTTAAACTCAAGAAAAACGAATTTTTCCGTTACTGCTTCGACCAGTCGAGCAGACTGCTCGACCAGTCAAAGATGGGCCTTCGACTAGTCGAAGGTTGCTCGACTCGAAGTCCAGCAACTGAATCAGTTTGGATTTTATGCACCCTCGATCAGTCGAGCAGGAGCTTCAACCAGTCAAAGATCTGTTTTATCTTATCGCGCTCAAATTTGAAAATTTGTTGGAATGAAATCCGGTTCTTAAACGAGTTGAAGACTGTCTTAGACAAGTCGAAGGAACAATTTCTTTGCCTATAAATAACGGCCTTCTCCCAATCCGAAACTAACAATTCAAGTCTATTAAATCCTTCCACAAGTGAGAGAGAAGCCCCCATTATTGTCAACCTATTGCAAGGTATATATAATATTTTTAATAGCTTTTTTGTTTTAATTCATTGATCTCATATTTTCTGAATCTTATTTTATAAAGAAAGTAAATATACTTCTTTGAGATCTTAAGGAATTCAAATAAGTAGCCTTTGATTTGAATTTAATTAAAATCAATCTAGAACCTTGAACCCTTGTTTATATGACTGAACATTGAACAATCTACTACAATAGAAGTGGTTCTACAACTACATCGATTTATACATCTTCAAAGGAGAAGATAAGTATTCTTTGCTTTTATAGTTTGGTTTTATTGAGATAATCAGGAAATCTCATTTGTTGGTTTTTCTGAGATAGTCAGAAAATTCTCAAAAAAGATTTTTTGTTTGTTTGTGATAGCCCTTTAAAATCACGATTGTATCAGGTTTTAAGGTGACCCTGTGAAAACCTTATTTATAGTGAAAGTCAATATCACGTAGATAGTGATTATTGGGAGGGGAGTAGGTGTGACTGTTTAAGAATAATTGTTGTACACACCGAACCACTATAACTCTTGATGTTGTGGTGAATATTTACTTTTTGCATTTGTGGAGAATGTTTGTAATTTCATTTATTCAAAAGTGGTGAATGTTTGTAATAGATAGCTTTATTTCCTCTTGCTTGATTTGAGATCTTGATTCTTACAAACGTTCATGAAATAAGGTTGTCTTATCTAAACTTGGTTTGGGTGTAGGTTGTCCAACTAATTAGTTTGAATCAAATTTTCAATATTAGTGCGATTGAGATTTATGATTTATTTAATATTTCAGTACTTTAATTTATATTTGGCATAGTCCTATTCACTCCCCCCTCCAGGACTTCTTAAGCTCGCCTTTTCAGGGTTCATGGGGTGCTACATCACGTGGATGGTTCAAATTTATGGAATCACATCACGTATGATGGGTTCTTAAAAAGTTCACACGAGTTTCGTGCGAACTGGTGCGTAGCTGAGCATTCCGCTATTGACACAAGGATGAACATGATGAGGTCGATCACCATCTTCCTCAGGGGGGATAACTACTTCGAATCCACGAAGCTTCTCTGGACTCCTTATAGAGACTTCTCGAATCCACGAGGAAAAATAGAAACTAGAAATAATTCTAGAAAGTCAAATTAAATTTGTTGAATATTGATAGATGAAATACACAAGTTTACAACCCTTTAAATAGGGATACCAATACTTGGAAGAAGTTTAAGAATTAAACTATAACTAAAACTCCCTAAAATTCACAACTTATTATAAATAGTAAATTTACTATTTACAGTGTCCTATGTGTCTTAACCACGTTATTTTCCTAATTTTTCTAAACACTTTTTATGTTGGACACAACTACTAAAGCCCAATGGATGAAGAGTTATAATTAAACTAAAACTTACTAAAAAATAGTAAAAACAAAAATAAACCTGGAATTCGACCGTCGATCTGATGGAATCTTGCAAATTCGTCATGGGCAACCCAGCAATGCCAGGTTGATTGGCTAAAGTAGCTCGTCCTACCCCAAAATCATATATGATACGTCGAGTAACTCATTTTGGTTCGCGAGATATGCCTGTTTTAAGGTTCCGATGGTCTTGATGACTTTCGCCTCCGATCAGGCCTTCTCTGGTGCATCTTGGACATGAAAGTGTCCGCAACCCACTCTACATCAGTCCCCTCCACTTCAAAAGAACTCGTCCTCAAGTTCTCGTGCTACTTCGGTTCTTGATATTCGGTTTGATGCGCCGTAACAATACCCAAATTAAAAGTTATGATCAATTTACGGTCCACCTTCTTTTTGGTCCAACCATGCCAAGAATGTATCTGTGACACGTTCTATATCAGAAACCTCAACTTGAAAAAAACTCGTCATCGAATTACTTAAGGAACTTGGCTCATGATTCTGAGATAACTTTTAACGCCAATGTTTATTAACCATTTTCTTGTATTTGGCATTATGCTCTTGAGTTGACACAATAAATGTACTCATGCTTTCTTGACTTGACTAGTATCGATCAGTTCCTTCACTCTTGCCCTCAAGATCTGACATTCTTTCTGACTCACCTGACAGTGACGGCAGTTGGGCAAGCTAGCCCCAGGGACAAGGCCTATGTGATGTTGCATGTCCTTCATAGGGGGCAATTCATCGAGTAAATCTTCAGGTCAGACTTCTTTAAATTCATTCAAGAAATGCCTTAAACTCAGAGGAATGTCTAAAGATTACAATTCCTCGCCCTTTACTACTACGGCGTATACCTCGCCGACTTCCTTGAATTCCTCCACGAAACTTCGAATGATCAAGAAGGAGCACCTCTCCACTTTAGAAGCTTTGGGGTGTTTCTCTAGTGTCATAGGGACAAGGATTATCTTTCGACCGTCCTTAACAAAGACGTAAACATTGTCTCGTCCTCGGTAGGTCGCATCACGGTCTGACTGTCATGGTCAACCGAGTAACATATGACATGCTTCCATATCTACCACGGCACAAAGTATCCGATCATTATAAGTTTTACCAATTGAAAACGAGACAGTGCATTGTTCAGTTACCTTGGTCTTGTTCACCCTTTTAATCCAGCCAATTGAGTAAGGGGAATGATGTTTTGTTGTAGGTAGCTGCAACTTATCCACAATCACTTTCAAGATAATGTTCACGCTATCAGCACTGTCTACGATCACATCACAGGCCTTGCCGTTAACGGTGCACCGCATACGGAATATATTATGTCGCTGTGGATGTAATTCTTTCCATGGGGTGTATATTAATTGCTTCACGGCTAGATATTCGCCACGATCCTCGCCCATCCATTCTTCGCCATGTGCTCTGTAACACCCCGCACTTCTGGTACGCGGGTGTTACCATTTAAACCCATAACTAAGGATGTCAACACTCGACTAATGGACAACTTAAATCCAATCGATGCAGGATGGGACTTCCAATCGCCATTAAAGCCATCCATCAAGGGCTTAGAAGCAGAGTTGAGCCCAACACCAGTCAGAGAGGTAAACTCAACAAACACTACAAGATGAGGCAGCTTATAGATCAATTAATTAAGTCATGTGGGACAATGCACCCACTAACGACTCTTAAGGATTAATTAACGGTCAACCAAACAATCAGTGTATTCTAAAACCCCATTCAACTGTTGAAACCAACCATCAGGCCAATCCAACCATTGGATCAACATACACTAGCCAAATAGGACCCGAAACGTGTAATACAGCCCACCTGGGCCTCGGTTGAGCCCTAAATTGGGTCAGGGCCCCTAAGTGGGGCCCCCAAGCTAATTGGACGGAGAGGATTTAATACAACCATCATGGTGGACCCCCGTAGGCGATGTATGTGCACCCCGTACCACCATGCGCGATGTGCACCCAACCAAGCAAAATGGCAAACAGCAAGGTTTATCCTGGTGTTTTTAAAAATTCAAAACTGTGAGATTTCAAGCCCCAAAGTGGGCCACCCTGGCCACTTTCTGCATGATCCAAACCGTCCATTTTGCTCGTGGGGTCCGCCCAACCAAAACTATATACGGATTTGGATCCATGCATAGGAATGGAGGAGTCGGGTCTGAACCATCCATCTCTTATGTATGGTTAGGATCCATAGATGAAGGACCATCAGATGGCTTGGTGGGAAAGCCAACACCAGTTTATCTAAGGGGTTACAGCCACCCACTAGCCAGCTAAGGAGAAGTCTCCTCACAGCCAGAAATGGCCAAGCAAACCAAAAGAAAGGAAAAAGGAGAATTTCCTTTTTTGGATTAGGTAGGTTGGCACAATTGTGACCATTCCCTAGGGCCACGTGGCATGATCCCAGCCCCTCCTTGTGGGTAGTACGAAATGAGAAGCTGAGTTATCTCATCTCATGAGAAAAAGAAGAAAAATTGGATCTTCTCATGAAATAAACCGGAACTTGCATTTGTGGCCCAAAAAGTGGGCCCCACACTGATCAGGGGACACATCTGGTCTGCTCAAATGGATCGGATCATGTTGAAACACATGGGATTGTGATCTGCCATTAATGACCCAATCATCTTCCCCAATAACCCATCCGGACCCGATCACAAGATGGGTCCCACCATACTTAAAGAACTACTTTTCTGAGAGATCAGAGCATTAGCAACTCATCTCTGGGGTCAGATTGACCCCATGCACAGCCATCCTTCAATCACAGCCATTGCTAAAGGAAGATGACCTCTCCCTCCAGGCTATAAATAAGACACTCTTGCTTCAGGTTTTACACCAAAAAGAGAGGGAAGCAAAGAGAAAAGAGAGAGGGAAAGGAAAGAGAGAGGGAGAGAGAAAGAAAAGAAAGAGAGAGAGAGAGAGAGAGAGAGAGAGAGAGAGAGAGAAGAGTAGGTGCGTGCGTTCCATCCCAAGGTCGAGTCAATTAACCCTTCCCTCCATCTCCTTCATTCCCAAACTAAGTTGAAATCACCCCTCTGCAAGGCCCTTGTTTGGACTGAAAATGGTCTCAAATGATTCAAGCTGAAAATGGCTTTCAGCTGGGCCTGCAAACAGGCTGGAAACCAGGCCTGAGATCACGCTGAAAACGGGCTTGAAACCAGGCCTGAGATCACGCCAGATCCAGACCATTTTGGGCCATAGTGTGGGCCAAAACTAGCTTCCAGATTGGGCCGAGATCAGGCCTGCATCAGGTTGTGTAAACGGCCTGAAACCCAACAATCTACAGGTCATGGGAACGCTAAAAATGGGCCCACAACTAGGCCAGAAAAATGACAGAAAGCAAGCCTCTGTTGGGCTCTAAATGAACTGAAAACCAGCCTTCATCGGGTCCACGAAATGAGCCAAAACCAGCCTGCGTTCTGAGCTGAATTTGGCCTCAGAATTGGACAACAAACGAGCTAAGTTTTGGGCCATGCAATGGGCCAAGTTCAGCCCTCAGCTGGGCCGGGCCATTGTCTGGGCTTGGGGATGAGCTGAAATTGGCCCGTAAATGGGTCATGTTAGGGACCGAAATCAGCCGTCAAACAAAGCCTAAATATGAACTAGAAACAGGCCTTAAACTGGGCTCTGTAATGAGCTGAAATTGGGTCCAGCTGTGCCAAAACCAAGCCAAATAATGGTTGTATTTTGCACCTCTAGTCTAGCCACAACAGGTTGCACTTTGGACCATTAAAGTTCCAGCAAATGGGCCCTGTTTCTAACTGAAACCAGGCCTGGAATGGGCCTAGAATCAGTCCAAAATGGGCTTTAATTTTGGTTAGGATCAGGCCTCAAACAGGCCTTACATTGGATGGCATTTTGGGCCGAGAAATGGCCCAAAAAATGGGTCTCCAGGTGGGCCGCATGCTCTAGCAATTGGGCCGCACGCTGCAGGTGGGCCGCGCACCACATTTCAAATCAGGTGGGCCGCACCACGTTCAAACGGGTGGGCCTCACGGTAGCATCAGCGGGCCGAGCAAGGAGGCTCAGCGGCACCTGCGGACTGTAGGGGCCGCTGCTCTAAGCCCTGTGTACATCAGGTGGGCCACACCAAACATCACAGTGGGCCTCACTAGGCGCACAACTAATGGGCCGCACCTGCGATGTATTTTAGTGGGCCACCCCATGTACCTCAGAAGGCCACACCATACACACAGTAGGCCTCACAGCTAGTCCAGCCCAGTCCCGTTCGGGCCACCTAAATGGGCCTTTGGGGACCTTAAAGTTGCAGTTTAGTTGGGCCAAAACGGGTCTAATTCGGACCTTAGCTTGGAACACATTCCAGGCCCAATCTGGGCCATCAATAGTACCAAGATTCAGTGGACCTAACCACTCTAAATCCGGCCCAAACGATCTTGATTATGGGCTCTTCAAACCCCCCACCAACTTTCATATATTTAAAACCTTTTGTCTAATGCAAGCTAATCCTCTAGGAGGCTACTTGCGTAACTTGGGGCCACTAACTACGAGCGGGAACTCGGACAAAGGGAAGGATTACAGCCACTCAGGTGATGACTTTCCCCTTGGGCTTTCCATCTCTAAATTAGTTCAAACGTAGTTTCCATCAAAGATCATAATTTCTAGTTTAAAGTTCTGATTAATTGCGTTAAAAATTAACAGTCATATCTTGATCTATACGTTCACATGAAATAAGGATTACATGATAAGTTCAGGTACTAGTTCATTAATATTGACTATATGCAATAATCATTGATTTCCATGTTTAAACATTTTATTACTTGATAGTTTATACTTCAACTTCATGATGCTACAAACCTTGCTACCATTATGTAATGCACCTTTACATGCTAGTAGGTTGTTGTGAATCGCTATAAACATTAAACTCACAGCATTTCACGCGGAGAATTTCACTATTGCATGTGAGCCACTCTTGGGATGCAACTAGACAGAATATGTGGATAATGGGACCCTTGACATCACTTATGGAGGGATTCCATTACACGTTCTAAGGTGGAAAAACCTCACGAGCCGGGGATGGTGGTCATGGGACACTATGCCCGAGCTGTCGGCCTACATTGGGTGACAAGCCCCCCATAGTGACCATTGAGTTACTTAAAATGGTTGATCGTAACCGGAATAATAAAGGTTTGGCTAATCATGCATCCATAGCATATTGGCGATGACGGGTGGCTAATTCTGAATGCTTTAGCACGTGCCCTTAGGATCATTTGGGTATGGTTTCGTTAGCTCCCAGACCACCGAATATCAACCTATTTGTCCGACTAGATGAGCATTCCCAGGTCAATGATTGCATGGGTGACGAGCCCAAGTCCGACTGGATGAGCATCCCCAGGTCGATGCGCATTCATACATCCATGCATTTTAATAAGACTGCATCTTGCTTGTTTTGGATTATTTCCTTATTTTTCTTTAAACTATGTTTGTTAAGGCAGCGGTGTGTAATCTTGAGGGAAAATCACACTGAGCTGGCCACTCATTCATCGAATATCCAACCATATAGAGTACACGGGTGTAGACAGAGAGAACGACATCATTGGCCCTGACGGAGCAATGGTGGAGCCTCAAGACGAATATTACGAAGACGAGCCGCAACAAAAAGTGACCGATTACTTTAGTTTTAATCAGTAGTAGTAATTCTCTTATATTTGATTTGATACAGTGATACTTTTAAAATTTTGTACTACGGCCTCCAGCTGAGTGGGCTGAATATTCAGAATTTATGATATTATCAATGCTTACTTATGCTATCGCACTCTGACTTTGACACTTCTGTTAATTCTCTGATCTATTAACTCTCAGGTTTCTAGAACGAGTCTCGTACTCAGGTTCTGGAAACCTGAGCATTACATGCTCCTTCCTCAGTGGCTTGTTCATCTTCATTAAAGTCAGGGTCTTCTTCTGTGGCCTCACCTTCAGTGCTCCTTTGTTAATGGTCAAGTGGGTTGCGGGGAGTTGAAGCATAGATGGGTCACTCCCACTGGTTGCAGAAGGTTAAGGATGTCCTGCTACTAGTTCTTTTCCTCGTGTCAGTTCTGAATCCTAAATAGGACCTATCCTAGGGGGGCGAGTTAAAGGATAAGGCTGAATAGGAACTCTTGCAAGCTATGTTTCTGCCCTACCTGCCAACTGAACCATTTCATCCACGGTCTTAACTGGATGCATTTGAACTCGGTCCTGAATCGCCGATCGTAACTCACCTATAAATCGTGATACCTTCTGTGATTCTGTTTCTAACAGATTGTTTCGTATTGCCAACCGTTGAAATTCTTCAGTGTAATCTATGATGGTTCGATTCCCCTGTCGGCAATTTTGGTATCGCTGGAACAATACCCACTCGTAATCACTAGGGAGGAATCGTAATCGAAGAAGGCATCTCATCCGTGACCATGATGAGATGAGTGTCTTATTATGTCGGGCATATAAGAGTTGTAATTGCTCTTACTATGCAGAAACACCAGATTTTAATTTAAAGGCTACCAACTTCGCCTTTTTATGCTCTTACACATCCATGTAATTGAAATATCGTTCTACTTCCGCAAGTCAGTCGAGGAAATCTTCTATACATAATAATCCATTAAAACTGAGAAGTTCGGCCTTACCTCGATAGTCTCTTTTAACACGATCTAGACGATCTCCTCCACGGACTGGTCATCGGGCAAACCCGTCATCAATGTACTCGTCGCTAGAACTCGCATTATCTGGTATAGCCCCACGATTCACCATTGGTAGTGCTTTACGGAAATCAAAGTTGTGTCGTACAGCAACCACAAGCGGTTGAGCATTGCCTAGGGCTCGGGGCGGAATTAACACATCCGCAAGACGGTCGAGGGTTGCCTGCAGCCCTTGCATAGTCAACTGAATCTCCCGGTGGAAAGTTTCCATTCTTTTCGAAAAATAATGAATCCTTGGATTACCATCCACAGGATTTTGGTCCATACATTCGTTGTTTGCCATCAGCCCGAGGTGAGTCCTCGCTCTGATACCAATTAACGCAGGGATAAACGTGATGAGGTCGATCACCGTCTTCCTCAGGGGGGATAACTACTTCGAATCCACGAAGCTTCTTTGGACTCTTCACAGAGACTTCTCGAATCCACGAGAAAAAATAGAAACTAAAAATAATTCTAGAAAGTCGAAATAAATTTGTTGAATATTGATAGATGAAATAAACGAGTCTACAACCCTTTAAATAGGGATACCAAGACTTAAAAGAAGTTTAGGAATTAAACTATAACTAAAACTTCCTAAAATTCACAATTTACTATAAATAGTAAATTTATTATTTATAGTGTCCTATGTGGCTTAACCACGTTATTTTCTTAATTTTTCTAAACACTTTTCATGTTGGACACAACTACTAAAGCCCAACGGATGAAGAGTTGTAATTAAACTATAACTTACTAAAAATAGGAAAAACAAAATAAACATGGAATTCGACCGTCAATCTGATGGAATCTCACAAATTCGACATGGGCACCCCAACTGTACCAGGTTGGCTGGCTAAAGTAGCCCATCCTACCCCAAAATCATATATAGTACGACGAGTAACTCATTCCGGTTTGCGATATATGCCTATTTTAAGGTTCTAACAGTCTTGATAACTTTCGCCTCCGATCACGCCTTTTCTGGTCCATCTTGGACATTAAAGTGTCCGCGACCCGCTCTACATTAGCTATATATATAAATTTCGAGTCGAGTGTAGCTCGAGTTTTTTAAGCCGAGATGAACCAAAACAAGTTCGAGTCGAGCTTCACTCCAGCCAACCTCGGCTCATTTTCAAAATGATCTAGGTCATATGAAGCTTAACTTGCCTCGATTCATTATTCAAGCCAAATCAAATTGAGCTAGTTCGAGCAAAGCCGAGGGAGCTTTTCAAACTGGCTTAGCTCATGTACAGCTCTTTTAGTGGCTCCATAATGACCCCAATATATTTCAACAGTAGGTGTTCAATCCCACTGCTTCATGTTGAATGGCCCACTTAAGCTTGGATCATTTTTATGCCCATGAGCTTGAAATCAGACGAAAAATGCAATGGACAGGGTAGATTTATCACAGATCATGATGTGTCCTACTGTCCGACAAACCTCCTCTTCCTGGACTTAAATGTTCAGCATCCTCTCTTAAAGGACACTGATTTCCGTGTGACCGTAACTCCATCCATTCATAGGGGCACCTTGATATTTGTGAGAAATCCACCCCATTCATCTGTTTTTCCATCTTATTTTATTGCATGGGCTAAAAAAGTAGGCAGAAACTAATTTCAAAGTGGGCCACACGAAAGCCCCCAGATGTTTCAACGTTGGGTATTCAATCACACCTTTTCCTATCACGTGTCCCACTAGAGCTTGGTGTTGGCCTCATTTTTGGGCACATGCAGCTGGAAAAAACGGATGGAGAGGGTGGATTTGCTTCAAACGCATGTAGGTAAGAGAAGACATCCAAACGTGCTGAATTGCCGAACCGGATCTTTGCATAGTTGCCATGCGTTTGATGTCCTGACGATATAATCTGTTGTGTCCCACCGTTGAAGACTGGTGAAGACAATTGGGTTGTTGTATTCCACTGCCGATGGACTCTGCAGCAACATTTTCCTTGATATGACCATCTAAATATTTTGATTCTCAAGTAAACATCTTCGTTGAAGAAAAGAAATACACTACACTCTGTACACGTTCAAATGGAAAAGGTGTCATAATAATATTGGTCGCTGGAATTTTACAATCTAGAAGATTTTAATGGTGTGTCCTATCCCAGAACTGACCAAGTTTCAAGATTTGGATGGGTCCCAAAAAGATTTCAATGGTGTGTGTCCTATCACACTGTTCCCTGTGGTGTGGCCCACTTGAGTTGGTGGTAAAACTGAAAATGAGAAAGAAAACAGAATATTTGTATGGGATACACAGATAAACGGACCTCTCCAAAATATGACGAGAGTTGAAAGTGCTTGTGATTGGCAACTTTCAAAGACAGGGATCCTGATCCTGACTACTCATCCTGTGGGCGCTATATCATGGATTAGCTGTAGTCCAAAATTTGCTTTGCTTCCCTACCATCCTTCCACCTACATAGCACACCTATCATCAGAAACTCAAGGCAAAGGAAAAAAAAAAACAGCTAATAAACATGCACCTCATTCGAGGCCACACTGCTGAGCTACCACTTGCATGGGACATCTGAGACATGCATCAGGTAGACTCGATGTGAAGATAACCTGGCGAAAAGATCAGGTCAGTGCACTCAGCAGGAGGGTCACATGTGTACATTGACAATTGGCCAGTTATATAAACCATCCATAGTTTTCCTAATTGCACAGCTCACCTTCCAAGTTGATTGCTGTATTTAAGCCAGGTCTTCTATACAGTAGGGCCATCTGATCAACTGTATTTTCCAGACAGGTCATCTACATGGTAGGGCCACCTGATCGGCTGCTTGGATAACCCATAGATATGCCAGGATGGCACATGTGGACGTGCATCCAGTGCATGAGGGCTTTGCAAAGCTCCATAAAGAAATTGAGTAGGATTAGGGTGGGGAAAATTCACCAAATCAAATTGATTTTAGGTAAAGGTCCACCGTCCACTGCTTGGATGTTCCACTGTTATAGGGGTTCCAGGTGTAGAGGACTTGTTCAAGGGCCCATGTCATGTTGGGGAATGATCCAATACAATTGACCACATGGTAGCTTACTATGCTGTCGAGTTGTGTGGGCTCTTCCTTCATTACTGATGTGTGCATGATATCCACCATGACCATCAAATACGCTTGCTGGAGTTGGGCCCAGGGCCCAAAAATCAGGCTAATCAATGAAACAGGTAGGCAACAACAGAGGGAAACAGTTGGGAAGGGACAACATTTTCATTCACTGTGGGCCCGCCACATACTTTTATGCCGTCGAATCCATTCACCTGACATCCCATCATGTAAGGACACCCAAAAATGAGACCATTCCAACACTCAGGTGGGGGCCCAACAAAACCAACGCTGTGCGTCCCCTCCTAACTGTTTCCCTGTGTTGTGGCCCACCAGATTCATGGATTGGCCTGAGTTTTGGGCCCTGGGCCTAAAAGCACAGGGCACACCTGTTGGACGCCTTGGATTGGTGCAATTCTTCACAGCAGAACCCACACAACTCAACAGAACCGTAAGCTACCATGCTGTCAATTGTATTGAATCATTCCCATTATCCCATATCATGTTAAGGCACTCAAGTTTATAAAATCTAAGAAAACTCAAATGAGAGCTCCAAAAACTCGAGATTGTATTTTACTAAAGTTTTCTAAACTTAAAAAACTCAACAAGTGTTCGAGCAGATTTATGAGTCAACACTGACTTGGGCACTCATCAAATCCGAATCAAGTTTTGAGTTTTCAAATCTTGGTAAGATTTATAAATTGGTAGAGTCATCACCTTCACCCGCATCTGTCATGCTATGGCTGCAACTATCGGGAATGCCAAACAGGAAATGGCTTTACAGAGTCCTCATCCATTTTATGTAAAAATATTTGAGTCTCTTCTCTGAAAGAAAAAAATTTGGAGAGTCATTCTACTTTTTTGCAACGAAAATAAAAAGGTCCATCTTAAACAACATGTCAGACAACTATTCTGAGACCACAAAGGCAATTATCATCTGTACATTCGTATCAGTTTTTCTCTAGTTATTATCATGTTCTGAAACTTATTGGTTACATACTGCCTAAATATTTGTCACCTACAACAATAGTCATTCAATGGATAATATCATCATGTACCAAACTAAGTATATGCACACCCACTTGTCAGCAAACATGCTCTCACTCATGCAACAATGCCCCAGTCGCATGCATATTGTATATATGAAATAGTAATGCAATATGATATTATTATGCGAGTTTCTGCCATGGCCAGCTTTAGAGCCCGGTAAAAGAGAAGTTGATGTCCAATGGGCGGCTAATCATAAAAATTTTGCCATCGAAATCTGACCCGATGGTGCGGTTAAAAGATGGTGTAGAATTAGACTCGACGGTGTGGTTAAAAGAGAAGTCGGGAAATTTTTCTGTAAAGTCTTTTCTCAAGATGCTTGGTCTGTCCAGTGATGGGGTCAATCCCTCTGCTTTTGTTTTGGCGCTCTGGTGTGCCTCCAAAGGTGGCTGCTTTAGCATGGCTCATGGGATGTAACAAGGTTCTCACAGTTGATAATCTTCTCAAAAGGAAGATGGTCCCCCCAAACATGTGTCATGTGCCTCCAAGATGAGGACTCAGTGGATCATTCATTCATTCATTGTGGCTTTACACAACAACCATGGGAAAACTTTTTCAATCTGTTCGGAGTAATCGTAAGATCCCTTTCTCTTCATTTTGTGGATTGGCTTGGAGCTTTTTTGGATTTTTCTTGGGGGCTTTGCTTTGTAAGGCCTTGCTAGTTATTATTTTTCTATTTGAGATTTTCTATGGCTTCATCTTCCACATATGAGATTATTGATCCTATCAACTCCAAAATGGAGAGGCTAGTTATTTTCTGAGAAGCTCGGGTTACAGATTACAACACACAAATTTGTTTAGCAATTATGGTCAAAAGCTGTTGAGATATTTGTTCGAGGAAAACAGAAGTAGGGACATATAGATGATAGTATATTAGAACACCTAAGACCAATCCCTCATATGGTGAACTAAAATAAAAAAATTTATTGGTTATGTCCTGGCTCCTAAATTCTATGGAACCGGTGGTTAGTGAAGGTCGCTTTTTTTTTCCTTTTCCTTTTTTTTTTTTTTTTGGCAATCCACTTCATGTGAGATTTGGTTGATGGCTTGTGAAGTGTATGTTAACCAGAACAACAGGCCCACACGCAGATGTCTACATGTCAAAAGAATGAAGTGGACTTGTAGCCATAAAAGTCAATAAAGAAACAATGTTTGGTTGAAGCATCTTCATCTAAAATGTCTTAATTGGATACTTATCTGAATAATAAGGGATTTGTAAACACTTGCATTACTTTGAACTGACTAAAGAAATATGACATGACTCGTGGTGGATTTTCGTCAAAAGCAATGACCGAAATATTCATACAAATTTTCCTGCTAGAGAAAACTAGTTTGATATCAAATTTGTATATCAAATATAATTAGTTGTTAGTTAATAGACATGACATAGACTCTCTCTCTAACCCAATGGTGCAGTTAAAAGATGGTGTAGAATTAGACTCAAATGGTGTGGTTAAAAGAGAAGTCAGGAAAAATTTCTATACGGTCTTTTCTCAAGATGCTCGGTCCATCCAATGATGGGGTCAATCCCTCCACTTTTGTTTTGGCGCTATGGTGCGCCTCCAAAGGTGGCCGCTTTAGCATGGCTCATGGGATATAACAAGGTTCTCACGGTTAATAATCTTCTCAAAAGGAAGATGGTCCTCCGAAACGTATGTGTCATGTGCCTCCAAGATGAGGAATTGATGGAACATTCATTCATTCATTGTGCCTTTACACAACAACGTGGGAAAACTTTTTCAATCTGTTCTGAGTAATGTAGGTGTGGCTAAAATCCATTGGGCAATTCTACGTGATGTGGCATGGAGGTGTTTCAAGCAGAATGGGGTCAAAAGTTTGGCAACTAAGCCCTATTGCGGGGATCCAGTTCCTATGGCTGGAAAGGAATAATCAGTGCTCTACAAACTGGGCAGGGCAAGTTGTGGAAGCTTTTGGTAGGACTAAGTTGCATTTGATTGAATGGGCAAAGGCATCAAAGGCTATTGATTATCTTCCCGATAGTTGTGTTGGGCTATAATTGCTTTCTTTTGCTATAGTAAAGTGAATTTTTGTATATTTGGCTGCAACCTTGCTTAATAAAATGTTTTGCCATGTTCAAAAAAATTTAAAAAAAAAAATCTGACTCCAAATATGATGACGACAACGACAACATGGAAAGATACACATGGGTGTAAATCCTACAAGAGCTACTAAGAATTTTGAAAACCTTGGATGTGAAAAATCCATTATGTGTGTGTGTCCGTGAGAGAGAGAGAGAGAGAGAGAGAGAGAGGAGAGAGAGAGAGAGAGAGAGAGAGAGTTGGGCTAATTCTCTAAAGTACTCATGCAACAGGGATATTGCACATGGCTGTAAAGTCAAGCTTTGAAATACCCTTTAAATTCTTAACTATGTGTGTGTCCTGTGTACGATCTACACTAAAGAAATTTAGTTCAAGACCTAGTTGACTATTTTCTTATAATCCAACCACATGTCAATAAGTGATATTCAAGACAATTAGTCACCTTTATTTATGCATAGTAGTACTTTGATATGCTCAGATTTTTATTTTTATTTTGAAATAAGCAGGGGATTGTTGAAGTATTTAAAAATAATAATAATTTTTCAATTCAAATTCAAAAATTAAACCGATTGTTAATGAATTACCCTTTTTTTTTTTCATTTCTCCTTCGTTTTGATGAGGCCCAATAATGACTGGATCGCTTTCATTGTGAGAAATGTGTCACATAATGGCTGGCCCATCATTTGCAATAAGAAACGGTCCATCTTAAATGAGTCTCTTGTAACGGTCCATCCCTTGGGTGGTCTATATAGGGGACATGGGCAGGGTCTTTTCAAGAAAAAAAAAAAAAAAAAAAACCCACAAGAAAAAGAAAACAAATTGTTCTCCTCTTCTGTCCTAGGCATACGAAGATGCTTTAGAGTGTGTTGGGTGTTGGGGTTATTCACGGTCTGTGCAAGTCGGGAAAAACCACGTTGGGCGTTGTATCCTAGAGGTAATGCTTGGGGGAATCGGTTGCTCAACTAAGGGGCGCACACTATCTAAAAGAGTGCAACATTGTCCACACCTCATCCTAGCATTAATCTATATTTGGCAATTCTGATTCTTCCAAACAGGTTTGGGGTTCCAATTATGGTTGATTCATTCTAATTCTTGCTTACATATGCACAACACGCATCACTGGCAATAACCCCCAGGATAGCTGTCCAATCTCTAGATTCCATCTAATCAAACAGGTGCACAATAGAATCATGGCCCCTTGAATATGATGACCCCAAAATTTTGTGCAAATACACCCAGTTTCTACCTTTTTCCCGCCAGTTAGAATGCTCCTGAATAGTTTTGACTAACATTCTCCTTGCAAAGTAATGCTATCATGCATGGTTAGTTGGTGCTTGCACATGATGCTATACAGATACTGACAATGAGATTTAGAAGCATTCAATCTTCAAACATGAATAACTTTAGCCACTGAGTTACGCTCATGATGAAAGGAAATTGACAAAAGAAAAGCATGGAACGGTAACTAACATTTCATTTTCTTCTTGGTATGTATAGCTCGATGCAACAGCCAATAGCTGACCAGTGCCATTAAATGATAAGGATGCCACACTGCTAGGGTGCCTTGGGAGCTGAGGAAAAGAGGGTAGTGTTATGTTTGCTCCTGAAAAATATCATATCAACACTTTATAGAGGTGTTATGTGATACTCGACCCGGAATATGTGCACTTTTCCTGGATTTTCAGTGAGTACAAGTGAGACCCATGAGTCAATGGTCCAAAACAATGACACTAAGGGACCCATGGTGGATGCCCCATGCACCAAAAATTGCATACGGGAAAATCCTAAACCCTTGATGTCCAAAAATAAACAGTTAAGAAAGAAAATACAGAAATGGTCCATGTTCCACCCAAGTAAAGGCCAACAATTCAATGACTTGGATCTTTCCAATCTGGAAGTTTTAAGTGCAGCAAGCATCCATGTCAGAGTCCATCATATCAACGGGTTGGATCAGTGATCCTCACTTGTACAAGCTGTATATATTCTTGGGATCTACATTGTATATTACCACATCCTTGTAATAAAAAGGAGAAACTAATATGTAAAGCACAACATGAATCAAGAATATGTCCAGTAGACTTTCAAGATATTGTAGCATAGCTATAGAAACAGGATGTTTGCTTAAGTCCCAAGCACAATCCTCTACATACACCTCTACACATAGCTACACGTCAACCTGGTACATGTGTAGGACAAACCGTGTATCAGGTGGGATCCACAGAAGCCAAAAATCTGGTTGTTCAGCTCTCAGGAAAGCCATACATGCATGAAAAGAAAATTGCAGCCTAAACAAATTTGCAAGCTTTCCAGACCATTGTCTTAATATAAGCATGGTGATGCAAGACAATTAACCACTTGCTCTAAAAGCTCAAATTGATAGAGCATGGCGAATCAATCCTTTATCTTATAGCCCAGGTCCCACATTCCATGGGTTAAGACCTCAGTCGAAACCCCCTCGTGGGCCCCACATCACATGGGTACTGCCTCACACGGATGGGGCCCGCCTCACATGGGCCGCCCACCATGAGTGTGCCCCTGCATCCCACAAGCCCCCCCACTCGAGCCCAGTGAGAAAATGCCCCTGCATTACATGGCCTGATATTTAAACAACCTGAGTTTTTGCTAAATGATCGAGACAATGAGTGCACCTCTTACATGGCTTGGATGTCCTATGCACATGCCAGCTTGGCACATATGTTAGTCTGTGGTTCAGTTCTCAGGGAGGCCAAACAAGCATGAAAAGAATGCAGCCTAAACAAATTTTCAAGCTTTTTTAACCCTCCATTTCTGCATGGCCCACCTGACATTTAAACAGCCCGAATTTTGGCCAAATGATCTACAGTGGGTGCACCTCTACATGGCTCGGATGTCCTATGCAATTCCCAAGCTGCCATGTATGTTAGTGTGTGGATGGGTGCATGTGGGGCTAGGAAACCTCTGGAGGCAGAACTTTGATGCTAAACTAAATTAGGAACACAGCAACTGCAACCTCCTTGTGATTGCTTATACCAAATTATGCTTAGTTTTCAGGATGACCAACAAGCACAGCTCATATCAGCAAGTTTCAGCTGGTGGTTCTAAGAAACACACTATTACCCAAAGAGGAATTTTGTTATTCTTGACCCGAGGATGGGTACAGTTTAGTCCCCATCACTGGTCTTATGAGGCCTGCCCGCCCTCCCTCCCTCCCTCCCTCCCTCCACCTCTCTCTAAATTGTAAACCCAGTATCTTGGGACATAACTGATGGTTTTAAGTTGATCAAGAAAACATTCATCAACTACTAGAGTCAGAATAGACGAGTTCCTACCAGAACCATGGCACTAAATAGAAAAGAAATACCTCTAATAATCGTTTTCTACTTTGACCATCCCAAATAATAGTGTATCCTTCATTATCTCCAGTGACAAAGGTACCATAGCTGTGATATCAACCACATTTTATCAGTGCAACTTTTACATGGAAACCTCTGTTAGATAACCACATTGAGAAAGAAGATAAATAGATCCCTACCGTGGATGGAATGCCAAGTCATTAATCGCAACCAGATGATATTTCCCATCCTTTGCTTTTGGGCAACAGCGAAAGACATATCTGTTATAGGACATGCCAGTAGTAAATGATGCATAGCTATGGCAATCAGCATGACACCAAGCTAATGACATGCTCAACGTGAAAAATGGGCATCCTTTGGAATAGCACTATAATGCTTCCTCCAAATGCTCACCAGGTTACCAGAATGTTTACAATTCCAACAAAGAATCTGGAATCCTGATAATAAGCTTAAGTATAATACAGGGTGCTGGAATGGATACCAGTACCACAAGCATGTGGCAGCTTCCTTGGCCAGTTTTAAAGGCCAGGAAAAAAGGTGCTCAAGTAAAGGCGGAGAGAGACGGGTAAACCAGTTGACTCATTTCCCTTCTTGTATCATGTTGCTGCAGCATGCAAGTGTAACTGGCTCCGTTGGCTACTAACTTTTGCTGTAATATAGTTATTAGATCCAACTTCCTACCCAAATTTGTCATACTACTAGCCTTTCTTCGCGGAGAGAGCGAAAATATTGAAGATCAATAGTAGTAGTAAATACAATTGCTTAAAATAGTCAAGCAGGTATTACTGTCAGGCCTACTAATAACATATGATACGATAAAAGTGGACCGCCAAGATAACTAGAAACTAACCCCATTTCACATTCAGCAGAACTATCGAAAAACTTTAATGCAACACGTCCTTCTATTGAACCAATCGCATATCCTGCACATCAGATAGTAGACATGAAATATTCTTAGCTTACCTCATATAAATCATTCACACAGCACTTGTGGGAGTTCAATCAACCTATGTAATTCACTATTACATAGCAGTAGTGTTTTCAGTATCTTGCAATATCACTGATATATCCCACAATATGTCGGTTATCCTAGCTGGGCAATATGAAACCCAGCTTTAATATCCATTTTTCATGGTATCATGCAATATATCACATGATATCACGATATTGTACGATATATCCACACTCCCCCTTTATCAATTATTAATTATTGTGCGATATATCGATACTGAGTGCAACATGGAAAGGGATAAAAGGAAACCGCCGCTGTTTGTCTGGAAAATCCTCAAGGGTGTGATACATTACACGATGATGATATGGAAAACATTTGATAGCAGCCGTGGGTGTTGTGTTCTTGTTGCTGGTCCCAAACCCACATGAAGGAGGGTTGCTTCTTGTTGGCAGCCGGCGTGAAAGTTTTGCCAGAATGTTTATCACAGGATTCATGTAGCTGACCCCAATTAGTTAGAATAAGGCTTTGATGATGATGATGATGATTACACATGAAAATATCAGAAGTTTTCAAATTATGACAAACTACAAGGAGATAAAGGATTGAGGACCTGAAGCCAACAAATCATCCAGAAGCAGTAGCGAGTCAATGCATTAGCACATTTTGCATAGCAGAAAAGGAACAAAATTCTACTTCTCCACATAAACCATTGAAACATACGAACCAAGGATAAGACTCCAATAGTAGTTCACCGCAATTTGCAAAATGGTAGGGAATCATCCTCCTTACGTGTGCACACATGTACTTCTATCCAAACAGTCCAAATTGTGCGCTGCATTGTGGAAAGATGCTCTAAAATCAGACTGAACGAGCAATCGAACTTCCCTGGTGGTGTGGCTACCAAATGACTGTTTTAAGTGCAAAATATTGAGTGATCCAAATTAAACAGGCAATAAGATAGTTAAACAAAATGATTTTTAAGTTATCCTCAATCCATAATCAAGTCAGTGATTTGGGTGATCTGGATAGTCATACAACTATGTCATGTGTATGGTGGATGAGTCACCACTATTTTTAATAGCGGTGAACTATGACAGGAGTTTGCCCGAAAAACTAAAAAGAACAAAAAAAGTGGTAGCAATTCTGGCATATCGAAATCCGTTTGATTATCCTAAAACCAATGGCCACTGCTTCGCACAAACAATAGAACCATTAGATGGTTTACCAGCGTCCTTTGATGTGGGCAGAGCTAAGTTCCATCCATGAGAAATGGAGGTCGCCTTGGTGAGTGGGAGGGGATTTCAATGTGGTCAGATTCGCTTTCGAAAAATCAAACGGTGGTTATATCACTCGAAGTATGAGAGGCTTTTCTGAGTGGGTGGATAGAAATGAAATGGTTGATCTTCACGTGGTCTAGCAAGCAAGAGAAGGCTGTTATGTTCAGGCTAGATAGATTTCCAGTCTCCTCTGGAGAAGTTTCCTTTAGTGGTGCAAAGGACTCCCGAAGGTCGGTGTCCGATCACAGCCCCAATTCTTTTGGACAACAATGAGGAGAACTAGGGGCCAAGACCTTTCCACTTCGACTTGGTGGCTAGAGGTAGAGGGCTTTCCAAAGCTTGTAAAAGAGTGGTGGGAGTCCTTCGTAGTGGAAGGATATGGGAGGTTTATCTTAGGTGGAAAGCATAAACTCCTAAAAGAGAAGATCAACAAGTGGGAGGTGCTAAGGCAACCAGAGGGTCAGGTGGACAACATTCTAAAAAATGTTCAAGAGATTGATTATTATTATTATTATTATTATTATTATTATTATTATTATTTTATTATTTTTTTTTTTTTTGGGGGGGTAGGGGGTTCTTTCTGATGGCAACAAGGCACTAGCCACTAAGCATTCACATCATCTTAAGTAGGAGGAAATGAAGTGGAGCTAGAGATCTAAAACTACATTGCTTAAAAACAACCTCAAAAATACCAAGTTCTTCTATATTATAGCCAGTGCTCAAGTGAGGTGCAAAAAAGTAAGTGTGGTGGTGGATGGGAGAAGGGTAGAAGGAAAGGCCAAGTGTGCGAAGCCATTGTTCAATTCTATAGGAAGTTGTCATTGGATGAAGGATGGAAGAGGATGCGACTAAACAATCTTCAACTTAATCAAATCTTGGATGAGGAAGCCTTATTTTTGGAAGAAATAAAATTTAAAAAAAAAAAAAAAAAAAAAAAACTTTTTTCGAAGGAGGAAGTGAAAGTTGCAGTGGAGGCTTTGGGGGGAGAGAGCTCCGGGGCTAGTGGAGTTCCTTTTGGCTTTTCTATCAAGAGTTCCGCGAAGTAGTAAAAGGCAATATAATAAACTTTTTATCAAAATTCTTAGTAAGAGGTGGATTGTCGTCAGATCTAGGTGCTTCATTTATAGCCCTCATTCCGAAGGTGGAACAAGCAGAAAGTTTGGGTGATTTCAGGCCTATCGATTTGGTTGGGGGGCTCGTACAAGATCTTGGCTAAGATTCTTACTTCCAAGTTGAGGGTAGTATTTGCTAATGCAATCTCTTAGGTTCAAGGGGCGTTCATGGCTGGAAGACAATTTTTAGTTACCATGGTTTTGGCTAACAAGTTTATTGATTCAAGGCATAGGGAAGGGAAAAAAATTATTGTTTGCAAATTAAATATCAAGAATGAGTGGATTTTGTGTTACCATCTTCAATTTGTAGACGATACTATATTATTTTGTGAGCTGAACAAAGGTGTGGTGGGCAACATGAGAAAAATAGTGAGGTGTTTTAAAGTCGTCTCCAATTTGAAGGTTAATATTCGGTAGAGTGAGATGTTGGGTATTCGTATGGCATGGTGGAGGTGGAGAGAGTGGCATATGTTTTTGGATGTGGGGTAGGTTCTTTTACTTCTCATATCTTGGCCTTCCTCTTTCCATTGGAAAACAGGCAAAGCACCTATGGGATAGAGAGATTGAAAGAGTTGAGAGAAAGTTGTCAAAATGGAAGAGTATGCATCTTTCATTAGGTGGTAGACTCACTCATATTAAAGCAGCCTTGGCGAATCTCCCTCTTTACTTCATGTCAATATTTAAATGCCCTCAAGCCGTTCAAGCGAAATTGGAAAGGTGGAAAAGAGACTTTTTGTGGCAAGAAGCCACAAAACATAACAAATTCCTCCCCAAGGTATTCCGTATCGGTATCGGTGGGCATAACGGTGCCCACCGTTACCTATACGGATATGGGGGTGTAACGGCGATACGGGGGCGTAACGGCCCGTAACGGTACAAATTATTTTTTATTTTTTATTTTTGCCAAAAAAATATGAAAAAATATGGATCAAACTGAAATATTCTAAGCATTCCAAATATGCATTCGTTTATAAATTGGAACATGTTTATGGTGGTGTAACGGTCCACTCTTTGGTGAGAAGTTGTATCGGACTGTCTGATGAATTTATGAAACCAGACAACCTAGATTTGCCTGCAAAACTCATATATTTAATTTTCTAACTATCTACTATCAATGATAGATATATTAGAATGAATGTAATATGAAAATATCTTACATGTGTAGGTGTTTACAATTATTTTTCATAGTTTATTCTATATTAAGTTATTAACAATTTAACATACTTGTGACTATTACTATGATTCTTGTCCTGTGACCTGTCATCCTCAAGTCAAGAATATTAATAATAAAAAATTAGTAGTGTTTGATATACTCCCCTGCAACTTGATTAAGGATTACTTGATTGGTTGTCAGGGGAGCTATTTTAAATACAAGTTCAGCAGTGTCAAGTGTGTGCTTGGCTGCTTGCAATAATACTGTTGTATGCTACAAATACTTACCTTAATACAAATATATACTTACAATCACAAGTCACCACCAAAATGAAAATTTGCCCTTTTGTGGTTGCTCGACCTCCACATCATCGTCATCGTCATCATCAGGCTAAGGCTGTCCAATAGGTGGAGGTGTTGCATATCCATAATATCCAGTGCCAGAAGGAAATACTAGATCAACGAAACCAGAGGATGACTGATCCTAACTAGGCAACGACTCCGACCCCGAGTAAGGATATCCACTAGTGCCTGTCAAATAGCCATACTGGTGCCCGTACTCAGGCTGTTGAGAATCTTGAGATTGAGAGTGTGTCTGTGATGAGTAACTTAGATTTAGATCTGGATATATATATATATATATATATATATATATATATAATATATATATATATATATATATATAATCATATGCATATGGATCAGGAGGACTACTCCAACATGAATGTGATGGAACAGGCTCAGTATAACTATAATCATAATCCAATTAGCCATAAGAATATCCATCATAATAACCAGGACCATGAGTCTGCTGATGTTCCGAACCTCCCGGACGTAGTGCACCACTAGACCTACCCTCCTCCTGCTGGCTGTATCGTGACTCAGTACACTCATAAGTCCGACCTCATGTACTACATTGTCGATGTTCATCGGCATCGCGATTTGTAGATGGTTGTATAATGTGCTGAGCAACACCAGAAGTGCCAGCACCAGAGGCAGAAGTGTCATCATCAACATCATCCGACACGATCACGGTACCACTGCTCGTACTTTTTTGTTGATCTTGAGCCGTACTTAGCATAAAAGTTGCCCCTCTTACTGGGTCCAACACAACTGCACGACTCTCTTGTTGCGATGTGCGTATTAGTAGGTCATCAATTTTCAATTCTTCACTATCCTCTTCAATTTGATTTTCCCTTGTTTCCAACCAAAGTAGGAGCGGGTCATCTTCATCATAAATATTTTTCAAGTTTATTGGACAGTAGTCTATGTCATCGGCGGCTGTAATGCTTTTATGATGTCATCGCATTCTTAGCTTCATATTGTAGTGCATGAAAACAAGTCTATCCATGTCCCTATCTGCAATTTATTCCTATTCTTTGAATGAATAAGCGCAAACAACACTCCATTCCTTTCGCAGCTAAAAGAAGATGTTGTCTGGCTCAAAACTTTTACTGTAATTTTTTGGAGAACCTTCGTACTCTCTCCGAAATTCATCCACCATTTCGGCGTCTGCAACCTAGTTCCATTCATGTTTGTTGCAACTAGAGCATGTTGTGCAAGATCCTCTCCAAAGCTACCCAGGCGATTTTCAAATGTATCTAATTCATTCAACGCCTTTATTTACATATCTAAGTCAGGCTCTAATCTCTTTATCACATTCTTTAACCCGACACGAACTTCATTATCTGCAACAAATGATTGGGCATATCTGTACCTAGGATTTAGGTAGTAACCTGCTGCATGAAGATCGTGATGGAGTTGTCTTGTCCTCTTTTGTCGATCATCCTCCAATAAGACTCTTAGCTTCTACAATTACGCTGAATTGCCAACTTTACCTTATCCATGGCATCGTATAGGAAGCCCATGGTAGATGCTTCGTCGATTTCAACAAGACGTAGTACCCTCATTAGTGGCTCTATCACCTTTAGGATCGACTTGACCCTCTTCCAATATTTATTGTCCCGTATAGTGTTTGCAACTTCAACCGGTGTCCCTGATGTCTTTTGCCCATGTTTTGTGTTGAGTCAATCTCGGGAAGCGAACATCTCACTCAACTCTCCCCTATGTTGGTATAAACTCTCTAATGCTATAAAGTTTGTTGCGAATCTAGTCGCCGCAAGCCTCAACAACTCTCGTCCTTTCGTGAACTTCCTCATTATTTCGACTATTTGATTATTGTTGTAAATAAACGTCGTCACTTCTCTTGCCCCTTCGACCATTTCCTTAACATTCTTCTTCTTCCCGATATCTTCCAATATAAGATCAATACAATGGGCAGCACATGGTGACCAAAAAAGATGTGGTCTCTTTTTCATCAACTTATGTCATGCAAGCTTATATGATGCTTCATTATCTGTCACAATCTGCACTACATTCTCCTCTCCAATCTCATCCACGACTTTATCCATTAGTCCAGTAATATAATTAGAATCTTTTGTTACGTCTGAGGCATCAATTGACTTGTGGTATATAGTTTCTAAGTGGCAGTACACCATAAAGTTAATCATGCTGCGTCTGGTTGGGCCAGTCCAACCGTCACACATGATCGTGCATCCTCTGGCCTGCCATACAGGTTTAAAGGTAGCCACGTATGCTTTCACATCCGCATACTCTGCATCTGTCCATTTCCCCTTAATATCTCTAGCCTTGGGAGCTTTAATTCCTTCACCTGCTTCTACCGCTGCATCAATTACCACCTACCAATACGGAGAATTGGCCGTGTTAGGAAGTATGTTGGCATGTATAAATAACTTTGTTGCTGCCTTACCTAGCTTCTCAACGGAAGTTCTAATGCAGGGGCATTTTCACACTGGGCTCGAGTGGGGTCGCCTGTTAGATGCAGGGGCACACTCGGGGTGGGTGACCCATGCGATGTGGGGCCCGCAGGGGAGGTCTCGTGTTCGAGACTCCTTACCAGGGGTGATTAATGTGCATTTCACACCGGGCTTAAGCAGGGTAGCCCGTGGGATGCGGGGACACACTCGGGGTGGGCGACCCATGTGATTTGGAGCCCACGAAGGGTTCGGCCGAGGTCTAAAACCCATGAGATTGGGGGCTGGGCTATGAGATAAAGGGATTAATACTTCGCATAAATTCTAACATTTCGAGCTTAAGAGCCAGCGGTTAATTGTCCCCTGCTCAAATTGGTATCAAGAAGGAGGTCTCGTGTTCGACACTCCTCACTGGGGGTGATTAATGCAGGGCAAGGTGTCCCGTATCGGTATCGGTTGGCGTAACGGTGACCTCCAAAACCGATACGGATACGGGGGCGTAACGGCGATACGGGGGCGTAACGGCCCGTAACGGCGCAAAAAAATTTTTTTTGCCAAAAAAATATGAAAAAATATGGATTAAATCCGGAATATTCTAAGCATTCCAAATATGCATTCATTTATAAATTGGAACATGGTTACGGTGGTGTAACGGTCCACTCTTTGGTGAGAAGTTGTATCGGATTGTCTGATGAATTTATGAATCAGATAACCTAAATTTGACTACAAAATTCATATATTTAATTTTTAACTATCTACTATCAATGATAGATATATTAGAATGAATGTAATATGAAAATATCTTACATTAGGTGTATCTAATTATTTTTGAGGAATTTCTCGAACATACCTGTGCACGTGATTGTGATTCCTGTCTATAACCTGTCATCCTCAAGTCAAGAATATTTAAAAAAATAATTAGTAGTGTCTGATATACTCCCCTGCAACTTGATTAAGGATTACTTGATTGGTTGTCAGGGGAGTTATTTTAAATACAAGTTCGGCAGTGTCAAGTGTGTGCATGACTGCATGGCTTCTTGCAATAATACTGTTGTGAGCTGTCTGCTGCAAATACTTACCTTAATACAAATATATACTCACAACACAACAAGTCCCCCCAAAATGAAAATCTGCTTTTTTGTGGTTGCTCGACCTCCACATCATCGTCATTGTCACCATCAGGCTGAGGCTGTCCAATAGGTGTAGGTGCTGCATATCCATAATATCCAGTGCCAGAAGGAAATACTAGATCAACGAAACCAGAGGATGACTGATCCTGACTAGGAAACGACTCTGACCCGACGAGTAAGGATATCCACCAGTGCCCGTCGAATAGCCATACTGGTGCCCATACTCAGGCTGTTGAGAATCTTGAGATTGAGAGTGTGTCTGCTGTGATGAGTAACTTGGATTTGAATCTGGATATCTATAATCATATGGATATTGATCGGGAGGGCTACTCCAACATGAATGTGATGGAATAGGCTCAGTATAACCACCATAATTATAATCCAATTGACCATAAGAATATCCATCATAATAACCAAAACCATGAGCCTGCTGATGTTCCGGACCTCCCGGTCCCCGTGCACCACTAGATGTACCCTCCTCCGGCTGGCTGTATCGTGACTCGGTACACTCGTAAGTCCGACCTCGTGTACCACGTCGTCGATGTTCATCGCCATCGCGATCTGTAGACGGCTGTATAGGGGGGTAAGCAACACCAGAAGTGCCAGCACCAGGGGCAGGGGGGTCGTCATCATCTGACACGGTCACGCTACCACTGCTTGTACTCTTTTGTTGATCTTGAGCCGTATCCGTACGTGGCATAAACGCTGCCCCTCTTACTGGGTCCAACACATCTGCACGACTCTCTTGTTGCGCTCTGCGTATTTCTGGGTCATCAATTTCCAATTCTTCACTATCCTCTTCAATTTGCTTTTCCCTTGTTTCCAACCAAGGTAGAAGTGGGTCATCCTCATCATAAATATTGTCCAAGTTTATTGGACAGTAGTCTCCGTCATCAGCAGCTGTAATGCTCCTATGATGTCGTCGCATTCTTAGTTTTATATTGTAGTGCATGAAGACAAGTCTATCTAATGTTCTAGTCTGCAATCTATTCCTATTCTTTGAATGAATGAGCGCAAAACAACTCCAATTCCTTTCGCAGCTAGAGGAAGACGTTGTCTGGCTCAAAACTTTTACTGCAATTTTTTGGAGAGCCTTCGTACTCTCTCCGAAATTAATCCACCATTCGGCCGGTTGCAACCTAGATACTGCATGCTGTGCAAGAGCATCTCCAAAGCTACCAAGGCGATTTCCAAATGTATCTAATTCATTCAGCGCCTTTATTTGCAGATCTAAGTCAGGCTCTAATCTCTTTATCACATTTTTTAGCCCGACACGAACTTCATCATCCGCAACAAATGATTGGGCATATCTATACCTAGGATTTAGGTAGTAACCTGCTGCATGAAGATCGTGATGGAGTTGCTTTGTCCATCTCTTGTCGATCATCTTCCAATAAGTCTCCCAACTTCTACAATCACGTTGAATTGCAAGCTTTGCCTTATCCATGGCATCATATAGGAAGCCCATGGTAGGTGCTTCATCGGTTTCAACAAGACGGAGTACCCTCATTAGTGGCTCCATCACCTTTAGGATCGCCTTGACCTTCTTCCAATATTTGTTGTCACGTATGGTGTTCGCAACGTCGACCGGTGTCCCTGATGTCTTCTTCCCATGTTTTGTGTTGAGCCATTCTCGGGAAGCGAACATCTCACTCAACTCTCCCCTATGCTGGAATAAACTCTCTAATGCTATAAAGTTTGTTGCGAATCTAGTCGCCGCAGGCCTCAACAACTCTCGTCCTTTCGTGAACTTTCTCATTATTGCGACTACTTGATTATGGTTGTAAATAAACGTCGTCACTTCCTTTGCCCTTTCGACCATTTCCTTACATTCTTCTTCTTCTTCCCAATATCTTCCAATATAAGATCGATACAATGGGCAGCACATGGTGACCAAAAAAGATGTTTTCTCTCATCCATCAACATATGTCCTGCAAGCTTATATGATGCTTCATTATCTGTCACAATCTGCACTATATTCTCCTCTCCAATCTCATCCACAACTTTATCCATTAGGCCCATAATATATTGAGAATCTTTTGTTGCTTCTGAGGCATCAATTGACTTGTGGTATATAGTTCCTAAGTGGCAGTACACCATGAAGTTGATCATGCTACGTCTGGTTGGGCCAGTCCAACCATCACACATGATCGTGCATCCTCTGGCTTGCCATACAGGTTTAAAGGTAGCCACGTATGCTTTCACATCCACATACTCTGCATCTGTCCATTTCCCCCTAATCTCCTTAGCCGTGGGAGCTTTTATTCCTTCACCTGCTTCTGCTGCTGCATCGATTACCACCTGCCAATATGGAGAATTGGCCGCGTTAGGAGGTATGTTGGCATGTATAAATAACTTTGCTGCTGCTCTACCTAATTTCTCAACAGAAGTTCTACTCCACATTTGTTTTATCTTTTTTTGTTTAGTTGATTCTTTCCTAAATAGGATTGGATCAATAGAGGGTCTCCTAGGATCATTTACTTCTTCATCCAAACGTATAGGGGCATCACGTGAAGATGTCTGTCGTCGGCTCCCAAACATACGTCGTAACCCACCAAACCTACCCCCCCCCCCCCACCCTCAGTCCCACCTGCAGAAGCAGTTGCACTTCCAGTTGCACTCCCTGTCCCACTCCCACTCCCACTGCCCCCCCCCCCCCCTGTATCACGCACTGACCCATGCGTGCCAAACATGCGGCGACGTTCTTCCTCTTCACGAGCTAGACGCACGCTCTCTCTCCTAGCTATAGTTAATTCCCGATCTGAATCTTCGTCAGAATCAATAATATCTTCATCACGAACGCCCATATATTCAGGACCAAACACCTCCTGTCGAGCTGCATCCAAAATATCATCTTTCTTCTTTTGTACAGCAGCACGTTTACCCTTCGACTCATCCAACTAGCTTGCATTAAAAGCATTATCTCTTTCGGTACTCTGACACATGGCGCAACTTGGCCCTTTCGATGTGCTAAATGTTGTTTGAGACGGGTAATTCCACCACCAGTCACTAGTCTATCACAATACTTGCACTTCATTTGATGCCTAGTACCACCAACCCTCTCACAATGTTGCCATCCAATATCCTCACTTACTTGTTGTTGGCCAGACCCAGACATTTCTTTAGGTTTAGGATATGAGTATGAGTATATGACCTATGTTAATAAAGATAATTTTATGTTCTAACTAAACCCTAAGAAGCTCCAAAACCTGTCCAATATAAGCAAATAAAATATAAAGTCACTAATTTGAAAATACAAAAACAATTTATAAAATGACACCACAAATCTGTAAAATGCACATTAACATGTTTTACACTTCTACTATGATTAACACATCATATGACATGATTAAAACAGCAAAACAACCATTAAAAATTGATCTTTCGAATTTTCAAAAAAAGGCCAAAATAAATGCGTAATAAAAAAAAATATAAAAATATATAATGGCACCCCAAATTTGTAAAATGCACATTAACATGTTCTACTATGATTAACACATCATATGACATGATTAAAACAGCAAAACAACCCTTAAAAATTGATTTTTCGAATTAAAAAAAAAGGGTCAAAATTCATGTGTAAATAGAAAAAAAATATAAAAAATATAAAATGGCACTCCAAATCTGTAAAATGCACATTAATATGTTCTACTATGATTAACACATCATATGGCATGATTAAAACAGCAAAACCTATTAAAAATTGATTTTTCGAATTTTAAAAAAAGGCCAAAATTCATGCGTAAATAGAAAAAATATTAAAAAATAAAAATGACACCCCAAATTCTGTAAAATGCACATTAACATGTTCTACTATGATTAACACATCATATGGCATCATTAAAACAGCAAAAGAATCATTAAAAAATGATTTTTCAAATTTTCAAAAAAAGGGCCAAAATAAATGCGTAAATAGAAAAAAAATATAAAAATATAAAATGGCACCCCAAATCTGTAAAATGCACATTAATATGTTCTACTATGATTAACACATCATATGGCATGATTAAAACAGCAAAACAACTATTAAAAATTGATTTTTCGAATTTTAAAAAAAGGGGCCAAAATTCATGCGTAAATAGAAAAAATATTAAAAAAATATAAAATGGCACCCCAATTCTGTAAAATGCACATTAAATGTTCTACTATGATTAACACATCATATGGCATGATTAAAACAGCAAAAGATCATTAAAAAATGATTTTTCAAATTTTCAAAAAAAGGGCCAAAATTCATGCGTAAATAGAAAAAAAATATAAAAATATAAAATGGCACCCCAAATCTGTAAAATGCACATTAATATGTTCTACTATGATTAACACATCATATGGCATGATTAGAACAGCAAAACAACTATTAAAAATTGATTTTTCGAATTTTAAAAAAAGGGGCCAAAATTCATGCGTAAATAGAAAAAAAATATAAAAAAAATATTAAATGACATCCCAAATCTGTAAAATGCACATTATCATGTTGTACTATGATTAACACATCATATGGCATGATAAAACAGTAAAACATATTAAAAAAAAATAATACCTATTTTTGACGAATTTCTGAAAAATGGCCACCGAGCTTTGATTCAACCAAATCCGTAATATAACGTGTTTTTGTCCCAAATAACCAGCCAAGGTTAGTCGAAATTACTATTAGAAGGTATGAAAAATAGTTTGGAAGCAAGAACTTTGGAAAAAACAGCCGTTTTTCGACCGTTACGGCTGACCGTTACGGCTGACCGATACGGACCGATTCGGGCCCGTATCGGCCGATACGGGTACAAAAAAACGTAACGGCCGATACGACCCCGTATCGCGTATCGGTCATTACCGTTACCGTTACGTATCGGCCGATACGGCCGATACGTAACCGATATGGGACA